>CM057449.1:965905000-966132500 GCA_016271365.2 Neoceratodus forsteri
CCGTTTTGAATTGGAAATCTCATTTCATGCAAATATGCTGCTTGTATGGAGGAGGGTGGTGTGGATACTGTGGTTTGTTTATATTAAAACCGGGGTCGGAGCTGACTTACTTCTTATACCTTATCCTGCAGGCACCGTTTCAAACAACTGGCTGTCTTGACTGCTGTGTGCACACTTCAGGCTAGCGACCGCTTCTAGGAAGGATGCTGGGGAAGAAAGTAATAGTTTTCCGGGGCCTCTTACACCAGAGGACATAATAGGTACTCGGAACATTAAACTACTTTTTTATAAGTGTCTAAGTGTCCGTGGACATCAACAGAATTTACAACTATTGTAAATGCTGTTTACATCCCCTAATATATTATGGATAGGCATTGTTTTGCAAGCACACTCAAATTTCGACGAAAACCCAGATTTAATTGTGGAAATGTTCTGAGTATTTGGGCTGTTGCATTTTATAATGCTTGCTTGTTTTAAGGTTCATAACTGAACTGATCTGCGCTGACAGTACCCTCTACAGCAAATGTGGGCAGGCACACTGGGTACTTTGAAAGTGTGCTCATTTTGTTAATTGTTTATAACTGACTGGCACTGTCAGTACAGTCACTGTCTCTGCACCTTATGCTCTCTACCAGCTGGGGGTTTGTGTTGCATCAGAAGTGCAGTCTGTGTTCTACATTGGAAGCTCGGATAGCTTGGGAATAGCTCAGATGTATTATTATTTTTATTTCACAGAGCCATCAGAGAATCTTCTAATAAAGTATTTTTTTTGGGGTCTGTCTGAAATTCCCATTGTAGATTTTTCTGGGACCCACTAAAGATTGTAAGAGTTCTTTCACAGAAACAATCACTTGTATCTGTACTTGGGTTTCATTGATCTCCCGCTCCCATGACTGACCGCTACCTTTGGGCCTGCCTGTTGCAGACTGTTGACAAGGATCTCTATTTGCCTCTGAGTTCCTTCAGCTGTCACCTGGCACAGTCACATGTAGCTCATACCCCACCCTACAGTGATGCCCTATCAAGAGATGGGGATGTGGTATCCAAGGCAGGCAGATTTGGCTTCCACAAGATCTTAGTGGCGTGGGTATTATTTTGGCTCTATTTTACTGCTTTTCATGTACCATACATTTGATTTTTGTCACCTGCAACATAAGGCTACTGCTGGGTCTGATAGAGGAGAGGCGTAAGCAGCAATGAAATCTTAACACTTGTCCTGGAATCGTGACATGCTTTGTAGCACATCTGACCTCACTAGCTCAGTGTGGTAATCAGTTGCGAGAATGGAACCTCGGATTCTTGTATGGTAGCACAACTGGTTTGAGAGTATAGCACACTTGTTGAGATGTTATCTTTAATTTAAAGCAGCAGTACTTGTTAGTCACCGTATACAGTAGTTTCATTAAACAATAATGCTTTTTTGGCAAAAATATCAAGATGCCAATTTGTAATTTCTTTCATTCCTGAACCATGATGTGGGCTTTTGATGTTGTTCCTGTTGCCTGACATGCCCACCATGAAAAGTTAAATATCTTGGTACAGTGCTGTGCTCCATTAGAAACATGTGGTAACACCTTCGTAATGCAGCCAAATTATCAATCTAGCATGTACAGTCAACGGTAACTTCAGGTGAAGAGATTTCTAGAAATTGAGTGGTGGCATCTTTAATGACATAAGTCATTAATTACAAAAATAGCCACAAAAGCTGTTTTTAAAATATCTGATAAAGCTAAAAATATACTGAGGATGAATCTAAGGATGTTAGAAAGACATTTTTGCTAAAAACAAACAAAAAAAACCCTGTATGATTAAATATTTTTCCGACTAACAAATACTGCTGTTTTAAATATGTAGAGAAATGATCTGCCAACAGTTTCTATTTTTGTGTGGGAAATAACACCTCGGAATGCATATTGAAAGGAAAGCTGTAGGTTGATGTCTTTACTAGGAAGGGGGTGCATAGAATACATAATGAGAATAAAGTGCAAAGACCGTGCACATCATAATAAACTGAAGAGAGGCAGTATGACAGGAGTTGAAATAAAGGTTTGCATACCATTCTAAGTTAGGAAGGTTAATACTACCCAAGGCCAAGGGCAGTTGTAAGACTGAGTATCTAACTCTCTGGTGTTGCCCGTCCCATATCGCGGTAAATCTGTTTCCCCTACAGAATTTTACAGACTTGACAGGTGAGCTTCTACAAACCTGGAACTCAGTAAAATACCATCCGGGGTTTGCAGAAACATTCTGCTACCTTCGTTTAATATCAAAATATGAGATTTTACACCTCATCCTAGAACCAGCTTTTTCCAAGTGGAGATGACTAGGATAATATATATATATATATATATATATATATATATATATATATAATGCTAAATGAGATGGGTACCCTCTCTTTCAAACAGTTGTGCTCCCTCTATGAGATCCCACAGGGGGACCATTTTTGTTTTTTTACAATTGAGAACTTGGGTACTAAACCAAACCCTAACCAGAACTCTGCTTCCCAATCCAAGGCCACCCTTAATGAACTTTTTAATCGACACATTGAATGGAAATATAGGGGAGCATGTTATTGGTTGTGTATATATAAAGCACTTAGAGAGGTGTTTGGCAGATAATACCCATTCGGTGCTCCAGAAATGGAATACTGAATTGCTGCAAACCGTAACCCATGAGGGCTGGCAGGCCAGTGCTCTGTCGGCAGTTAAAATCGCCCTCTCGCAGACTTGACAAGAATATGCCTGGAAGTGCCGGTACAGATTCTTCAGGGTGCCAGCAGTTCTAATTAAGTACCTGCCACAAAGCTATGGCCAGTGCTGGAAGGTTTGTAATTGTCAGGTGGCGGGCCTAAGCCATGTCTTATGAGAATGCCCCTTGTTAACACCTTTTTGGTGCACAATACAACTTACCTTACGGGAATGTTTAGGAGAGGGAGTAGAACTAACAGCAGAAATGGTACGCCTGTCTAATGCTGCCCCATTGTCCACCTTGGAAATGCACCCTCTTACCAATATTCTTATTAGCGGCCAAAAAGGTAATCACCAGAAAGTGGATGACTAAAATAATTTCTTCATTCAGGGCTTGGAATAGCACTAGTAAAGTGGGGGTCAGCTTGACCCTCTGCTTTAAATGTTAGGGGTCAGACCAGAGAATCCTAGGGTCAGAAATTTGCTGTAGTGGCTTTGTAAAACATAACCTGATGCTTTTTCTGCTAACTAAATCCATGAAAACCTTCCCATATGCAGGGTCAGTGTCGAAGCACTGCTTTCATTTTTGTGCTTCAAAATCCTTAAAATTCCTATTGGGGACTTCAGAAGGGGGTTAACATAAGCCCTGTTCATTAGAGGAATGGAGAAATATGATAAATGTTTACCAACTGGAAAAATTGACAGCGAACCTACAGTATAAAGCCACTAAATTCAATGAAAATGGCAAAGATGGGTACTCTGCGTGATATAGATTGATACATCCTTTTGTTCCCTAATTCCCTGATTTTTGTGGGAGTTGGGGTTACGCTGCTCTCACTGAGAAGGGAAAGGGGTGAGGCACTTGATTGCTATAACAAACTATTGCCTGACCTTATGTTAAAGAATCTTCTGTGGAAAATACAAACCTATATCTAGTAATAGTAGAGAATGGACTAAACTGATGTCAATATATAATAACTGGTGACCGCTTTTTCCCATGGGGAAGGGGGTTACAATTTTCCATTATAACGTGTGTGAGCATGCGCAAAAAGCGCTCTTCCGGTCCTCTTCACTACACATAATGCCGCAGTTCGCCGCCAGTTGGAATCAGCGGTTAGTTAATTTAAATGTATTTTATATAACTGCTGAGGTGAAAAAGTGTTCCTCAGCAATTTATATAAAATAAAAGCTGGGGAGGTATGTGAAACTCGAATGTTAGACACCCCCTCGGTGTGAGATGCCTGTACAAACCCCTCGAGCTTCGCTTTCGGGGTTTATGTGGCATCCCACACCTTGGGGTGTCTAACATTCTCGTTATAACCACCTCTCCAGCCATTATTGTATATGTAATTGTCTTTATGACCAGAAATCTGCTGGTATCATAGACTTTTCCATTGGCTCAACTGAGGTCTTTCTTGAAAGGTCACCTTATCCAGTACTAGCCAACAGGCCAAGTTAAGTAAGCAATAAGCCATGACAGGGTGTGCATCAGACACTTTAACACATGGCTAGGAGGCGTAGTGAGGCACAAAGCCACCGGCTGAGTGTGTCCAGCCTCCCAGCCATGTGTTAAAGTGTTTAACGCACACCCTGGAGTGGCTTATTGCGCTTATGAAATGGCCATCTTTAGTGCAACTGCACTTGATAGGTTAAATTTCCAATTTAAAGTAGGAAAAAACATGTATGTTTATTTCACTTTTAATAAAATAGTTCCTCTGCCTAAGTGTCCTATGTGTGTGTGTTTTTTGTTTTGTTTGTTTGTTTGTTTGTTTGTTTGTTTTTTGGACTGAAAGAATTTTTTCCTACAAAGGCTTCTGTACTTTAGGTCTGGTTGTCATGGCAGTATTCACCCCCCCCCCCCAATGCTGTGTAGAGACAAGTAAGTGGAAAAAAAGAGTAAAATGCAGCTGTTTTATAATTAAAAGTTAAAACTTCAAGAGCGAGTTGGCGGGCTGGTAGAGATAGAGACAGAGCGAGCAGGTGGGCAAGTAGAGAACTAGAGTGAGCGGCAGGCTGATAGATCATGTGTTGCTCCGTGTTTTTTTTTTTAAATAGATGAACGAAGGGCAGGCTGGGAGAGCTATTCATTTCTTTTTATTAACATTAAAAGACTGACCCTAAAGAGCAAGTGGCGGGCTGGTGGAGATATCGCAGCTGTTTTTTTTTTTTTTTTTATACATGAACAAGTGGGTGGGCTGTGAGAGACATCGTAGCTGTTCATTTAATGCTAAATCCACAGATTTCAAAGATTGAGGCAATGTGAACAGAAGGTCAGATGCATTTATTGTATTTTTTTTGTTGGCAGACTGAAAATACAGCCTGGCATGTCACTCTCAGTTGGTGAAAAGAAGATGGTTGATTTTCAGTTTGCCAACATTCTAACTGGCATCTTTACTAGGATCAGTGCCCACAGGGTACTGCTGGTCCTTCTTCCTGTGTGTGAGAAGGAATATCACACAGGTATGCACCAATCAGGATGCATAAATTCTGATGCCCATTTCATAAATGGAAATCTTACTGGTTCAGTACAAACTCTACTAGCATAGATCTTGGAACAGAACTTCTCTACACATGGACAGATGCATACACTTTCAAGTTATAGCACACCTTCAGAGCTTCATGTATGGACAACTATGTGCACGTTCAAGTGAAAGCATACCTTTAGAGCTTGAATATTTAAACTGTGGATATGATAGCCCTCATTAAACTGTTGGGGTGCAGGGAGTCCTGTTGAACCTGCTACATGGGCATAAATTCTCCAGATTGTATAAGATGATGCAGGTATTAAGGGTCTTCTTCAGGGTATTAAATGGTTGGTATAGCATAGCAAAATGCTATGCAAAATAGGAGATAATGTTAACTATTTCCAGAAAGCATACTAGTCTGCTAACCATTTTTTTGAGTAAGTCCATGGCACAGTAGACAAAATGAATAAAAACATATTTTTAAATTTTGCTAATTATTCTGTGCTAAGTGCTATGCATTTTCATGCAGAGAACTGCTAATCAAAGTTTCTTGGCTCGTTTAATTACCCCCCCCGTAGGGATGTCACGATAACACGATACGATGTTATATCACGATAATTATCACTGACAATTTATCGTTTAAAATAAAAACAATATCGCGATTATCGTGCAGCATGATATATCGCGATATACAATGATAAAGCATCTCAGCTTGCTTTTCCAGCAGCACATCCCTTTCCAGGTGCAACCATGATTCCCGATTTCCCCCACCATCCTCCTATCCGATTTTTTAGTAGTTTTCCTTAAAATAGATACAGTGCTGGCTGTGTGGCATGGAGATTTGAGGTCCTCTGCACCTGAGGTACCCGTCTCCATGCTGGTAACTCATGTTCAGGAATAGACCTGGATCGCTCGAGGCTGACTACATGAAGGAGGACTGAGCATTCAAGCTGGCTCTCCTTAGAGGAGGGGACAAGCAAGCCTCTGCTTGATCATCGTCTAAGCGGAGGCTGGATTATGCAACAGTAACAGCCTTTGACTGTCTGGGTACAAGGGAAGAGTACATGTGACATCTTTACGTTACATATTCGTACCATTGCACATGTGCCAGTCCGAGGAATGAAAGAAATGTTGGGATGAGGTATGTGCACCAGTCAATTTACTTACTTAGAAACTGATGGCAGATAAGTCCTCTTGGCCCACCTAGTCTGCCCATTTCCCTACCTTTTGTAATACCACAGTCCCTACTTGGCCTCTGGCTTTACCCCCCCCCCTTCCTAACCAGTAAGGTTCCTTTATGCCAATTCTATACATTCTTGAATCCCATTACAGGTTTTGCCCTGACCACCTCTGCTGGGAGGATTTTCCCCATATCCACCACTCTGTGAAGAAGTACTTCCTCACATTTCCCCTGAATCTATCCCCCTTCATCATCACAGCATGACATCTTTTTTTTTCTGAAAAATGCTTCCCCTTGCCCCTGTTTATACCGTGGGGTATTTGAAAGTCTCTATCATATTCCCGCCCCCCTTTTTCTCCAGGGTGTACATATTGGAGGTCCTTTAGCTTCTCCTCATAGGGCTTTTGATAGAGGCCCTGCACGATTTTAGTTGCCCTCCTCTGGTCTGCCTCTACTCTGTCTGTGTCCTTCGGGAGATGTGGTCTCCAGAACTGGACACAGTACTCTAGGTGAGGTTTCACCAATGGTTTATTCTGCAGTATCACCACCTCTCTCTTTCTGCTGGTTATTCCCTTCTCTGTGCACCCTAGCATCCCACTAACTCTCCCCACTGCCTTGTCACACTGTTTGGCAACCTTTAGGTTGTCCGATACGATTACCCCAGGTCTCTCTGCTGATTGACTGGTCATTGGTACCACTCCCCTGCCCCCATCTTGTACTCCACCCTGGGTTTCTTTGCCCCAAGAGCATGATTTTTCAATTCTTAGCATAGAATCTTAGTTGCCACACTTTTGACCACTCCTCAAGCTTTCTTCAGTCTCTCTTCATTTTTTACACACACACACCTCTCCCTGGGTGTCTACCCTACTGCAGATTTTGTGTCCTCTGCAAAAGGAATACCTTCCTTCTAGCCCTCTGCAATGTTGCTAATAAAAGACATTAAAAGAGGACCAGTCTCAGTACTGATCATTATGGCACCCTGCTGCTGGTCATGCTCTCTTCCTTGGAGTGAGCTCATTTACCACCACTCTCTGTCGTCTATCTCCCTACCAATTTCTTACTCAGTTTACTACCTTTGGCCCCACTCTGTGCTGCCCAGCTTGTTTGAGTCTCCTATGTGGAATAGTGTTGGAGGCCTTTACTGAAATCTGGGCAGGCTACATCCAAGGCTCCACCATGATCTAACAAAAGTAACAAGGATCATGTTACTTGAATACCGACTCTGAGTTGCACTATGTCGGGTTAAAATTCTAAACATAAGTTTTAAAATGCCACCCATAGACTTGCATGGAGCACATCCCCCACACTAGGCATATAATGACCTCACAAAACAAGGAAGCATGCGGATGGTGTCAGGTCTCGGGAAGTGGAAGGGACTGAGCAGATGACCCCCCTCGGGGGCAAATACGATCCTTTCCCTTCCTTAGGGGGCTAAAGAGAACAATTTTCAACTACTACAGAGGAACTCCTAGTCAGGTAAGGGAGTCTCCTGATGATTTTGCAGGCCAGGAGAGAATTTCAGGAAAGGTGAACTTTAAACAAGCAAGTAAAATATTTGATCATTCACATTTTAAAATGTATTGTACTCTATGGGTATAACACACGTATTAATTGTGTATCTGAATTTGTATGTTAATAAAAAAAAAAAAAAAAGTAATTTTATAAAGTTAACAGATTTTAATGTGAAAAAATAAAATATTTTTAAGATATAGAAACATAGAAACATAGACTTTGAGGGCAGATAAGGGCCGCTAGGCCCATCTAGTCTGCCCATTTCCCTACCTACAGGATAGGCCGCAGTTCCTAGTTAACCAACAGCCTATATCTTCCTGCCCCCCACAAGAATTGCCTTATGTCTGTCCCATGCATTCTTGAATTCTCCCACAGTTTTAGACCCCACAACTTCCTCAGGAAGGCTGTTCCATGCATCCACTACCCTCTCTGTGAAATAATACTTCCTCACATTGCCCCTGAACTGCCCTCCTTCTATCTTTAAATTGAGTCCCCTTGTTCTTGCAAGTCTCTTTTTCTGAAAGATGCTACCCTCTTGGACTTTGTTGATTCCCTTGAGGTACTTGAAAGTTTCTATCATGTCCCCCTCTCCCTTCTTTCCTCAAGGGTATACATATTAAGCTCCTTTAGTCTCTCCTCATACGGCTTCTCTTGCAGACCCTGCACCATTTTAGTTGCCTCCTCTGGACTGCCTCTATCCTGTCTATGTCCTTGCGGAGATGGGGTCTCCAGAACTGGACACAGTATTCCAGATGGGGTCTCACCAACTGTCTGTACAGAGGGATAACAACTTCCTGTTTTCTACTGCTGATGCCTCTCCTATACATCCCAGTATACCCCGGCCCTCCCTACTGCCTTCTCACATTGCTTGCTAACCTTAAGGTCATCTGATATGATTACCCCAGGTCCCTTCCTGTTTTGTTGTTGTTACTACCTCCCCACCCATTGTGTATTCTTCCCTGGGTTCTTGTTTCCCAGGTGCATTATTTGCACTTTTGCATTGAATCCTAGCTGCCATACATCTGACCATTCCTCCAACCTTGCCAAGTCCCTTTTCATCCTTTCCACGCCTCCTTGTATATCAACCCTGTTGCAGATCTTTGTGTCATCTGCAAAAAGGCATACTTTTCCTTCCAGTCCCTCTGCAATGTCACTGATGAAGACATTAAAAAGGACTGGACCCAATACTGAACCCTGCGGTACCCCACTAGTAACCGCCCTTTCTTCAGAGTGGACTCCATTTACAATTACCTTCTGTGTCCTGTTGTCCAGCCAATGTTTTACCCAGGCTACCACCCTGGGACCCACTCCCAGGCTGGTTAATTTGACTATTAATCTTTTGTGTGGGACTGTGTCAAATGCCTTGCTAAAGTCTAGGTAGGCCATCTTCACAGCCCCTCCCTGGTCTACTACTTTGGTCACCCAGTCAAAGAAATCTATTAGATTCGTCTGACATGACCTTCCCACTGTGAATCCATGCTGCCTTGGATCCTGTGCTCCACTGACCTCTAGGTACTCAACTGTTCTTTCCTTCAGAAGTGACTCCATCACTTTCCCTACCACAGAGGTCAAACTGACAGGTCTGTAGTTTCCTGCCTCTGTCTTGGTCCCACTTTTGTAAGGGGAATCACATCCGCCTTCCTCCAGTCCTCGGGTACCACACCATCCTCCCATGATTTATTAAAAAGAGTAGCCAGTGGTTTCACTAGTTCCTTCCTTAATTCTTTTAGAATTCTGGGGTGAATTCCATCAGGACCCATTGCTTTGTCCACCTTCAGTTTTAGGAGTTCTTGCAGAACCCTTTCTTCTGTGAAAGGACTGGGATCGACCCCCTATCAAGAGTGCTTCTGTTAATTGGATTAGGCACTCCCCCTCCTCTTTGTGAATACTGAGCAGAAATATTCGTTCAGTATTCCTGCTTTTCACTGTCCCCTCTGCCCACCACAGTTCCATTCTATTCAGCCTCCACCTCCACTCCCTTTGTCTTTCTACTTGCTGATGTACCTATAAAAGGTTTATCCCCCTTCTTAACTGAGTTGGCTATCTTTTCCTCAGTTTGGGCCTTTGCTATTCTGACTTCCTTCCTGCTTCTTTCTGCCTTAACTGGTACAGCTCTCTGTCCTGCTCCTTCTGTGTTTCCTTATACTTCGGAATGCTAATATTTTACTCTTTGCATTATTTTACAACAAAGACTTCAAAATATTGTGCATAAATGCTAGCATTGTCTCAAAAGAGTCAAATATGTAAATTATGTAAAAAAATAAATAAATAATTGAATTTACATACTTTTCTAACATTGTTGCTGAAAGTGGCAAAATTATTGTGACAACAAGGTTATCGCGATAACTTCCTCATGGTTGTGTAGCGTCAAAATTATCGTGACCCCCTCCCGTAGCTTTCAGTAAGCGGGAAACTGAACTACATTAAACTTTTGTCCCTTCCCAGAACAGGGGAAATGTCAGCATCTGCACTCGCAGGATTACAGCATCACACAAATAGCGAGACTACAACTGGAAACATCCTCTCTCTTCCTTTTCCGACTCCTGCACTTCAGGTTGCAAGGGAACTGCCCTTACTGCAAATTGCTGGAGAGACCTGAGCCACCCGCACCCATGTCATGTGGTCATAGTCACTCTGTTCAACCCTTCCTGTAGAATTTAGAAACCACTCTTCAACCAGTGTTCTCTCCTCAGATCGGTTTGCCATCTGTCATCCTCTCTCTTCCTGTTAATCTAATTGTTACCAATTTCACTTGATTCCAAAGCCAAATATTGACTTAGAATTTGTCTCATAGCAGCAAATAAGTCTTTATAAAAAAGGGGGGAAAAAAAAGGTGGGTTTACCCCTGCTCTACCCATCTTACAGGACTGGCAGATCCTTATTAATCAAATGTACAATTGGGAAAAGATTACACTTTCCCTTCAGGACAGACAAACAATATTTGCAGATTGATGTTGTTTAGTTTTTGTTGACCAGCTAAGTGCACTAGATATTAAAGTGTCTATTTTCAGGCATGACCTGGGAGGTTAAAAAATATGTAAAAGGAGTGGATGAGATGCAGTATAAACTAAATTAACTGGATGGGCCACATACAGTATGTTGTGCATCATATGCCGGGCTTTATCCCACACTTATGTCTAGTTGTAAGTTTATTTAGAAAATGGGTGCTTTAGGGACCTGTGTATGCTGATGGTGGGTTTGTTTCATAAAGTGATGGCTAACTTTCCTCTCCTTCCGCTTCGTATTTTTCTTCTGTGTTCTGTCCGTGTAAACCATACACTGGTACCCTCTTTGCTCATGTTCGTATTTCTTGTAGCAATTGGTTATAATTAAATTCTAAAGTTCAAGGGGAATGCCCATGTGGAATAGTTAAGTATAGTCTTATATATACTTGACCTCTGTTTTATGCTTGGACCACCAACATGCTGATTGGTGCTTTAAAAAGTTCAAGAAGCTGTTTCCTGATATTGCATCTCCCAAGGATCGGCCACCGTTGGCGAATTAAGCTGTGGGATATTCTGGGAGGCTGCCTGAGTGGCAGCATAGTTAACATGTTAGGCAGGGTCAACCTGATTAAAAGGTGATTGTAAACTAAACAAAGTATGGAAACATTTTTCAGATGCAGTAAAAGTGCAAATCGGGGGCTGCCCCACACAGTAGGTGTGGGGTAGCTACATGGACATTTTCTGTTAAGTAATAAACAGGAGAAGAAAATGCAATTGTTTTAAGGCCTCACATAGCAGAGTAATTAGTTTTCCCTAAACTTTGTATGATTGTCAAGAGTCCATTGCAGTTTTCTGTATGATATGTCTTGTTATGTACTGCTAGAAAATTTTATAACATTTAAATGAAAAAAAAAACACTTTTAAAACTGAATTTGCTTGCCATAAGTCCTTGGCAGGATTTAACTTTATCCCCCAAGCCTCAGCTGTTAAGTGGTCTTGTAGAACCGAACATTTCTGGCCCACGTGAAAGTGCTTTGGTCTTAGCACTTCGCCCTCAAAAAGGCTTTTTAAACAAATCTTTTCTGTCCTATTTGCGGCCTTCACCACAGCACTTAAAAGGCCACTTCTCTCTCCTAAGCTGGTCTCCAGGCTTCCTTATGCCTGGGCTGTACCTCCTGATGCTGATGGTAGGCAGGGCTAAAGCTCTGCAGCAGAGGGATAGGAAGCCCTCCACATCCTGTTGTCTCCAGTTCACTTCCTGCCTTGCAGGTAGCAGGTACTCTGCAGCAGAGCTCTGTCACTGCGGTGACAGGGCTGAAGACTTCAAGACTGTAGTTTGGACCTTTTCCTTTCTGGATTTGCACAGATTGCAGGGATGGGTGGACCACGACTCACTCTCTTCTGTAATTAGGTGGTCCCAGTCTCAGCCCCTGCATGCTGGATAGACTGGCCTCTCTGGATCATCAGGTTAGGACTCTCTTTTTTTTTTTTTTTTTTTTGGGTCCCAGTCATAGCCATGCATGCTGATCAGACTGGCACCCCTCCTTCTTCCTCCAGCGTGGCCTCAGTCTCAGCCACTCGTGCTATACAGTCTGGCCATTATTTTTCCCTGCGCTAAAAGTGTGCACGTCGCTGCCCCTCCGGAGCTCATGTCGGCTCAGAGGATTAACAAGGGGAAAACTTTTATGCAGACTGGCCAGCATTTTATACCGCGCTATGAGTTGCCCCTCTCCCGATGCTTGTGTCGGCTCTAACAAGGGGAAAACGCTTATTTCATGGCGTCTTGTGAAAAAAAAGGATGTCTCCTTAATGAGCACAGGATGAAGAAGTTAATTACCTGGTAAAGACTTGTTATAAAAACAGCAGCACGGCCCAGTGGTGCAGAGGGCCGAGGCAGTGGATGCCACACCTTGTGCCATGCCAGCGATCCAGGTTCGGGAACGAGCTTGGGTTATCGGAGGTCAGCAGAGGGGAGGGAAGAGGACAGTGACTAGCTGCCGGTGGGCAGCTCTCCACCTCAGGAGGGATCTGACGGGTCTCTTGATGCTTGGCTGCCCCACAGTGGAGGCTGGGTGGTAGTGCCTCCTTCAAGAGCACAAGGCCGGGGAGGGCAGAAGGGGCTGTTGTCTGGAGCTGCGGCGCGCATCTCCACACGCATGAGTTGCTGCTTCCGGGGCCCCAGGCAGTTAGGAGGGAGAAAAATGGTGGAAAAATCAGGGAACACCGTTCAATGAAGCAGCCAGGCCGGCTCGGGAGTTCCGCCGGGACACGCATAGCACAGATAAGTTCCCGAACTACCCCGAGTCCGGTAGGGTGACAGTGAACTGCAGTGGCCTGCTGGGAGGGTAAAACAGAGTTTAAAAAAAAAAAAAAAAAAAAGAGAGCAGCAATATTTTGTCTGGGGAGAGACTGAAACTTGGAATTAGAGTTTTCTCTGTTTGTACTACCTTTGTAGATAGTGATACTAAACGATTTTTATTTTACTGTTATTGATTTTAATAAAATGCTACTTGCAAATTTTATAACCTCTTCTGGTTTTCCTATGCTTCCTGACCTGTGCCTCGACGACACCCTCCTTAGGCTGACTTCCTTGGGCACACTCCATGATGCCCTTTGCGCAATGACTGCAGTGGAAGATCAATAGGGATATCAACCTTTACCTGACTGGAGCATTGCTGACTCGGACCAGGGAGGGTGGTGGTGGACTAAACACCAGTAGAGCAAGTTGGGTCCCTGAGCTTTACTGCACCATGAATCAGTGATCAGAGAGGGGGGAAAGAGTCCCTACTGGGTCATAATGTCATACACTTAATAGCGTACAACATTAGAGCTTGCCCGGAATAGCACTGTACCAGACAGCGAGTGGTGCAGTACCGCGAATGCTGCTGTAGGCGGTATTGCACAACTCGCAGTATCTCAGGCAGAGGATAAGACCTCTGCTGGAATGGGGTTCCACCAAGCAGCTGCCATGGCTCAATGGACTGAGCCACTGCAGCAAGGAACCCAGGTGCTGCGTCTGGGACCGGGTTTGATTTCGGTCCCAGAAACTTAAATTTTTTAGCACATTGTGCATTTTCATGTTAAGCCCCGGAGTTGAGAATCCTTACTGGGGGTTTGAGAACAGCCCCAATAGGGGGGTGCAGGGGTTCTCCCCAAAAAAGAATTATGCCGCGGCAGAAATCGTTACCATTGGCAACGTGATTATTGCATGCAGCATCATGACTTGCGACATTATGACCCCCTTGCCGGGAGAGTCACGGTAGAGAAGATGTGACTATCACCGACCCCATTGCTGTGGCTCCCTTTTTATGTTGGCTTGCGCGCACGTGCAAGCAACATCTTGTGTCAGTAGCACATTTCAGAGGTGTATCAGTGTTGGCCAGTGCAGGGCATGCTTTAGTGGGTGCATCCCTCAGCTGCCAATCAGTGAGCATGCTGCCAACGACAACAGTTTCAGAGATAGCCAAAGAGCTGAAACGAATCTGCTGCTGCAGTCAGAGACAGGCTTGTCATTGCAGCAGCAGATGACATTCCTCCATTACGTGCCTTGCCTGGTGAAACATTTCAATAAATATGGTGGCTCCTGCCGTTCATCACACAATTCCCAGAAAGCTGACATCCGGGTGCCCAATCCCCATGTTGGCATGTCCCCCCCCCCCCACATTATGTGGCACACGTAACATGACAGCTTCTGCCGTCCACACACACTCGAAGCCAACATCGGGTGCCCAATCCCCGTGTTGGCATCCCCTCTTAGTGTGTCTTTCCTGGTTAAAAGTTTCCCCTTTCCTTTCTGAGACCAGCCTATACTGGCAGGATGGTCTGCCTCTGTCCAGGAAGAGAACAAGTCTTTTGAGCAATCGGTTTAAATGCTTCATTGGCAAGCTTTTAAACTAGTCAAGGGGGGAGGCACTGATAAGCTGCAGGAAAATCCCAGCCTCTCCCTACAAAACGGGGTACTAAATGAGAAAAAGACCGAGGTAGAAAGGTCAGTGGGGGATGCTGCAAAAGAAGGTAAAGCCATAAAAAAAAAAAAAAAAAATGGAGAGCAATGAGTACTAATGCCCGTAGTCTGAGTAACAAGCTTCCTGAATTAGTGGCCTTGATAGAGGAGGAACATCTGGATATCGTGGCAGTCACAGAAACATGGTACCCACAAAACCATGACTGGGACGTAAACATACCAGGATGCACTATCTACAGGAGGGACAGGGAGGGTAAAGAGGAGGAGGAGGAGGAGTAGCTCTTTACATAAGGGAAGGAATCAAAGCAACAGAACAAAAGGGAAAACAGGGAGGAGAAGAAGCACTGTGGGTAAATTTGGAGACGGCAATGGCACCACAATCCGCAAGGGTTGTATACAGACCCCCTTCTCAGGGGGAGGAAATGGACAAGGAAATTATAGAAAGTATACTTAGAATGGCAGAAAAAGGGGCAATATTGCTGATGGGTGATCTGAATATGCCAGATGTTAACTGGAGTGCAGTTGCAGCAGCCACTTTGAAGAGTGGGGTTATTCTAGCTGCTCTACAGGGGGCATGCCTTAGACAACTAGTATTGGAGCCCACTCGAGAGGGAGCAATCTTAGACCTGGTTCTCTCAAATGGAGATGAAGAAAGGATCACAGATGTAGAAGTGGGTAGCCATCTGGGAACTAGCGACCATTGAACAGTATGGTTCACAATAACATAGAAACATAGACTTTGACGGCAGATAAGGACCGCTAGGCCTATCTAGTCTGCCCATTTCCTTACCTACAGGATAGGCCGCAGATTCTAGTTAACCAACAGCGTATTTCTTCCTATCCCCCACAAGAATTGCCTTATGTCTGTCCCATGCATTCTTGAATTCTCCCACAGTTTTAGACCCCACAACCTCCTCAGGAAGGCTGTTCCATCCATCCACTACCCTCTCTGTGAAATAATACTTCCTCACATTGCCCCTGAACCGCCCTCCTTCTATCTTTAAATTGTGTCCCCTTGTTCTTGCAAGTCTCTTTTTCTGAAAGATGCTACCCTCTTGGACTTTGTTGATTCCACCGAGGTACTTAAAAGTTTCTATCATGTCCCCCCTCCCTTCTTTCCTCAAGGGTATACATATTAAGCTCCTTTAGTCTCTCCTCATACGGCTTCTCTTGCAGACCCTGCACCATTTTAGTTGTCCTCCTCTGGACTACCTCTATCCTGTCTATGTCCTTGTGGAGATGGGGTCTCACCAACTGTCTGTACAGAGGGATAACAACTTCCTGTTTTCTGCTGATGATGCCTCTCCCTATACATCCCAGTATACCGCCAGCCCTCCCTACTGCCTTCTCACATTGCTTGCTAACCTTAAGATCATCTGATATGATTACCCCAGGTCGCTTTCCTTTTTGTTGTTGTTACTACCTCCCCACCCATTGTGTATTCTTCCCTGGGTTCTTGTTTCCCAGCATTATTTTGCACTTCTTTGCATTGAATCCTAGTGCCATACTTCTGACCATTCCTCCAACCTTGCCAAGTCCCTTTTCATCCTTTCCACGCCTCCTGTGTATCAACCCTGTTGCAGATCTTGTGTCATCTGCAAAAGGCATACTTTTCCTTCCAGTCCCTCTGCAATGTCACTGATGAAGACATTAAAAAGACTGGACCCAATACTGATCCCTCTGGTCCCCACTAGTAACCCCTCTTTCTTCAGAGTGGACTCCATTTACAATTACCTTCTGTGTCCTGTTGTGCAGCCAGTGTTTTACCAGGCTACCACCTGGGACCCACTCCCAGGCTGGTTAATTTGACTATTAATCTTTTGTGTGGACTGTGTCAAATGCCTTGCTAAAGTCTAGGTAGGCCATCTTCACAGCCCCTCCCTGGTCTACTACTTTGGTCACCCAGTCAAAGAAATCTATTAGATTGCTTGACATGACCTTCCGCGTGAACCCATGCTGCCTTGGGTCCTGTGCTCCACTGACCTCTAGGTACTCAACTATTCTTTCCTTCAGAAGTGACTCCATCACTTTCCCTACCACAGAGGTCAGACTGGCAGGTCTGTAGTTTCTGCCTCTGTCTTGGTCCCACTTTTGTGAAGAGGAATCACATCCGCCTTCCTCCAGTCCTGGTACCACACCATCCTCCCATGATTTATTAAAAGAGTAGCCAGTGGTTTCACTAGTTCCTCCTTAATTCTTTTAGAATTCTGGAGTGAATTCCATCAGGACCCATTGCTTTGTCCACCTTCAGTTTTAGGAGTTCTTGCAGAACCCTTTCTTCTGTGAAAGGACTGAGATCGACCCCCCTATCAAGACTGCTTCTGTTAATTGAATTAGGCACTTCCCCCTCCTCTTTTGTGAATACTGAGCAGAAATATTCGCTCAGTATCCCTGCTTTTTCACTGTCCCCCTCTGCCCACCCACCGTTCATTCTATTCAGCCTCACTGTCCCTCCCTTTGTCTTTCTACGCTCGCTGATGTACCTATAAAAGGTTTTATCCCCCTTCTTAACTGAGTTGGCTATCTTTTAAACACAGCAATAGAATCAAGCCATACAAAGGCAAAAGTACTGGACTTTAGGAGGCTGACTTTGCTAAAATGGGTGGCGCCTAAGGAATGCACTAGCAAATGGGCAGGAAGGAGGTGGAAGAACAATGGGGAATAATAAAAACTGCCATCACAGAGGTGACAAGCCTTTGTGTAAAGCAAATAAAACAAACCTATGTAAGAAACCACTATGGTTCTCAAAGGAAGTGGCAATGAAGGTTCAAGAGAAAAAGAAAGCATTCAGGAAGTACAAGGAATCACAGAAGCAGCAGGACAGAGAACTGTATCAGTTAAAGCAAAAGGAAGCTGGGAAGGCAGTCAGAACAGCAAAGGCCCAAACCGAGGAAAAGTTAGCCAACTCAGTTAAGAAGGGGGATAAAACCTTTTATAGGTACATCAGGGAGCGAAGGAAGACCAAGGGAGGGATAGTGAGGCTTAATAAAGGGGAGGGAGGGTGGGCAGAGGGTGACTGTGAAAAGGCAGAGATACTAAACAAATATTTTGCTCAGTATTTACAAAGGAAGAGGAGGAAGTAACTAAAACAAACAGTAGAAACACTCTGGATACAGAAGTTGATACCAGCCTATTTACAGAAGAAGAATTCTGAAAGAACTCTTAAAACTGAAGGTGGACAAAGCAATGGGGCCTGTTGGGATTCATCCCAGAATTCTAAAAGAACTAAGGGTAGAACTAGTGACACCACTGACTGCCCTGTTTAACAAATCATGGGAGGATGGGGTGGTACCGAGGACTGAGGAGGGCAGATGTGATTCCCTTCACAAAAGTGGGAGCAAGGCAGAAGCAGGAAACTACAGACCTGTTAGTTTAACCTCAGTGGTAGGGAAATGATGGAATCACTCCAAGGAAAGAATTGTTGCGTATCTAGAGGCCAGAGGACACAGGACCCAAGGCAGCATGGATTCACAGTGGAAGGTCATGCCAGACAAATCTGATAGATTTCTTTGACTGGGTGACCAAAGTAGTAGATCAGGGAGGGGCTATGGACATGGCCTACCTGAACTTTAGCAAGGCATCTGACACAGTCCCACACAAAAGATTAATATACAAGTTAGCCAGCCTGAGAGTGGGTCCCATGATGATAGCCTGGGTAAAGAATTGGCTGGAGAATAGGACACAGAGAGTAATAGTAAATGGAGACCACTCTGAAGAAAGCGGGGTTACTAGTGGGGTACCGCAAGGTTCAGTATTAGGACTGGTCCTCTTCAATGTCTTTATAAGCGACATTGCAGAGGGACTGGAAGAAAAAGTATGTCTCTTTGCAGATGACACAAAGATCTGCAGCAGAGTTGATGCACAAGGTGGGGTGGAAAGGATGAGAAGGGACTTGGCAAGGTTAGAGGAATGGTCAAATGTATGGCAGCTTAGATTCAATGCTAAGAAGTGCAAGGTAATGCAACTGGGAAATAAAAACCCAGGGGAAGAGCACACAGTGGAGGGGGAGGTATTAACAACAACAAAAATGTAAAGGGACCTGGGGGTAGTCATATCAGATGATCTAAAGGTAAGTAAGCAATGTGAGAAGGCAATTAGGAGGGCTTGGGGGATACTGGGATGTACAGGGAGGGGCATCACCAGTAGAAAACAGGAAGTTGTAATCCCTCTGTACAGACAGTTGGTGAGATTCCATCTGGAGTACTGCTTGCAGTTCTGGAGACCCAATCTCCAAAGACACAGACAGGATGGAAACTGTCCAGAGGAGGGCAATTAAAAGTCGCAGGGTCTGCACCGAAGATGCTATGAAGAGAGACTATGAGCTAACATGTATAGCTTCCAGAAAAAGGGAGGAGAGGGGGACATGATAGAAACTTCAAATACCTCAAGGAATCAACAAAGTCCAAGAGGGTAGCATCTTTCAAAAAGAGGTGTGCAAGAACAAGGGGCACAATTTGAAGATGGAGGGGTGGCGGCTCAGAGGTAATTTAAGGAAGTATTTTTTCACAGAGAGGGTTGTGGATGCATGGAATGGCCTTCCGGAGGAGGTTGTGGAGTCAAAAACAGTGGTTGAATTCAAGCATGCATGGGACAGTCATAATCCAATTCTAGGGGGTGGGGGTTGGAAGAAGTAGGCTGCTGGTTAACTAGGATCTGCAGCTTATCCACTAGGTAAGGAAATGGGCAGACCGGGTGGGCCAAGTGGTACTTATCTGCTATCAAATTCTGTGTTTCTATGTCTAAGGCAGCAGACGAGCCACTAGTCCTCGGAGGTTCAAAAGGGGGAAATCCTTATTCAGGTTTCAGGCAGCAGACGAGCCGCTACGCTGGAGCTGCCGCCCTGCCGATGAAAGCGCAACCGCCAGCTCCTCACGGAGCCCCTTTCCAAAAGCTCGTAGGTGAGAGTGAGCTCTTTGCTGTGGAGCGCTGGCCACGGTTCCGTCCAGGGACGAACATGCTTCTAGGCGCTCAGAAGCACTTTAATGGTCAATTTTCCATCAATGGGCTCATCAGTTGTGAGGCTCATTGGAGGCTATGTACATCACAGCTGTGTTTCGGAGCATGCTTAGGCAGCCGGCGAACCCTCTCATTGCTTATTAAATTGGCGCCAACGGTACAGGACGCCTTTTTGAATTGGCGGCACCACTACAGGCCACCTAGATGAACAGAACGTCGACAAGCTCATACAGTTTTTATGCTCATCGATGGAGGCTTTCATTACATCTAGCCTGAACCCGATGCATTCTCAGGGATTCTTCGTCGATGAGCACCTCAGAGGGTCAGCTAGTCGCTGGAGGACGCATAGGGCACATCTAGCCAGGTGGCAAGGTACTCAGGCCATTGACGAGCTCCTTAGGTGCTCTGCTCGTCGACAGAAGCTTTTGGATGCTAGCATCTCTGCGAACAGGTCACCCAAGTTCACAGGCACCCAGGTTCACAGTTCTTCGATGAGCATCTTAGAGTGTCGCAGCGCTTGTAGACGGAGGCCACTGCTGCCCCTGGAGGCAACTGCGAGAGACTTCCTGAAGGCCATTTTAATGGAAGGCACTCCCTGCATTTTTCTTCAACGATGCCCCCCCCCCCATTGAAGTATCAGCCTTTACAGGCAGTGTGGCTTAGTAGCCAGGAGCTGAGAGCGAGGAGTCTCGGTGCCCTATAGACCCGAGTCACTTAGTGGCCAAAGTCAGGATCTGAGACCTAGGAATCCTGGTGTCCTAAAAACCCAAGTTTTGTATAGCCAGCAGATCAGAGTAAGCGGTAGCAACCTGAGGGACCCAGCAGTTCGCAGCCCCCTCTGACACTAGGCATCATAAATCAGTTATATAGGGCCTCGCTCTGGATCCAGTATGCATCAACTGACAAACTGGGTTTACCAGATATGAGACCTCACTAGAGGGTACAGAAACAGGACCATCCCTGTTCTCACTCCAGAGTGGCAGTGGTCCTAGGAGGATTAACATTCCTCATCACAGGAGAAAGATAAGACATAGAAGGAAATCTAAAGCATTGCAGGGTGCATTTCTAAGATTCCAGTTTATCCTCTTCTGGAGGGGAGCCAGTGGGCGAAACCTTGACCAATAAATGGGATCACAGTCGAGATTTCCGTTTGATCTCACCCAGTGGCTCTCATCCATCAGAAACAGGTTTTTCACCTGACATCTGCTTCCACACGGGCAACAATTTTTTTCCTACTCCTGGCTGAAGGAGGAGTGGCAGCTCTCTAACTTTTCTCTCCTACCTAGTGCCCACAGAAGATCTGCAGTTTTTCAGGCTTAGTGCCCCAACAGAGCTTAAGCTTTTCAGGCTTAGAAAGAAGCAACCAGAAAAATGGTTAAGCTGCCTCAGAAGCTACCCTCTGATTTCAAATCGAATCAGACAGATGGTCATTGGGCAGAAATGTAGAGTCCTTGCTTGCGCAGCAAACCTGTCAGAGGAGGTTACTTGGGGCGATGCCCAAACCTCGGCTCGCCACTACCCTGGCTTTGGCCCTAGCAGGCAGAGGCTTCTAAGAGATGTTTGGAGGATGCCATAGTCATTGGCAGGGGCAATTCAGGGACCCGAGACCCCAGATGCAAAATCTCATGACCGAGCTTATGACTAGGATCAAACTCTTAACTTCTTGAGGAAAAAGAGCATGCGTCTCCTTACGTAGCCAGTATAACCTCAGAAGGGGCAAGTACAGTGGAGAGGGTGGCACCACAGATGCACAGGCCCACTACCTCATGGTGTGCCCCCCTTCCCCCACCTCTGGTAACCCATCCAAAAGACACAGACCCTCCCAGTAAGGGGATATTGAGCAAGCTTCCCCCTCAGAGATCAGCTCAGGTGTTGCTCTGTATTATTCATGATGCGGAAAAGCACAGGGGGTTTCAGGCCCATCCTACATATCAAAGTCCTGAACAACTTTATCTATCCGCAGACTCCTCAAGGCGAAATTCTGGTTATCAAACATCGGGGAGCTGCAAAGGATCTCTTTCTGACATCCATCCATTTGCAAGAGACTGACCGCAGATTCCTATTCAGGAACTACACAAGCACCAGCAATTCATGATGGGGGAGCAGTTCTTCTATTCAAAACTTGCCATTTGGGTTCCCCCAGACCCAATGACAATATTAAAGACCCACTGACACTATTAAAGATGCCGGTAGCGGGCATAGCCCACATTAAGGCCCCACAGCTCAACCAAACGGTACATGCAGGAGCAAAGGTAGCCACTGGCCCGTTGGCACTTGGATTCTCATTTATTAAAGATAGAGTTCTTCAACTCCATGCCAGACCTAAATGCTATAGGATTTCTCATTAAGTGGACAAAGAGTTCCCTAACCCCTCACCAGACCTAAAATCCTTCTGGGGGCAGGCATCAGGACATCAAAACGGTCTCTCCCCTGGTAACTAAGGGAAAGGGACTAAAGCCCATCAAGGTGTTTTGCACACAGCTTTCCTGCTGCCTGCTTATGTTTTTAACACAGCTAGCTGGGACAGATTAAAAATCCTTCCTCCAGTGACCGTCTCGGAGAACGGTAGTTATGTTGGGTCACAAGTGGGGCCATCCTCACCAAACCGAATCACTATCGATGCAAACCTCAGGAGCTGGGGAGCTCACCTGCATCAGCTGTCAGCACAGGGCAGGCGGCAGCTGTTAAATACAGGGGCAGTAGGCCTTCCGCTGAGGCACTCTGAATAGCAGTTCCTCAATCAGGATGGACTGATTTCAACGGACAGTAGGGCAAGGTTGACATACATCACCCATCAGGGGGGTTAAAGAACCACATAAATGCTAAAGGACTCCCTTCTCTTTCAGTGGATGGAGCACTAAGGAGTAATGGATATTCAAGGACAGGAAAACGCAACATCAGACTGGCTCAGTCGCAGGGTTGTTCTACCAGGGGTTTGGGAGATAAAGGGCAGTGCCTTCCACGTCTTCTGAGAACAGTGAGGCGATCCTCAGATAGATTTTTCACCTGTGGGTGGATCTACAGGGTTCAACAGTTCTGCTCCCTGACAAAGAATGAACCAGCAGCGGCTCAGGACACCTTTTCCTGGCTGGGGTGAGTTTGGTCTCCTGTGTGCCTTATCTCCTATGCCACTTCTGTCAAGAGCCTTCTAAAAGCTGCTCTGGTCAGGGCAGACATGAGTGTAGTCAGCCCCTTATGGTTCCCAGCTATCATTCATATGTCCAGCTGACCACATCTTAACCTTCAAGTTCACCACGGACCTTATCCATCAAGGACTGGTTCGGCATCCCAATTTGGACAACATGTCGCTCTAGGATGGGGATGGAGTGTGTGTGTGTGTGTGTATGTGTGTGTGTGTGTGTGTGTGTGTGTATATTAAAAAAAAAAAAAAAACTAGGCTACACAGCTCTTGTTATGGAAATGATGGAGAACTCTTGTAGCCTTTTTTTTTATCTAAGGCGTATGACGGAATCTGGAGAAGATTACGGTTCTGGCCTCATTCCATTCTCCTATAGAACCATCCAGTATAATCACCTGTACTACTGCAGATCCTTTAAGATCAGTTGGAAAAAGGACTACAGTCGGCCACCGTATCAGTTCAGGTTTCGGCACAAGGGGCACTCTTGTTGTTGGTTCCGGGAAAACTGTTCGGCTTACATCACCATGAATGGAGGTTTCTAGTGGAAGCAACATTAAAACACCTTCCAGTTAACCAACACTACCTCCTCGGAGTAGTGGTTTAGTTCCCAAGGCTGGGGCCAAAGCTCCTTTACTGCCTTTCCAGCAGACATCAAGCTCCTTACTGTCTTTCCAGTAGACCTCCCTCAGGCATCTCAGAACGAAGGTTGCTGTTTTCTGTTAGAGGTCACTTTAGCCAAGAGATTATGACCTAGAGGCATTGTTCACCCAAGAGATATACATGTCTTTTATTATGCTCTGTTATACTCAGAACAGATCTAGATATTTTCCTTTGCCACAAGTTGTTTAATTAGTATTTCAGAAAGACCTTTGAGCGTGAGCTCTTTTACAAAGGTTCCACGTCAGGGTTCGGGCTCGTTCTTTGTCAGGAGTTAGGTCTGCCTTCCATTATAATTAAAGGTTTATTTGTTCTTCTTTCTGCCCACTTCCAGGAAACTATACAAAATGGGAATTTCAGTCTCTAGTCCCAAGATGAGTGTTGAAAATGTATATTAAGAGGAAGGAGGCTCTTGCAAAACTTCAAATTGTCCATTTCAACTACTGGCCAAAATTAAGAGTAACATGGTTTTGAAGGCTCTATAGCCAATGGATTCTATCCATCACCTCTCAAGACTTTTATGATCCTACCGGTATAGCCTTGCTTGGCCTACTGAGAGCACATTCCATCTGAGCTGTGCTTCTCCATGGGGTTACTTCATATAAGCATCTCCAGCAGATTTATACAGAGCACTTTATATAGCATCTCCAGAACACTTGTACAGAGTAACCGAACATTTCTTCATTCCAGTGATTACACGATTTTATAAGTTATAGGTGATGGCCTCAGTGGAGGCATCCTTGTGCTTCAGTCAGTGGTGAACACTTAGTCACTCGACATTCTTCCCACCCGGGACATTAGGATGCACTGCTTTGGATATCCCAGGCGTAGAAGCCTGGAGACCAGCTTAGAGAGAGAATAGAAATCTGAATACCTGTAAATTTTCTTTCTGACAGCTGGTCCTCGGCTTCGGATTCCTCCCAGAATGTATGTAGTTGACTGGCCGGAGGCCAATTATCGCCGTAACGTTGTTGTTTTCTGTTTCCAGTACTTGTAGTATTGCCTCAGGGGGACTGCATGGGAATGACTGGAAACAAGAGGATGTGGAGGGCTTCCTATCCCCCTGCTACAGAGCTTTAGCCCTGCCTACCATCAGCATCAGGAGGTATAGCCCAGGCGTAAGGAAGCCTGGAGACCAGCCGTCTGAGAAAGAACATTTACAGGTATTCAAATTTCTATTTCCTTAAACTTTGACAATAAGCCCTTAAAATAGATTTTCATTTACCCAGACACTGTCAGCTATTATGCTGCTCTTCCATGTAACCCACAAAATGTTCTGGTGGGCTGAATAAAGGGGTTGGTGTGTGTGTGTGTGTGTGTGTGTGTGTGTTTTGGTGTTCCACTACTTTTTTTATGTTTGCTTGCTCACTATAGATTCCAGTGCAGCTCAGGCTGCAGGAGACTCGCTAGTGGCAGTGCAGTGAGGGTAAGGCTGATAGTGAAGGTGTTCAGCTTGGCTGATGGGCAGAAACTTTGTGAGTTGAAAGGAGGCAGCCACACCTATCATAGTGTAGCGCATTCTTTTGTCTTCAAGAAAAGCAGGCAACTGAGTGGCGCCATGCTCAGCCTGCTCCTCATCCTCCCTCTTCAATGTGCCGTGTTCATTTCCACCTGCCCTGCAGCACCAAGGTGTCCAGTCCCATGTTCCCCTGAGGTGGCCACTTGTGCCCCCACAAGCATCAGAAAACAGCCATGCACTGCTGCCCGCTAGCACATTCAAAACAACTTGATTGTGGTCGGTGCCTCGTAAACTACATGTTTAAAACAGGGCTGCAGGTGCGCTGACAAGTGATAGTGGTAGATGCCACACAGCAAGACCGTAAACTAAGTTTCATGGCTCCTGAGTTCCCTCATGTCCCCAAACCCTCCAGCTGCCAGGAGGAAAGGATCAACTTAATGAGCTCTTACCTAGCTGACACCAACACCCCATCTTGCTGCCTGCTGTCACAAGGAACAGAATATTCAACCCTTGTCACCCGAGCCCCTACAGACTCTGAAGAGCTATGCCCTCCCTCTCCCGCAGTTCAAAAAGTAATCATGTCTGTGGAAGAAACACTGGGGGATGGGATAGATTTTAGGCAGACAGCCCCTCCCTACCCCCCACAGGTCGCTTCAGGCAGGGAATGGGTTAAACTGGGCAAGAGCCCACAGGAATTCAGTTCTGCTACCTCTTACAAAATTGTATGCGAGTTCCTGCGGCTCTGTCATCTTTCCCCATTGAATTCTGTAGGAGAGTTCTGCCACATAGAAATGAGCTCCCTCCCAACCAAAAAATCTAAATCTGAGAGCTCCCCCTTCTAAACTTTTTGAGTTTAGCAACCATCCACAAGGAAACCCCTTGCTGTTCCTGTAGTGGATTTCACTTGAAACATAACGCTTCGATTCATTGATGCAACAGGCTTAGAGTTTCAAAGTAAGGGGTCAGTAATTGGTACTCTTGGAAACAAAAAAGAAATAGCCTGGTGACCTAAGCATGAAATACTGTTTTCAGGAGTGCTGAACTTTACACTAGGGGTGGATTGAGAAGACAATCGAGGGGGAACTGTGATCGGCGGTGGGGCTGGAGCAGTAGGGTTCTTATTCCTGGACCCTGGGTATATGTGGCAGCAGTGATATTGGCAGGGGTAGAGTGACAGCAGAAATGATTGCACTTGGGTTGCCTACCTTTCATTTTGTCACAGCAATAAGAGAAGGGCTGCACTAAAGCAAGTTAATGTTTTAGGCAGACTCCCTCCCCACCACCACCAGCAAGAAAAAAACATTTCCCTGTGCTGAACTGTTATATACTGGGGATGGAGAAGTTGGTTAAGGCAGTTTGATCGATTTTTTTTTATTTGTGCTGGTCTGACTGGAACCTGTAGTTCCTGTGTATATGCAGCCGCAGGATCTTTTTGGGCGGGGGGTACAAAGGTATATGCCCAGGCAGCCTTCCTGTTGTAGCCAGGAGAAAGATGGGACTGATCTTATCTCTAGCCTTAACACAGCATTACTTGTTGCCATGTAACTTCTTGCACTTGGTTGACAAAAAATCAAACAGCAGTGAGTAATCTTGTTTTCTGATCTAATTCAGCTACAGATTATTTTGATAAACTCCCTCCAAAAGGGCCATGCTTTTTTCTGTGCAGCAGAAAATTGTGGATTTGGGACCCTGCCCCGTGGGTCCTGATGTCATGTCCGGTAGACCACAAGTATTATTCCCTTGCTCCTTCTCACACAAAACAAAACAAAAAAAAGATTATTGGAGTGACATAAAAATTGAACCCCCTCTTGTCTTGAATCATGCTGTTATCATCCAGTGCACAGCGCACACACTCATGCAACTGTGAACAGAGGATTGTAGTGTTATTGAAGAGGGAGTCCATCATCGGGCATCAAGTGCACACAGGAACGATCAGATCTCTGTTAATATAGGTATGGCACTAACCTCTATCCTGTATCCCAGTGCATGGTGGCCCCTAACCCTTGCCCACTATGTAGCACAAAAGCCACCCTTTTTAACTCCTCACAACACACACTATCGTAGGTGCCAGCCTGTATTACTTTGTCAAGTTTACTTGGTGTCCTACTGTGCGATTCCTGAAGGTCCCCAATGAGACTGTTTTACCTGAACTTTGTTTGGGGGGATGACAGACATCCAGATATTGTTTAAAATTGTTCAGAAAGATCCCATCCTCTAATGGAAAGTTCACCCTCTTACAAGAGGAATCTTTCCACTCCCTATGTATTTTCTTTTTGGGGGGGGGGAGTGTGGAATGTCTGATCCCCTGGCAGACTTCCTCGCATTTTTTTTTTCCTATTAAGAATTATTCTTATGCTCATTTATGGCTCTAAAATGTAATGGACACCATGTATTTTCTTGATGTCAGCATTGAAGTCGGAGCGAATGGTCAGCCCCAAATCTCGCTCACTCTGCTGCTCAAAGGCTACTTCAGTTCCCCTCCATGTAGTGACTTATTTGCTAAGCAGACAGCTTGTTGTGAATAGTGAAAGTGAACACGCATTGAGTAACATAGAAACATAGAATTTGATGGCAGATAAGGACCGCTTGGCCCACCCAGTCTGCCCATTTCCCTACCTACTGGATAAGCTGCAGATCCTAGTTAACCAGCAGCCTACTTCTTCTTACCCCCACACCCTAGAATTGCCTTATGACCGTCCATGCATGCTTGAATTCCACCACTGATTTTGACTTCCACAAATCCTTCTCCGGAAGGCTGCTCCATGCATCCACAACCCCTCTCTGTGAAAAATACTTCCTTAAATTACCTCTGAGCCGCCTCTCATCTTCAAATTGTGCCCTCTTGTTCTTGCACACCTCTTTTTTTGAAAGCTGCTACCCTCTTGGACTTTGTTGATTCCCTTGAGGTATTTGAAAGTTTCTATCGTGTCCCCCACTCCCTCCTTTCCTCGAGGCTATACATATTAAGCTCCTTAAGTCTCTCTTCATATGTCTTCGGTGCAGACCCTGCACCATTTTAGTTGCCCTCCTCTGGACAGCTTCCATCGTGTCTATGTCTTTATGGAGATTGGGTCTCCAGAACTGCACACAGTACTCCAGATGGGGTCTCACCAGCTGTCTGTACAGAGGATAATAACTTCCTGTTTTCTACTGGTGATGCCTCTCGTATGCATCCCAGTAACCCCCAGCCCTCCTTGCTGCCCTCTCACATTGCTTGCCCACCTTTTAGGTCATCTGATATGACTACCCCAGGTCTCTTTCCATTTTTGTTGTTGTTAGTATCTCACCCCATTGTGTACTCTTCCTCTGGTTTTTGTTTCCCAGGTGCATTACCTTGCACTTCTTAGCATTGAATCTAAGCTGCCATACATTTGACCATTCCTCTAACCTTGCCAAGTCCCTTCTCATCCTTTCCACCCCACCTGTGCATCAGCTCTGTTGCAGATCTTAGTGTCATCTGCAAAGAGACATATTTTTCCTTCCAGTCCTTCCGCAATGTCGCTTATAAAGACATTGAAGAGGACCGTCCTAATACTGAACCCCAGGTACCCACTAGTAACCCTCCTTTCTTCTGAGTGGACTCCATTTACAGTTACTCTCTGTGTCCTATTCTCCAGCCAGTTCTTTACCCAGGCTGTCATCTTGAGACCCACTCCCAGGCTGGCTAACTTGTATATTAATCTTTTGTGTGGGACTGTGTCAAATGCCTTGCTAAAGTCTAGGTAGGCCATGTCCACAGCCCCTTCCTGATCTACTACTTTGGTCACCTAGTCAAAGAAATCTATAAGATTTGTCTGGCATGACCTTCCCGCTGTGAATCCATGCTGCCTAGGGTCCTGTGCCCCTCTGGCCTCTAGATACTCGACAATTTTTTCCTTCAGAAGTGATTCCATCATTTTCCCTATCACTGAGGTTAAACTAACAGGTCTGTAGTTTCCTGCTTCTGCCTTGCTCCCACTTTTGTGAAGTGATTTCACTTTGCTTCCAAATGTTCATGAACGTGAATTGTCTGATTGCCTAGTAATGGCAGACATTCCATGACCACCGGTACACAATGTATCATACTTTATTTCACCCCCAGGAAAAAAAAAAAACAGTAACATATTTGCCGATATGTGTTCCTTCTCTGTGTGTAGACCAGATGCTTCATTGTCCATTGGAGTCTCCCATCCTTGGTGTCAGGATTCATTGTAGTGCCCTCAAATGCTTAATGAATGTAGCACCAGTAGTCTATCCTCTGTGCCAATATACTTTACAGTGACCGAATATAATGACAAAAAAAAAAAATAAATCCCAGCAAATGGGCACCTATCCTACTCCCATTGCAGTCCCATTCAGCACTCCTGGCTCTCACCCTTGCACACCACAGAGGCTTAAAAAAAACAAAAAAAAAACTAGCAAACTGGGACCCATTCCCCTTATTATTGTGGCCCCTTTTAACCCTCACAGCGCTCTCCCTCCCAGCTGGAGAGCCTGAATATCATTTTTAAAAGAAATCTCAGCAAACTGGGCCAAATCCCCCATCCCACTGCAGTTATGTTCAACCCTCCTAGCTCCCTCCCACCCGAACCAGAGTTCAAATTTAATAATAATAATAATAAAAAAAAAAAAAGCCCAGCAAACTCAGACCCATCCCTTACTGGCCCCAGTCAACCCTCTCAGCTTGCTTCCAAACGACAGAGCTCTCACAATCATTACAATATGGTTAGGTATAACCATATACATCTTGGATAGTACCATGTACAGTATTTTGGCCCCTGCCATATGGGAAGAGTTTGAGAAAGAATTGCTGTAGCTGTAAAACTAGAACTGTTAATTTGCCAGATGCAGTATGGCACGTGTGTATTGGGAGAATGTGTCGGGAATATGGCACACATGTAATAGGTAGAATATGTGCCAGTACTTTACCATGTTGGGGCTTTAATCCTCAATTGTATTGATGGAAAGGTCACAAAATAGCCTTTCATATATTCAGTAAGAGAGGAAAAAAAAAAACCATGAGCAGGACTCTGTGCTATAAAATCAAGTATGTAAAAAAAAAAAAAAAAAAAAAAGTGAAAACAGTTTTCTGCTGCTCATCATCTATCTCTTATTTGACAAGCAAAAAGACTTTTAAGGCCATGTGGAGCTGAAGTTCCTGAACATTACCGGCTCTGCCTACAAGAAGTACACAGTCACCAAAATCGCGCTACAGGTAGGTTGCAGATTTGTAACTGAAATTACTGAGATATGCAAGCAGTGATACCCGACAGGGTGGGGGGTATTGGGCTATCCTAGACCGCCCAAGTATTGGGCTATACTGGACCGCCCAGGGGGGTAATGAGGTCTGACGCTGCAGGCGGAGGGCCTGTAGTCCCTGGAAGGTCCAGTATAGCCTACTACCTCCCACCCTGGAGGGTATTATTGCGCTTAGAAAATGAGTAATTTGTTGATTTCTAATTATCCAAGTAAAAGGTGGCAACCAGAGGCAAAGCCAAGCTCCACATGTGTAATACCTAGAAAGGGTAAAGAGACTGTGCTAAGACTCACACGGGGAGTAAACAAAAAAAGAAAATGACATTTGGTTGTCTGAATCTTAAAAAGATTTATTAAAACTACATACTGCAGTACACAGAGCAGAATGCCAAATGTTTTTGAGCTTAATCGTGCTTTTCTTCAAGGTGTAGATACCTTGAAGAAGAGCATGAGTAAAGCTTGAAAACATTTGGCATTCTGCTGGGAGTGCTGCAGTATGTAGACTTAATAAATATTTTTTAGAATCCGACAACCAAACATTGATATTTAAGTATAAATGATTTAAAAAATTAAGTTTAAAAAAAGAGTAAAAGAAAAAATTACTTGTTTGTAAAATAGTCTCTCTGCTGGTATATTTGCCAATAGAGGGCACTGCTGTTTTGTGTGATTGTGGTTTCACCTTTGTTCTGCTCTCCCTTGTTTTTCACATAAAAAGGTGAGATCTGCTGGATTGTTATAGCCGCCAGCCGTTCTGAAACCTGGAGTAGCAGTCTGGCTTTTACATAAGCTTTGTAAATGTTAACATTAGTAGCTGTTAGTTGCGATCGTGAGCAGATGAATGGGTGAGCACACCTGGGGGAGTGGGAGTGCAGTTCTTACTGAAGATGCAGGCGGCACGACCGCATCAGTTGGAAGTGGCAAGCAGTCATGCCACAAAGTAAACGTTCATAAATAGGAAGCAGCACAGTTCAAGTTCTAGTTGTTTGTTTTTATGTTTTACATTTTATCGCTTACTGTTTAAAGGTTATGAGCAGGGACTTGCGGCCAAGGATAATGAGAACCGTAGAGCATGCACAATCAGGAGATACTTAGGGAGTGGTTTCTCTGACAAACTGAATTGAATTACAGTCTGGAATTAGAAGTTTTAAAACTGCGCAAGCTTGTTACTTTTTTATTTTGAATGCCCAGAAGCAACTGGAGGTTCTTTGCTTACATCTCGCAACATGACTAAAGAAATATGGCGTTACACGGACTTTGAAATTCAGTGAGCACGTTGATATTTTGCTAGAATTGCAGGCTGGCAGTGGGACTAGTTATTTCTCAGTCTCTGGCACATAAATGTACCGTATGCGGGGCTTTAGCCAGTCAGAGGCCGGGAAGTCTCCCTGACGTCTTGTGATGCTATTTAGAGCACAAAAATGGACCAGCATGCTTGAGCTTAAGTGCAGGAGGCCCTCCCTTTTTTTTTTCTTTTTTAACCTGCATCTGTTTGGGTGATAGTGATGATCTTTTTTGTTTTGTAAAGCATGCACATGTCCAGAATTATTCAGTGCTTCTAATTAGAGTCAGAGCGAATTGTGCTGCTTACTGAGATCATATAAACTGACTTAGGCCAGGTCAAATCCTGACTGAAAAACTCACATCTTGTCATTTGCATTGTTTCACTATAATGCTACAGGAATGAGTTCAAATAATTCTGTTCAGATCTGTTGGTAATAGTACGCCGGCATAGGTTATTATTTCATGACACCTGTCAAGAAAATGGCAAAGTAAATTTTGGGCAGACACCACACATTACTCTTGAATTTCTTTTTTTTTTTTTTTTGCATTATTTATCGCCCCCTGTGTCCGACCAGCCTCTCCTTCAGGCCTTCTGCCAAGGACTACCCCCGTATCTCCATTCCAAACCCTCCCCGACGCCAGCTTCCACCGATCCCAGATCGCAGCCGACCAGGGTAGCCCGACGTAACCCTTTGTCGGACGGGTCTCCTCCTTCTGGGGGGAAATTGCCTTCAGGCATTCTTGCTCTCGGCCCTGATGCTGCTGGGATTGGTATTTCCCTGGCTCTTCGGGGGTTCCATGGAGGTGGGGGATCCAGGCGTCTGTCATCCCGGTGCAGCTCGGGCGCCGTTTTCCGCTTTTCGAGTTCCCTGTCGCGGCACTTGCCGTGCCCCGGTCTCCTCCGGGGCTGCTGAGAGAGGAATGGCCCTTAACCCACCCTCGGGAGGAGAGCAGTCCTTAGGACATTCAATCCTCTCCTGTCCCTGTTTGACCTCAGCGACTCAGAGTCCGCTCCTCGAATCCGGTCGCCGGCTCTTGAATTTTTAATTTCATTTTTAAATAAGTTTCACTCAGTGTTGGGGAAATAACTAGGCATGGGATAAATATAATATATATTTAACATTTAGGGTTTTAGAATAAATCGAGTCAAAGGATAAATCAGGTGGTGGTAAGGATTTCACACGGTGTGCTCCTCTAAGAGAGAGGAACACAGAAACTAAATTGTACCTTAAAACATGTGCTCCTTTAGACTTTGGCTGTGCTCCTATCTTCTTTTAAATTTACTAGTTCATTAAAGGGACAGTGTCAACCTGTTTTTCGTCATATTATTTCTAGTTGATACTCCACATTTTATGATTGTTTACCCTCTCTAAAATTCACTGATGTTGCTGTTTGTTTTGTCTGTCTCCTTGTTTAGTAGAACTGAAATGCATGGCAATGTATATTTATAAACAACCTTGTTTTGTTTACAATCCTGGCTCTTTTCTTACTGCATACTTCCTGAGCATTAGAAACACACCCAAACAGTGCAGTCACTCATAAGGAAGAAGCCTCCTAAACTCTCATTGCATCATGAGGGGCTAGACTGTTTTGTGGGTGTTCCCAAGTCCAGGAAAGATGTGTTTGGAGTTGTTTAAGGGATGTAAACAAACCTGTTTTGGTGTGATAACACCAGTATGTTGGGGAGTCTGTTTTTCACTTTTTTAAAGACAATAAGAGTCAGAATAAGACTACCAGCTACATAAGCAAACTTTACTGAATGTTGGCAGTCATAAAATATGTTTTTATATTCGCTTGCACATGGAACGTTTTGGGAGAGTAGCACACTTGGAGGTGTGCCTCTCCCATCCAGTGCACTGCTCCCTTGAGCAGGCGTGGCGGTCCTGCACCAATGGGTGCGGGAGCTCAGTATGACAGCGGTGCTCCTCTGCTTCAAAGGAAAACACCGCTGCCATACTGAAACACCGCCGCCACGTCCCTCCGTTACGTGCTCCCCAGCGTCGTCACACTGCCTCCCCAAAGCTTTCCTGCCACTCTGGGAGCCCACCCCAGCATGGCAAACGTTGTTTGTTTTGCCGACGGGGGTGCCCAATCCCTCGTCGGCTCCACGGCCCCCCCAAAGCCATCCTGCTGCCACGCTGGGAGCACACTCCAGCGTGGCAAACCATTGGTTTGTTTTACTGGCGGGGTACCCAATCCCCGTCAGCTCCCTGGAGCCCCACACATCTTCTGCCATGCTGGGAGCCCACCCCAGCGTGGCAAGCAGTCCACGTCTTCTTTTTTTCCCTGTAAACAAAAAGCGGTCCAGCATGCCTCCCAACCCCCACAACCCGCACCCACCCACTGCGCACCCAGCCTCCCCACACCCCCACCCCATACTTACCTCCGGACTCCGTCGCGACGACCTTCGGTGGACCGGGAACACGTCTGCACTCTTCAAAGCCGACCGCGAACTGAGGAAATGCCGGTAAGCTGTATAATGGGCTACATAGGGGGGTTTCAACTTTATTGCATATCTCAGTCATTTTTTGGAATTTTTGCACCAAATTTTCAACATGGGGTTTTTGGGACCCCTTCTCATGAATGATGTCACTGTCATGGCGTTATTCAGGCCGAAGGGTGATTTCGCAGGCACTGCGCAGTCACTGCGTGAAATCACCCTTTGGCCTTGAATAATGCCATGACAGTGACATCATTCATGAGAAGGGGTCCCAAAAACCCCATGTTGAAAATTTGGTGCAAAAATTCCAAAAAATGACTGTTTTACTAGCGTGCATTACGCAGTTCCTACACAGGCTCGTAAGTTCGAATTTTCAATATTTTCACTCCAGATTTTCAACATTGCCATTTTATCACACCTTCTTATGAGCTGTACAGCTGTCATTTTTCACATCTCACCCAAAATGTCTTTCCGCCCATGTAGCGCACAGTGGCGCAGTCGGTGTGCGAAATCAATGTATGGAACACATTAAGAAAATCACTGTGACACTGTTAATGAGCAGAGGTCTTAAAATGGCTATGTTGAAAATTTGGTGAAACAATTCCTAAAAATGACTGTTTTACGAGCGTGTGTTGCGTGTCCCACGCACGTCAGATGCTTCATATTTCAATATTTGCACTCCAGATTTTCAACATTGCCATTTTACCACACCTCCTCATGAGCAGTACAGCTGTCATTTTTCACATCCTGCCCAAAACGTGTTTCCGCCTATGTAGCGCACAATGGGGGTAACAAAAAGATCATGCTGACAATTTATTGTGCAAATACCAGCAATCGCACAGGGCATTAGGGTAAAGCACTATACATGCCAAACACCACTGCAAATACCTGCAAGCGAACGTTTGGCATTGACAAATGCTTGTTTAAACTGGGGACCCTTTGAGACCTAAGGGGGTTGACGTGTCCCTTTAACAATTTCTTACTTGTACTAAAGGTTCTGAGTAATTTATGTACAGTAAAGAGAATAATGGATAGCTTACTGTCAGTTCAAGGAATAATTCCATCGAGTTCTGGTGACATAGAAACCTCGAGAGCAAAAACTAGAGGTTCTCATGTCCCAGAACCTCAAGATGGAATTATTCCCTTGTAACGCACAGTAAGCTATACGTTATTTTTATTAAATATATGGATGCGATTTTTATTTATTTGTTTCTTATTTTGTGACTGGCAGTTGGCCGGTTTTCAGTGAAGGACTCTTGGTCCTGGCCAGCGCCCGAGCTATCTTGCTGCTGCTCTCACCCCAACCTTCATCTCGCCATATGACAAGAACTGGTAGGCAGTCCCACCTTTTCCTTTTCTTGGGCTCCGCATTCCCTTTTTCGATGCGAGGAAGAAAAAAATGCGAAGAAATGTGCAAGAGGCAATGCGGTCTCATGGCGAGAGAGGTGAGCCGCCATGTTTTTAAATTGTTCTGCCTGCCCACACATCAAAGCGGCCAATCAGGAGGCACGCTTAGGACGACGTGGGGGGCAGAAGGCATCTTTGTGGGCGCTTGCGCTGTTTGGTAGTTGTGATAATACTATCGTTCCACTCCTAAACGATAATATTATCACATTCGAACGATGGTATTATCACTGTCTAACAGTGGTATTAGCATTGAGGGATCGATGGTATTACCGGAGTTTTTTTTTTTCAATACTTTTGAATAGTATTAAATTCAAGATCCATATATTAAAATAATTTTGTTGCCCGCTTTTAGGTGTTGGTGAGATCTGAGCACATGGCAATATGATACCTTAGTGTGCGTTACTGATGCATTCAAGTACTGAAAAGACACCCACCTAATCACTACTGTACATCGAATCTCCAAGAACCGTGCCCCCCACAGACAGACACACACGCCACAGAATTCTTCACCCAGCTCTGGTTCATAGTCCACAGCCACCTGTCCAGACCACACCACCTGTACTCCCAAATCAATTTAATATTTTTCTCCCTATGACTGGGGAATGATTTTTCCTGAATTTCTGTATTTTCCCATGTAATCAGCACAAGTCTAGATCTAGAACGATTTCCTGTAGACTGCTACTGTACATTTACCTGTAAAATACAGGGATCCATTTAGATCTTGTAGCCCTGCACCACTTCATCCCGGGTGCTGGCCAGCTGCATTCAGAAGTGATTCCAGCAAGGCTCCTAGATGTACAAGTTTTCTTGTATTTTTAAAGTAAATTGCGGAGTAGTCTACAGGAAAATTGTGCCCATAGACTTGTGTTGTGTACATGGAGGTAAACGGAGCAATTCCCCTTCCATATCCTGGATTAGTCTTTCAGTTTCACCTAACAATTTCCAGCAAAAGCATAAATTAGTTAAAGATCACTTAAACTTTTGGTGGTCTACAGTTCAAATTATAAAGCAAAATATAGTAGTTTGTTTTTTGTGTATATTCCTAAGAGAACCTATTGAAAATCGGTAACTTTCTTAAACAACAACAAAAAAAAATGGAATTATCCATTAGGCTTCTTTTGTTACAGGCAGGACACAAAGACTGTTGCTCTCACTGTCTTACTACTACTTTTGGCTTACGTGTCTCAGTGATTTGTCTTTAATTTTAATTTTTGTACCTCTGTGTCATCTTTGTTCTTTCCTTCCTGTTTTGCTTCTTATTGTGGTCTTTCTGCCTCATCTTTCCTTTCATTCTTTCATCTTCCTCTGGCCACTGTTTGTTTTGTCCCTGTTTTTAACTCCCCCTTCTTTTGTCTGTGGACTTTAAAATATGTTATTTTTCTTGCTTTGCTTGTTCACCTACTTTTTAATTCACCTGTGGTCGATACACTACTTCCCTCCCTGTAATTTTTCCACACTTTTGTTTGCCACATGACTGTAAACTTGCTCTAAAGCATACATGCTCAATCCCCTGCCTGCCCACGTGCACATTAGTCTGCCATTTGCTCTCATGCGCTTTCCTTGTCTGCCTACCAGCTCGCCCACTAACCTGTGCTGGCCGCCAGTTGGCCACACACTTGATCCCTGTCTGACCACCTGTTAAAGCAGTAGCTATCTGCTCGCCCAGTCACTTTCCCATCTAACTGTGAATGCCACCCAGCTAATAAAAAATCCTGATTTGTATTCCAGTGCCCCTTCTGGACACCCCTCATTACTGTCCCACTGCCAGGAACTGCTGCCCCTAACTGTGCTCCAGAAAGGCTAAAGGAGCACAGATAACTGAATATTTTACAAAGAAAATGTGCTCCTGTGATCACTAGCTGTGCTCTCAGCATGGAGCACACCCTTAACGCTACCCATGGGATAAATTTGCTGCCAGTTATGTAAGCTGCTGATGCAAGTTCAGATGTAAAGATGTTGGTTGGTGAGTGAAGTGGAGGAAATTAGGATTGTAGCATTATTTGTATCCATGCTACAGTACCGAAAGCCTGAAAAACTATTCTGTTTGAGCAAAACTAACTAGTGGAACTTTTGTCGCTCACACCCAGTTGCGATCCACAGTCTGCATGGATGAACCTCCAGTTGTGATCAGCAGATTGTGTACTTATTCAGTAACAACCAGACTGTCAAATAATAATATCGTAAGTCAGTAAGCAACTTTTTATTTGTTTGGCGCCCAGTCGTGGAGGCTCTGGGCGCCATACAGTTAAAATTTGACAGAGTAGTAAAACATTCGATTTATATAAATGATCTAAAAATAATACATTTTGTATAGGTTAAAAAAACGTCAGCAGGAAAGGTTAGGCTGAAGAGGTGAGTCTTCAGGCCCCTCCTAAATGCCTCCACTGTAGGGGCCTCCCTCAAAGATCTTGGCAGTGAGTTCCAGAGGACCGGGCTGGCCACCCCGAATGAGCGATCACCCGAGGTTTTTAATTTTTATTTATTTGTGAAATCAGTTTACAACCTTTGAGCCAGAGGCTCGTTTCCAAGTACCTCGTCACATTAAAGACATACATAGAATTTTGGGTTACATAGCATGGGTCTGCACAAAATAGGCGTTCATCAGGCGCCACATCCTCTGAGTCAGACAGAATACATTTAGGTTACAGGGTACAAGTAATTGAGAACAGGTGTCACACAAGTTAGCCTGGTCATCTGAACTGCCAGGAGGCCTTTGGTGGAGGAACAAAGGGAGGCGGGCCAGGTTGGCGGGAGTAAGGAGGGCCTGACAGGTAGTTGGGGCCTGATCTGTATAGGGCCTTGTAGGTGAGCAAGCCCACCTTGGAGAGAATCCTCCACCTGACTGGCAGCCAGTGCAGACTTGACAGCCCCGTCAGCAGCCTGGCCGCTGCATTCTGCACTAGCTACAGCTGGTGGAGGTTCCCTTCACTGACCCCGAGGTAAAGAGCTTTACAGTAGTCAAGTTTTGGATGTTACAGAGGTTTGCACCAGTGATGGCAGGTCTTTGGGTGGACTTGGGGGTTTAATCTGGATGATGTTCCTCAGTCAGCTTGTCATCAAGGACAACACCCGGATCTCTCACTCCAGAGGATGCCATCAATGGGGTAGACCCCAGGACCAAACCAGTTATTGCCCTGGAGGCATCTCCATCATGCCCGCGACCCGGCTCAATAACCAGTACCTCAGTCTTGCGTGGGTTAAGTCTCAGCCAGTTAGAGTTCATCTAATCCTGGATCTCGGCAAGGCATTTATTTAGCACTTCAACAGCACCATTTGTCCCTGGTACAAAAGGCGTACAGCTGAGTATCATCTACATAGCAGTGAAAACCCAGACTGTACTGTCTGATGAGTCTCTCCAGGGGCAGCATGCTATACCGTGGACAGCATCAGAGACAGGATCGAACTTTGAGATACTCACCAGGTCAGGGGCATTGGGAGGAAAAGAAATTCCCATCATTACCCTCTGCCTCCTGCCCGACAGAAAGGACTCAAACCAGTTGATGACAGTACTGGTGAGTCCACAATGCTCTCTAAGGCGATCCAACAACACGATGTAGTCTACCATATCAAATGCTGATGACAGATCGAGGAGAATGAGAATGGACCACTCCCCTCAATCTCCTGCCCTGAGGAGGTCATTATGTTCTTGGACTAGTGCCATTTTCTGTGCTGTGCCTTGTCCTAAACCCGGAATGGCATGGCTCATAGATGTCAGAGTTCTCCAGGTGTTCCTTGAGCTGCATAGCCACTATCTTTTCAACAACCTTCCCTAAAAATGAGAGGTTGGAGATGGGTCTATAATTCGCCAGGACGTCAGGGTTGAGAGAATTTTTTTTTTTTTAAAGGGGCTTCACCAATGCCTCCTAAAGGCATTGGGGAAGAACCCCTCCAAAAGCGAACACCAGGCTATCCCGGCACTAGTGGCCTTGACACAACCCACTAGGAGATGCGTCTGGCCAGTGTCCAGTTCACAACAAGTGGGCCGCAGCTTCAGAATCACCTTGGAGTCCTCGGCCACCTCCACTGGCTGAAACTCCACTCAGACAATAGGAGTGCTGCTACTCCACCGAGACCCCACCCTGCGGGACTGATCTAGATCCACTGGCAAGATCCTGGCCTGACTAGAGAATACCCTGTCGGAGAAGAACAGAGCATACTCTTGGCAAAGTGCTACTGAAAAGGCTCTTTTCGGCTGTAGACGGACTGGATGAAGAAGCCTGTCCACTGTCCGAAAGAGCTGAGCTGGTCTGTTCTTCCCTGCAGCAATCTCCCTAGACAGGAACTCTGCCTTCTTATGGTCAGTTGCCCTTTGATAATCAGCATGGTGATTCCTCAAAGCCATTCAATCCTCCACTGAACGAGTACTATGCCAGCAATGCTCTGACCCATGGTCTTCATTGCCTTGAGAGCTCCATCATACCATGGGGGTCTCTGGCAAGAAGACCTGTGTCGTATATGGGCCGGTGCGATGGCATGGAGTGCCCCGGAGATGGCCTTATTATAGGTTGCCACTGCTTCAGCCAAGCCAGTTGGAAAAATGGCACGAACACCGGAAAAATCGACTACCGCCATCAGTCCCTCTGGGGACAATCTCTTCGAAGGGTGCTAGCTGATCATCTTAACAGGGAGGGACCATCCCAAATGAGAATTTCACCGCACAGTGATCGGACCAAGTTTCCTGATCAGTCTAGAGGTCGGTGACCTAGAGACCCAGTGAGAATACCAAGTCCAAGGTGCGGCTGTGATGGTGGGTCACAGAGGCAGCTTCCTGTGCAAGGCCCAGCGATGCCATCAGCTGGAGGAGGACAGAACCAAACTGCTATTCATTGTCGATCCAAGCATTGGAAGTCCCCCAGAATAGGCCATCTGGGCGACTCCAATACCCTGTCGGCGATGAAGTCTGCAACCTCCTGCAAGAATTTTTCCATCCGACTCTGGAGGGCGGTAAAGGAGAATTCTGCAAACTGCACCTGGAACCCCTCGCACTGCCACTCATTCAAACGACAAGGTAGAACCCACCGGGTGTACGTCAAAATTCAGGATGGATCTAAAACAGATAGCCACTCCCCTGCCTCTTTGATCCCTCGGGCAGTGTATCACAGAGTACCCGGCAGGGACTGATGCCTCCAAAATTGGACCTGTATCATCCCCCCAACCAGGTTTCTGATGCATGCCAGGTCAACTGTAGAAATCAAGTCCAACATAATTGCGGTCTTGTTTCTCATCGACATGGCATTGCATAATACTGCCCAAAGGGGATCAGTGAAGGCTGTAGGCCCTCTAGCTGCCTGCCCACGTGGTCCGGAGGGAACCCTAGAAATGGAGACCAGACACATCAGGCCTCTCTCAAGGCTCCATTTTCTCCTAGGGCGCCTCCTGCTCCTTACCAACCCGATCCCTCTCACTGCAATTAAGCCCCCAGCGCCCCGCCACAGACCCCATGCCCCCCCTACAAATAAAGGCAATGTGTATTCCTAGTTAACATTGGATTCAATTTTGTATGTTCTTTTTGTGCTGTTAATATCTGTTGAGAGGTTGTTTGTCATGATTTCAGTGTAATATGGAAATGGGAGGTGGGTGGCTGCAATTGTAATACAATTCATGGATGCTTTACAGATACAGTTCACTAATAATATTGCAGTTGAAGCACATAGACAAAAACATCCTTTCACAAACTGCTCCCCCCCAACAAAATGCAAAAGCAAAACTGCAGAGATTTCTATGATCATTCAAGTGTGTTGGGTGAGGCGTTGGAAGAGCAACAGCATTTAATCAATGTTATGCTTTTCTCAGTATTTGAGGGAGTGTTGCCGAGATGAACTTTGAAGTGTGCATATGCTACTACATTATTTGTAATAGCCACCAATGACTGTTTCAAAAGTGTTTCATATTGTCATTGTGATGCTTACTGATTGTAAAAGGTTTCTCTAAATACCGTCATGTTGTACTAACTGGTGACATCTTATAACAACACGTTTTGGAAACTTTTCAAATGCTGAATTAACAACTCGGTATGACATCGCACTGAGTTATTATGGACTTCGCAGGCTCATGCTTCACCTTCTCACTGACTTGGTCTGAAAGCCGCACAGATCCCATGACAGCCAGAGCGACCTCGACTGCAACTGTTGCACAGAATCATCATGAAGACAATATTCTAAAACATGGTTCTCTCTGAATCGAGTTCAGTGCTGACAATTACTAGTTCTAGGGACATGGATATGTTGTTCATCCACACTGTCTGGCAGGTTCCTTGCCGCTTTAAATCTTGCCGGAAGGTCTTCAGCTGGCTCCTCACACCACCGGGGTGGTAAACTCGGCTCCGCCCCATGGCCTTGGATCTTCCTTACTGCTTGGACTCATGTTTCCTCCTTAACGCTCTCTGCGGTAGACTGGATCCTAATTCTTGGGTTCACCAAACTTATTTTAAATTTTCAAGACTTCGGTCAAGTTTCTCCCTGATGGCTGCGATGGACAAATCGACTCCGGATTTGTGGTGCCCTTGTGGGCAGAAGATGTCCAGGATGGACCGCACTCCATGTGCATCTACTGCTTGACCTAGAACATGACTCCATGAGCCTGCAGTTATGGCGTTCGTTTTCGGCCAGCGTCCTGGAAGACCGTGCTGCCCGGTTACAGCTTGGGCGCCCAAGAAGCGCCACCCGCCGGTTAAGTCGAAGGAGGCCCGTTGGGTGGTTACCGCGGCGGCTGACTCGGCTGAGCAACTCGAGCAGGTGATCGCCCTCGAGGAGAAGGCGGCACAGGCCGCATCATCCTCTTCCTTGGTTGCAGCATTTATCCTGCTCTCTCTCTGGGTACCTCGTATTCAGCTTCTTTCAAGGAGCTTTGCCAATCCCTTTCCACGAAGGGAGAGGGGCCATTGGGACATTCCTCTCAGTCCAAAAAGAAGGACTCAAAGGGTAAGTCCCATTGTCGGTGTTCGTGGGAGTGGGAGAGGTCCCTTTCCCGGACAGTCGACATTCGGCTTTGGTCGAGGTTGCGGCTAAGGCCGCTGGCTTCACGGTGTCCTCGTCGGGTCAGCCGGCCGAGACACCCGTCGACGCGGTCGAGATTTTACTCTACCCGTCGGACGGGCTGTTGACTGGTGAAGCCGACAACCCTTCTTCACCGGTTCCCCCGGTGGAGACCGAGGAATTGCCTGTGCCTCTAGTGCCACAGTCCCTGGTTAAGGCATCCGAGTCAAGGGAAAAGCGTGTGTCTCCCGGCCCTTCCCAGACGTGTCCTCGGAAACGCTGAGGGTCTCTGTCTCGGACATCGTCTCGGTCCAGCCGATCCCGCCATCGGGCGGTCTCGGTCTCGCAACGGCGGTGCCGCCAGCCCTAGTCTTCTCTCGAAGAGGAGGAGGCTCAGCGCAAGTTGTGTCGACGCTACAAGGATCTGATGTGGCAGCAGTTACTTCTGTCTGGGAACAAGCCGACGCCGTCACCTTCCCCGGCCATCAAGTGACTGTCACCCGAGCAGCCGAAACAACCCCTCGCTGTAGCCAAGGTGCCCAAACCTGGGCCTGTTGTTCGGCCGAAACCAGCTGCCCCACCGATTGTGGTGGAACCTCCGCCTACACAACTGAAATCGGGGGTGCCGACCAAGGACTCTCGGTCAAGTCAGGGCCTGCCCCACAGGTTGTCGGTCACCCTCACTCCCGACCATCCTCGGCAGGGGGAGGGTGGCTCAGGCCCCAGGCAGCTCTTTGCGGACTCCTCAGAGTCCGACACTCCTCCCTGTTCTCCAGACCCATTGACCTGGAGTCCTCCCAGGGCCAGTCGATGGACAAAAGCCCATCGTCCTTCGCGGGTTTGCTTGGCTCATCTCGAGTCACCGGGATGCAGCTCGAAACGTTCAATCCAAGCGGGCCAAGTATCCCTGGCGGAGATATTGGACCGAGGGATTCATCCACGGAGGCTCTTCCGTGGCTGAAGCTATTGTTGACCAGCCTTGGAGCTCTGGCAGCTGCCTGCTTCCTGTCCTGCGCCTCGGCCAGGATGGCCAGGAAGTATCGCGGTCCCTACCAGCTCTTTGTCTGTTTTGGAGCACCCCTCTGTGGAGGGGTTAGTCACCGATAGCTTGCTCATGCTCCGGAATGCTAGGGATGTGGAATGCCCCTGACAAGGAGTCCAAAAAGCTGGACTATGCCGGGCGCAAGGTGTATGCTGCATCCTCCTTAGGCCTCCGCCAGGCCAGCTCGGCCGTGCTGATGGCACACTTCTCCCATGCCCTCATGGGCTCTCTGGATGAGGTGATCCCTTATCTCCCGGCCGACCTGCAGACCATGGTCAAGCAGGTGCGGGATCAGGGAAGGGCAGTGGCGAAATAGCAGCTCCAAACGGCTCTGGACATTGGAGACTCCTGTGCCAGATCGGTTGTGGCCACGGTGGTCATGCGCCACAGGGCATGGCTGAGGATATCCACCTTCATGGCGGATACCCAGCACAAACTGGCGGATGTCCCCTTCTTGGGGACCGATCTCTTCGGCCCTGGAGTGGAAGGTCACCTCCAGCGGATCAAAAGTCCAGTACCACTCTGACCTCGGTCACCTCCGCCAGAAGGACAAAGGCGCCGACAGCAGCAGCACAAGTCCTTTCGCCTTCTGCTGGCGGCACGTCTGGCCCAACAGCACCAGGGCCAGCAGACTCGCGCTTGGCATCCCAAACCCAAGCCCGAGGCTTCCTCCAACAGGAAGCAGGGAGGCAAAGGCCCAGGAGGTCCCTCGGCCGGTCTCTCCTCTAAGCCTGCCCAGTGACGGGTTGAGGGGTGTCTCCCCCAGCCTCGTCATTCCCCCCTGGGTTCCCCTCGTGGGGGGACGGCTCCGCTACTTCCTTTCCGCTTGGTCCGTTATCACCATGGACCGTTGGGTTTTGGAGGTGGTAGGAAAGGGCCTGCCCCTGGAGTTCGAGCAGGCCCCGCCCTTCCGAGCCGTCGCCCCTCGGGGGGCTAAGGGGTCTGCAGCCTGTTTGTTGGCTCGTCAAGCCGATATTGCCCTGCTCCTCGAAAAAGAGGTGATCAGGAAGGTGGCAGATCCTCCTTCAGACCCAGGGTTTGTGTCCAGGTACTTCCTGGTCCCAAAACGGACTTGGGGCTGGCGCCCCATTCTCGACCTGCACGACCTGAACAGGTTCCTAAGGTCTCAGACCTTCAGGATGGTCACTCTGGTTCAGATAATCCCATCCTTGGAACGAGGCGTGTGGTTCTGTTCTCTGGACCTTCAGGACGCGTTTCACATCCCAATCCGTCTTTCCCACCAAAGATTCCTCCGCTTCAGAGCAGAGGGATCCCATTACGAGTTCCGGGCCATGCCCTTTGGCCTTTCCCTAGCTCCCAGGGTCTTCACTAAATGCATAGCAGTGGTGACAGCATTCCTGCGGCGCCGAAGGGTCCGGGTGTACCCCTACCTGGACGACTGGCTGATTGCAGCCCGCTCCAGAGTGGAGGTGGAGCTGTCCAGAGATCTGGCCCTCCAGGTTTGCTCTCATGTTGCCCTCCTCATCAACGAGGCCAAGTCGGAACTCGTGCCAAAGCAGGTGATGCAATTCATCGGGGCAGAGCTCGACTCTCTACGAGCCAGAGCACGGCTCCCAGCGGACAGGGCCGAGGTTCTTTCCTTCTTTGCCCAATCATTTCAGTTTGGGCAATCGCGCCCTGCCCAGGACTTTCTGTGCCTCCTGGGCCTCATGGCGGCCTGCACCAGCGTGGTCCGTTGGGCCCGCTGGCACATTCATCCCCTTCAGTGGGGACTGGCCAGCCAATGGTCACAGCACTTTGATCTGCTGGATCTGCTAGTGACAGTGACCCAGGGGATATGGAACGCTCTCCAGTGGTGGACCGTTCCAGCACATCTGCAGGAGGGCATCCCATTTGTCTGCCCCGAGCCGATGGTCTCTCTCTCGACCGATGCCTCTCTGAGGGGTTGGGGTGCCCATCTGGGGGAGCACAGAGCGCATGGCCTCTGGTCCCCTCTGGAGTCCCGATGCCATATCAACCTGCTGGAGCTTTGAGCGGTTCATCTAGCCCTCACCGCCTTCGCTTCGTTTCTATGGGGTCAAGTGGTTCAGGTCCAGATGGACAATACCACGACCGTGTACTACCTAAACCGCCAGGGCGGGACGCGCTCCATGCCTCTGTGCAGGGAAGCTCTCCACATTTGGCCTCTCGTGCGCAGCCTGGAGGCGGATCTCCTCGCCATTCATGTGGCAGGAGCCTCCAACACCCTGGCCGATGCCCTAAGCCAGATAGGGGCTGCGTCTCATGAGTGGTCTGTCCTGCTGGAGGTAGTACAAGATCTCTTCTCCCACTGGGGCACGCCTCAGGTGGACCTGTTTGCCTCCAGAGAGAATGCGAAGCTGAGACTGTTTCATGCCTGCCCCCCTCAGCAGGGCTCGCTGCAGGGGATGTCTTCCGAGGCCGTGGACCCCGGGCCTCTTCTACGCCTTTCCCCCATTTCCCTTGATCCACAAGGTGCTTCTCAAGGCAAGGAGGGACAAGGCGCAGGTGATTCTGGTAGCCCCAGACTGGCCCTGCCAGTTCTGATATCCAGATCTCCTCAGTCTCAGCTCCAGGCTCCCGAGGAGGCTTCCAGCCCGCCCGGACCTGATCTCAGTCAGTCAGGGGAAGGTATTCCATCCGAACCTTCAGTCTCTGCTCCTGATGGCCTGATTCCTGAGCGGCTAGAGTTCCAGGCCTTGGGTCTTTCCGACGAGGTCCTCAGCGTCGTTGAGGCATCCTGTAAGGAGTCGACCAGAAAATGCTACGCCTTCAAATGGAAGAGATTCTCCATTTGGTGTCAGGGCAAGGGCCTGGACCCTTCCTCCTGTTCCTTGGCAAGCATTCTGGACTACCTGTGGTCCCTTTCTCAGAAAGGGCTTCGGTCGACGACCCTTAAGGTGCACCTGGCAGCCATCTCTGCTTACCAGGTGTGGGCCGGGAAGCAGTCGGTGGCGCATGAGAAGGTGGTGGGCGCTTTTCAAGGCCTTGATCACATATCCCTCCGATGCGAGAACCTCCACCTCCGTGGGATCTACTGCTGGTATTGCTAAGCTCATGGGCAAGCATTCGAACTGATGCACAGGTGTGACATCTCTCACCTGTCGTGGAAGACCGCCTTCTTGGTGGCTATCATGTCAGCCAGAAGGATGGGAGAGCTCCAGGTGCTTTCCATCGAGTCTCCTTATCTGGTCTTCCACAGAGATAGGTTGTCCTCGCCTCCACCGAAATTCCTTCCGAAGGTGGTGTCGAGTTTCATCTTAACCAGGTGTTGACTCTGCCAGTGTTCTACCCCAGTCACACCTCGGAGGCCAAATATGGCTTCATACTCTGGACCCTAGAAGGGTGCTCGCCACTATAAGGAGGACGGCTGAAGTTCGGGGAGAGATTCGGCCAGCTGTTTGTCACCTGCGCTGAAGCTGCACCTGGCAGGCGTGCAGCCAGCAGATGCTAGGCAGGTGGGTCACCTCCTGCATAGATCTCTGCTATAGGTTGGCGGGCATGGAGTCTCCCAGAGGGATAAGAGCTCATTCTACCTGCCATACCGCTGCATCGGTGGCTGCTTCCAGGGATGTCCCTATCCAGGAAATCTGCAGGGCTGCTACCTGGAAGTCAGCACACACCTTCATCACCCACTACCACATCGACCTTGAGTCATGCCGGATGCTGGTTTTGGGGACTCTGTTCTCCAGTTATTATTCCCTAAGTAGGGGTGTGCGCCTTGCCTCCCTCCTCCCGGAGAACTGCTAGGAATCAGCCAGACAGTGTGGATGAACAACATATCCATGTCCCTAGAAATACAGGTTACTCACCTGTAACAGGAGTTCTAGGAATGGTGTATGTTGTTCATCCACACGACCCACTCGACCTCCCCGGCTTCAACGCACAACCTGGCTTCCAGCGGGCTAGATCTGGCGTCATGGGGCGGAGCTGAGAGTTTACCACCCGGGTGGGTGGGAGGAGCCAGCTTGAAGACCTTCTGGCAAGATTTAAAGCGGCAAGGAACCTACCAGACGGTGTGGATGAACAATATATACCATTCCTAGAACTCTTGTTACAGGTGAGTAACCTGTATTTTTTTGTGTGTGTGAGTGAGAGAGACAACAACCGGAGAGACCCAAACTGCACTTGAATGAAAGAAAATGGCATTTTCAGTTTAAATTTATTTATTTATTTGAAAGCTTGTGACCGGGAGAGGCACACTGAGCCGAGGCTCGTTTCCAGGTGCGACCTGGGGTCAAGGGAATGGGAATATATTTGTACAGATGTAAACCGACTTACAGAACCTGGTTAAGCTGTTGGTGGTGTTTTTTTAGTGAATGTTGAAAAACAGTGCACCAGTTATAAAAAAAAAATAAAGCATGTGCAGGTGTGTGTCACGAGTGTTTATTTATATGTGAAATACTGTACTACACACTGGTCAGTGTCTGTACATTGGGAGAATGGTACACACTGCAAAAGAAAAAGGAGGCTTTCAATCAGGACATAGTACATTTACAATATTAATGCTGCCCCCACCCACGCTTTTCTGCACGCTTGTTGGCATCCCCTTGAAGCAGTCTCAACTTTCAAGTACCTCTGTGTGTAGCTAGACAGCAGGCTTGACTTCTCTGTCCACATTAATGTCATTCATGCCAAACTTGGTCCCAGATTCTGTACCCTGTATGACATTAAGGACTGCCTTTCTCCCAGGAGCTGGTCACCAAAATGGTTCTCCCATTTTCTGACTGTGCAGATGAGGGGGCAGTGCCACAGACCACCACTTCTCTTGCCAGACTGGACACCCTTTTCAGTGCCTTCTGCTGCTTTACTTCCAGCTCACCATCTCATACCCACCATTGTTATTGATACTCCTTGTTATCCATCCTCCCTCTCCCCTCACATTGCCATTCCTACTGTGGCTCCATCATCTCTAAATACTGATTTGGGTCCCACCCCTCATACCTACCCTTACTTCTCTTCCCCTCCTCCTCCTGATGCTCTAGGGACCCTCATACCTTTTCCCTCCCCCACCCTCACCCATCAGCTGGGAAATCTGCATTCTTCTATTGCCTCCCTTCCTCAGAAAACTCTGCATTCTCCTGTTGACTCCTTCCTCTGAAACCAGCTACCTTCCTCCATTCTTCTCTCCATCTCCCTTCTCTCCACCACTCACCAGCAAAAACTTCTCCCCTTCCCGCTCCTGACCGACCGACCCTCTGTCTGAACCCTTTCCCTGCAATTGTGCGCTTCACTTAAATTTGCCTGTCTTCTAACTGCATGGTTTTGGCTATTTCATGTGTAGTTTAACCAGCCTGTTTCACTACTCCTCTCAAGACTGGGTCAGTTTCTGCTCATTCAGGCACTCGGCACTTTCTAATTCTAGACCTGGTGGGGTATTTTAGTTTTCATTATTGTTATGACTGTTTTGTTTTCTTGTTATCTTAACTGACTATGTTAATGAGTTTTAAATGATTGTAACGTGAATCCTTGTTCTTCATTGTTGGGCGCCCAGAGCCTCTGGGATTGGGCGCCATAAAAATAACATTTGCCTTGCCATTATACAGCTGATTTGTATGCTGATTTATTTGTTCTTTCTTAACCGGCAACAATCTTGCTTTCTTGTTTAGTTATGCAGTTTACTATTACACTTTATTGTCATTGTAACTGCATCATCTGACTTGCTGTAATCTTTGTAATTGTGTTCTCCCTGCCCCTTCCCCTGGGTTGCACCTGGAACAGAGTTGCCTTGTTAGGCGATTGGTGTCCTTGATTAATTACCAGTTGACCATTACAATGTATAGCAAACTCTGGCCAGAGCCAACAGGGCTGTGAAGTGCTACCAAGTGATGAAAGTTACACATGTGCGCAGAAATTATTCAATGCCCAGGTGTAACTTGGCCATATGTTGGAGGTGTTGCACCAAATTTTCAACATGGACCTTTTTGTGGACGCCTCCTCATGAACAGTGCCAATGTCATTTTGTTCAGTTGTCCTGAAAGGTAATTGCACAGACCAAACGTGCTATTCTGCCCCTCTGGTGCGAAAACATGTTTCGGGCAGGTTGTAGAAAATGACAACTGTACAGTTGTGAAGGAGGTGTACAAAAATGGCTATGTTAAAAATGTGAGACAGTATAGCGCAGTGGTTCAAGGCTCTGAGCTGCAAATTTGGTGACATTCAGCAGACCAGACCTGGGTTTGAACCCCACAGCTTCCACTTGCATACTGTGTGACCCTGAGCAAGTCACTTAACTTCCCTGTGCTCCCAACTCGCACCTGTTAAAAAAAAAAAAAAAAAAAAAAAAAGCTTTCAGCTTAGTGTGCTAGTCCTGGTTAAATAATTAACAAAAAAAAAAATAATTTAAAATTAGTGACATTGTGAGCGTGCGTAGAAACTGTGCAGCGCACGCTCATAACACAGTCATTTTTTGGAATTTTCCCACCAAATTTTCAACATGGCCTTTTTTGGACCGCTTCTCATGAACAGTGCCAGTGTCATTTTGTTTAATTGCCCTGACAGGTGATTGTGCAGAGCAAACACGCTATTCTGTGCCACAGGTGCGAAAACACATTTTGGGCAGGTTGTGGAAAATGACAGCTATACTGTTGTGAAGAAGGTGTGCAAAAAATGGCAATGTTAAAAATGTGGAGTGAAAATATTAAAATTAGCAGCATTAGGAGCGTGCATAGAAACTGCGCAATACACGCTTGTAACAGTCATTTTTTGGAATTTTTTCACCAAATTTGCAACATGGGCTTTTTGGGACCCCACGTCGTGAACAGTGGCACTGTCATTTTGTGACTCGGTCCCGAGAGGTGATTCTGTGCAGTGACCGTGAGATCACCTTTCAGACTGAGTAACAAAATGACAGTGATAGTTTTCACGAGGTGGCGTCCCAAGAACCCCATGTTGAAAATTTGGTGCAAAAAATTCCAAAAAATGGCTGAGATATGAGCATAAGTTGAATGGCTGTATAGCACGCTTACCTTTTAATTTTTCAGTTTGTGGTTGGGCTTTGAAGAGTGCAGACGTGTCCCAGTCCAGAGAAGATGACAGCGCGAACTACAGAGGTAAGTATGGGGTAAGGGGGGGTGTGGGAAGGTGGGTGCTCAGTGGGAGAAGGGGGAGGGTGGCCACAGTAATGATGAGGGACCGTTTTCAGTTTTGCAGGGAAAACAAACCGACAACGAGGGACTATTTTGTGATTTACAGGAAAACTAAACATTTAGGCACACTGGGGTGGGCTCCCAGTGTGCCACATAAATGCCGACATGGGGATTGGGCAACCCGATGTCTAACATGGCGTGGGCAGGGGACACTAGGACAAATTAAACACGATGAGGGACTGTTTTCTTTTTACAGAGAATTCACATTTCGTACATGGGTGGGCTCCCAGTGTCGTGATATAACATCGGGGATGACTTGGGGAAGGGGGCACAAAATAGAGAATGGTATTGTGCCTTTCACAATATGCAGGCACTGCACATGTGCATGACTCTGTGCATGCGTGCGACTCGTGCGCATGCACAGTGCACGCATCGGAATGCGGGAGTAACGGCCAAAATAGTGCAGCTGTTATTCTGTATGCCGATCATGGTGGAGGGCTTTCAGCTGTGTTGGGCTTTCGGGAGGATACTTCCAGAAGTCCAACGGAAGAGGTTCTGAGATCAGCCATTTTCAGAGCTACAAAGCTCTCGCAAAACGGCTGTAGGCTTCGTCCACAGCCCTAAAAACGATTGGAAAGTTGCCCCATAGGCTATAATAGAGTGCGTCCCCACGCACTCCTTGGCTTTACATCATAACAAGAATATGCGCAGGGGTGGAGCATGGGCGGCTTTATATACTGGGAAATAGGCAAGACCCGGGGGGGACAACTTTACAAACATTTTTACTGAAAAAGTATGATGATATTTTTGGGCTTCTATGCAGCAAATACATTTCGCAGGGGTGAGGCTTCAGTATATGTGGTAGATATCTTCAGCCTGGTAAATCTTTCAAACAACATGAAGTCTTGTTGTATTCTGACATATGCAGTTAGCTCCAGCATTTGAACTGCCCCGGAGAGGGAAATAGTTAACTCTATGCATGAGCATAGAACGTTGAGCTCGAGCTCGGTTCAGACCTCTGTCTGCAGCACTTCAAAGTGTAACCGTCAAATTCTTTACTCTGCCTAACTGAACAGTCGCTCAGGAGATTGCTCCTTCACTTGCTCGGTTTGGTAAAAATCAGTCGGTTTAAATACCATTTTTTCGCCTTCAAATCCCAGTCTGCGGTACAGTAAGTGTCGTAGGTAGGGGACTTAGTTTTAATGTGGTAATTTCTGTGGAAATTGTAAAACTTGTCGATTGGTCTGGTCTTGGAACTGATTGTGTTAGGTTTATTTTGTTTCCTAATGTTCTAGTGTGAGGTACCGGTTCCTATCGGCTTAAAAAACCAAAAACAACGGAATTTTAAACGTTTTTTTCCACGACCCGTAACACAGTTGGTAAGCAATAGGGGGTGTCTTACCTGGCTTTTAAGCTATAAAGGGTAAGTTGTTAGCCTGGCCATGTCTGAGAAACCCAAGAAAAAAAACGAGCCCACTGGGTTTCAACACTATAGTGAGTGTGGGGATGCCTTTGCTAAGGCAGACCCTCACACCACCTGTGTTTATTGTCTGGGGTTTGACCACCTCAATTCAGACTGCCAAACCTGGAAGAATTTTCCGAAGGCCACCCTCGATAAGAGATTGGGTAGGCTTAGGGAAAAGGATTCAGAGAAGTCCGCTAATCCGGATGGCCAGCCTGGTTAGGTTCCGACTGAACCTGAGGGAGTGCCCACTGACCTGGGCGATACTCCCTCGGGCAAAAGGAGAGACAATCCTGATGGGTCTGTTCCGTCAAAGGAAAAGAGGAAATCGGCCAGTTTGAATACAGAACCGCAGCGTCCAATCCCGAAGAGATAGCCAGGGCGATAAGCATTGTAGAATCGCTCCGTCCGGTTCCATCTGATCTGGTTCCTCTCGGTAGGCGCTCGGTTCCCCCAGTTTCTGAATATTGTCCGGATGACTATTATGAACCAGATTTGGAAGGGGAGGAAGGATATGACGATGGTGATGGTGTGGAAGGTCTGGATGAGCCCATTGAACCGGAAATCTCCCCAGACAGGCCTTCTAATGTTTCCCCTTCCAGGCTTTCCGAGTCCCCATCCCACTATTTGTTTTACAAAAATGTGGCAGAGACCCTCTAGCTCTTTCTGGTTGATGCTGTTGAGGAACAAGAGGAGCCTGATTTTGTAGAAATGATGGACATCCCAGAGTCCAAAAGGCTGTCTATTCCATTCCATAAATGTCTTGAGAAACGGACACAAAAAATTCTCCAAACACCAAATTCTTTACCTCCTGTAGATAAGAGAATGGACAGGCAGTATATGCTGTCAGGCTCGAGTACAGAGTTCTTGTTCTAACAATGCAGCCATGTTGGAGTCATGCAGGCTGCAGCCTGTGTCAAGGCTAATTTCCTTTGGCTTCACACCACCCAGATAAAGACACTAGGAAGGTGGATGCTATGGCCAAAAAGCATTACTTGGCATCCTCCTTGGGGCCCAGGCAGGCAAATTATATGGCCTACACAGCCAGATACTAGAAGTCCAGATGGGATACTGTTCTAGAACTGGCTAAACAGGCTTCCCCCCAGCTAACCAAGGAGGCGGCTGCTGATGGGATTGAGGCATCCAAGATTCAATTTCATGCTGCTGTGGACTCAAATGATGTGTCATCACGAGTCATGGCTACATCTGTGTCTCTTCGGAGATTTGCTTGGCTCAGATGTACTAGCCTCTCGCAGGACACTCCGGCTAAGGCCATGGATTTCCCACAGATTTCCCTGTGGTGGGTAATTCTCTGTTTTCGGGAGAAGACGGAGAATTACATGAAAAAGATTGATGACTACAGGACCACCTAAAGGAGTGCACAGGCCAAGGAAAGGCAGGCAACTCCTCAGAAGCAGCAGTCTAGGGGCAGGGGCAGGTCTTTTCACAGGCCTTTCTACCAGGCACAGGCCTCCTCTCCTTTTCCTCAGAGAAGGTTCTTCAGAGGGAGAGGCAGAAGGAGGATGAGCAGGGCTGCATCCTCCTCCCAGTCTAAGGCTCCTGCCAAGCAGACACCCTGATGTGTCAGCCCGGGTCAACTCCCCTATTCCAGTAGGAGGCAGGCTGGCTTAATACTTCCAGGCCTGGAAGTCTGTTACCTCAGACAAGTGGGTCCTGGAGGTAGTAAGCCAGGGACTGGCCCTCAGCTTCAAACAATTTCCAAAACTGAGGGTCAGGTCTTTTCCACCTGCAAACATCTCCGAAACCTTTGCCCTAGAGGCAGAGTTTTCCTCTCTGCTGGCTCTTGGAGCCATAGAGAGAGTTCCTACTCCACACAGAGGCAAGGGTCTGTACTCCAGATACTTCCTTACCCCAAAAAAGACGGGAGTGGCAGCCCATCCTAGACCTAAGATGCTTAAATAACACCTTGTCAAGCCAAGATTCAAAATGGAGTAATTCTTCCCCTCTCTGAGGCCAGGGGATTGGTTAGCCTCCCTGGACCTCAAGGATGCCTACCTTTACATTCCCATTAGGTACTCCCACAGAAAGTACCGCCGGTTCAAATTGCCTTCAGGCCATTATCAGTTCAGAGCAATGCCCTTCAGACTAACATCAGCTCCAAGGGTGTTCACCAAATGCCTAGCAGTAGTAGTGGCCTTTCTCAGGAGACAAAACCTCTCCATTTTTCCATACCTGGAACGACTGGCTCATTGTGGGACAGTCTCCAGAACAAGTCAAGTCAAACCTGCAGGTGACATAACAATTGCTCACTTCCTTGGGATTCCTCCTCAATCTACCAAAGTCAGTTCTTGAACCAGTACAACTCCTGACCTTCATAGGGATAGAGTTGGATACTGTCCATGCAAAGGCTTTTCTTCCTTGGGCAAAGGCCCTTACAGACCTTGCTTCTTCTTTCCGCCTTCTAGTGTCTCAACCAGCAAGACATTTTCTTCAGCTCCTGGGCCACATGGCAGCTTCCACTGTGGTGGTACAGGGAGCCAGATTTCAGATGAGGGACATTCAGTTCCATCTGAGGTCCTTTCGGTCTCAGAAAAAAAATCCTCTAACCAAATTGATTCCAGTGACTCAGACTCTGATCCAAGCTCTCCAGTGGTGGTTGGATCAGGACAATCTCAGACAAGGAGTCCCATTCATCACTTATTCAGTGGTGTTAACCACAGATGCTTCTCTCCTGGGCTGGGGAGCTCACTTAGGAGCCCTCACAGCACAAGGGGTGTGGTCCCCTCAGGAGTCTTTATTTCATATTAGTCTTCTGAAACTCAAGGCAGTATTCATGGCTCTCCCAAGCTTTCTCGGACTCGGTAAAGAACAAGGTGGTTCAGGTCAGGACAGATAATACCACCACCATGTGATACATCAACAAGCAGGGAGGCACTCTGTCTATAGCCTTGTGTACGGAAGCCGTGAAAATGTGGTCTCTGACTTATGCCCTGCAGGCATCTCTGGTAGCAGTCCATCTACCAGGGAAGGACAATGTGCTAGCAGATGTCCTGAGCAGGATCTCTCAGGGCCGTCACAAATGGGCCCTGGACCCCTGCATATTGAAAGTAGCCTTCTCCAGGTGGGGCACTCCAGAGATAGATCTCTTTGCAGCCCCAGACAATCATCAACTTCCTCTCTTCTGTTGCAGACCTCCAGTCATGGGCACAGTTCCCCTGGATGCTCTGGTTCTGGATTGGGGGGGCAAATTTCTTTATGCCTTTCCTCTTTTCCCCTGTTATTCAAGGTCCTGGTCAAGATCAGGTCACAACTGTGCAGGGTGATCCGGATTGCACCACTGGGCCAGACAGCTTTGGTATCCCCTGTTGATGTCCCCAGCAGTCCATCTTCCCATGTCTTCCCAAGAGGCACAACCTGTTAACCTCCTCTCAGGTGAGAATCTGGTACCCCAACCTTCAGTCTCTCAACCTCAAGTCTTGGCTCTTGAAGAGTTAGAGTATGCAAGTCTGCATCTGTCTCAGGGGTTCTGGATATTCTTAAAGCCTCTCGAAAACCTGCCACCATGAAAACTTACAATTCTAAATGGAAGAGATTCAGCATTTGGTGCTCAATAAGGATGTCTTACTAGACACTGCTAATCTGGCTACTGTTCTAGATTATATGGTTCATCTCAATGGCCTAGGTCTCAGGCCAGCCACTCTGAAAGTACACTTAGCAGCTGTCTCTGCATTTCTGTCAGTGGGGGAAGGCTTCCTCCCTGGCATCTCACCTTGTTTTCTGTAAGTTCTTTAAAGGTTTGCTTCATACCAACCCTCCTTTTAAGGACCCTACCCCTGCTTGGGATCTTAATGTTTGCATTGCTCAGCTTATGCAACCCCCTTTTGAGACATTGGTGTCAGCAGAACTTAAGGACTTGACTTGGAAAATTGTGTTCCTGGTATATCTGCCTGCCAGGTGTATTAGTGAGTTACAAGCTCTGTCAGTGGAGCCAGATTTTTATCTCATTCCATAGAGATAAGCGGGTCCTTAGAACCAATAGGAGGTTCTTATCCAAGGTGATTTCAGACTTTCATCTGAACCAGTCCAGGTCTCTTCCTGTGTTCTTCATTGATCATTCTTCTTCTTCAGGGGAAAGAAGATTGCACAGTTTGGGTGTTAAGAGGGCACTTGGCTACTACATTGAGCATACTGAGGCACTTAGGTTTGACTGTTCTCAGTTGTTTCTCACTTATGGTGAAGTGGGAAAGGGTAAATCTTTTAGGAGAACTATTGCCAGGTGGATTGTCTCTTGTATACAATTTTGCTATGAAAAGCTAGGCAAAATACCCCCCTCAGGCCTGAGGGCTCATTCGACTAGGGGTACAGCTGCTTCCCTGGCTGCTGCCAGAGATGTACCTTTACTAGAAATATGCAAAGCAGCCACCTGGAAACAGTCCATACATTAACATACATACTAAAATGCCAGCAGAATAGGCCTAACAGTCTCTCGAGTCTGCTCGATTTTCAGCACCCGCACTGAGGGCTGATTTTGGTGTCCTCCCCCCCCTTGGGTTATACTGTCCCCAGTCCCAGATGTTCAACCTGTATTGTGCCTGGTCAGATTTACCCTCCCTCTGTACCTGTCCCATCCCCTCTTAAACAGGTCCACAGTCTCCATCTCTACCAGCTCCCTGGGCAGTGCATTCCATGGCTCCACCACCCTTTCAGTGAAATAACATTTCCTCCTCTCCCCTCTGAGCCTGCCCCCTTCCAGCTTACACCCGTGATCTCTTGTTGTCCCACCCTCCTTCCTTTGGAGCACCCTGACTGGGCCTCCTTTATTGATCCCTATCATATCCCCCCTGGCCCTCCTCTCCTCCAGGGTGTACATACACCGAGCATTACTCTCTGGATATCCAGGCTAGTAGTGATGCTAGGTTTGGTACAGCAGTACAGCAGAGCCTATTCCCAAAACTGGTTCGGTACCCTCCTCCTTGGAGGTACTGCTTGGTAGTCTGCATATGTTAAAATACGGCCAGACTTCATGTTGTTTGAAGAAAAAAATACTTACCTTAGTAATTATGTTTCTTCTAATGGAGTGTTGCTGTATTCTGACCTCCCTCCCTGCCTCCCCTCTCGGAACCTGTTTTTGGGAAGTGAGCTGGCAGGTACAGTGTTGCACCTCAGGGGTGTACTTGGCACTCTTCTTTTTCAGAAAAGGGAGTAGTGATTATAGTTAGGATGTAAGTTTGTCATGGCAGTCATATGTCCTTGATTCCATGATGTTTGATCTTTATTCAGGACTTCCATGACTTTCACTAGTGTCATCAGAATGTAGCAATGATGACAGTGCCACAACATTTACTACTGTTTACTAATGATTTCATGAACAATGAGTCATTATAACCTCATCCTTGACAAGCTTGCATCCCTAGTTATAGTTAAGTTATTTTTGTAGTTATATGTTGGTTCACTACCTGGTTATTTTTTGGGGGTGTTCTCGACTTGAGTCTTTTGGGAGACCCACAAATTTGTTGCCTGTTGGCTATTTTCTTTACAGTTTCCACTTAAGAAGTGTAGTTAGTATTAGCTTGTAAGAGTCTGATGGTTACACTTTGAAGTGCTGCAGACAGAAGTTTGAACCAAGCTCGAGCTCAGCGTTCTATGCTCATGCATAGAGTTAACTCCTCTCCGGGGCAGTTCAAGTGCTGGGGCTAACTGCATATGTCAGAATGCAGAAAGACTCTATTAGAAGAAACACAATTACTAAGGCAACTAATTTTTTCTTAAAGCCTATAGTTTTCCTGTCACCTTTGTCCATTCACCTTTCTTTTTCTGCTTTACTACCTAGACTATAAATTTGATAGTTATTATTCACTAGATAGCCAGGAATAATGATGTGACTATCTTAAAACCTAATCATGTTAATGTGGGAGAAGGAGGAGTGCTCTTCCCTGTCTTCCTTTTTGGTATTAATGTTTTCATTATCATGCTGTTTCATTAATTTGCAACATGAATAGAGTTTCTTTTAGTTACCCTGTTGATCAAGCAAAATTCTGTAGTAATGACAAAAAAACATAAAACAGACAAAGCATCATTTTAGCTTTCTTTATTGAGGGATTACAACTGCAGGAAGCCTTATGTGAAGTTTTTCATCTATATTACGTTTGCTGAATTGATGCTGTATATGATGATTCTGATTAGATTAGATAATGTTTTACAAAATTACAGTAGTGCAGATCAGGACAGTGTTTCTCACATGCTTTATAGCTAACTGCAAGAGTTTTGTGGTGTTCTGTTATAATTGTGAGTACTAACATTTCTGTGTCTGAGTAATAACAGTTTAATAATTGAACTGCATCTCCTGGGCAGTATGCCAGAACTGCTTGGAGTTCGGTTGGCAAAATAAACATAATTTTCACTTTAAACAAAACAAAAGCTAAAGACTGTATGTAATATTCCTATCCTATCACCAGCTGTGAGAAATTGGGTAGTGGTGGCGGCCCTAGAGGCCAACTGCTTGCTCTTTATGGCCTGGCAGGAGACCGGGGTGCCCTCCATCTCCAGATTGAAACGGGTAGTTGGGGTTTGACGAATCTTGAGCATCTCAGTTACACAGCTGCAGGAAACAAGACCAGTATAAGGCAGTTTGGTGCGTCACTGTGCTTAATTTCTGCTCAGGATTCCCCCAACTGGTCCGGGGGGACCCACTCTGGCTGGTCGGAGACACCTACTAGTAAGATCATTGGTGTTGCATAGCCTCATGGGTACCCCTTCTCATGATCGGGTTAGTTTAGAGTATGCCCATATAGGTCACTCGAGAACTTGTTCTTACTGTTCTGTTTTGTGTGTTCAGAAGCTGCAAAAAAACTAGCCAGTACAGACCAAGTTCACTAATCCGTTTTTCTGAATATTTTATTTCCATTCTATCACAGGTGCCCTCAGGCCGTAGCATGATGTTTCACCCTATTGGGCTTCTTCAGGGTTTGAGGGCCTACATAAAAAATAACTTCAATACACTTACATTCATACTGTTTACTCAGAAAGTCCCTTTAGCACCTCTAGTCATAAAATTTAAAAAGACCAAAACTTATCAGTTCCAAGCATACCTCTTATTCCCTCTGTAGGCATGTTTCACCTTCCTTTCTAGCAATTTCATGATAGAAAGTGTAGACACTGTTCAAGCAACAATGTGGTCAGTAAACCTTATTTAAAAGGAAAGTGTTGTATTATATTTGGATGTACATAGCTTTGTTTCAACCAAAATATTTGGTTTATTGCTGTTAATTTTCTGTTCATGTTACCATATTTGAATTATCTATATTACGTTCAGAAAAAAATATACTGGCGGTCATCAAGTATACTCATTTGCTCTAAAATACTTTAAAAAAAAAAAAAAAAAAAAAAAAAAAAATTGGAATTGATAACAAGGTTTGACCATTTTCACACACACACACACACGTGTGTATGTATGTGTGTGTGTGTGTGTGTATGTATATATATATATATATATATATATGTGTATATGTATATGATTGCTAAAATTAACTGGTTTTTGTCAGTATTTCATTTTTTTTTCTGTTACTCTCCATACCAGTACCTCAGTTTCTCTCTGCCATGTTCCTTCTTGGTTAATATGTTGCTTCAGCATGTATCTAGATATACGAAGTAAGCAATGCTTGCTATTTCACAACTATTGTCCTTACATTTTGTCTGTGTTCTCACTAAACTTAAGGAGAGAGTCTGGCGAAAAATGCCACATTGCAGAATTAGAATAAGCATATCCCCAATATACCTTATATCAAAAATTAGATCTCTTAAGTTACTTTGTCTGAAAGTTACAATCCGTTTTGTAACCCTGATTTCACTCCCTCTTCAGAAAAGCCAGTTTCAGTAAAGAGCTACTGATGATGTCATAACCAGAGCTCATAACTTAGTCCTCCCTGTCAGGAACCTTATGGGACCTTATGTCTCCAACATTTAAGGAACTGTAGTTGCAGTAATCCATTTGGGTGGTTAAAAAAAAAAAAAGTATGACACAGGATTCTGTGCAGTGTGTGCATTTCGGAATGTTCAGATGCATGGTACTGTACTTCAGGATGTGCAAGAGATGGTCTCGGAATGCAGCGCTGAACAAAGCTATGGAATGTCAAGGTGGTGCACAGTTTCAGAATATTGAAACTTAGAAATATAGAAATTCTCGGCAGAAAAGGACCGCTAGACCCATCCAGTCTGCCTGTAAGCCCTATACTTGTTTGTGGCCTCGGACCCTGTCTGGTCAATGGCTTTTCATCACTCCTTCCATCTCAAAGGTTCCTTGTGCATGACCCATGTTTAAAACCCACAGCTGTGTTACTCCCTCCACCTTTAGTGGAAGACTATTCCATGTGTCCACCGCCTCCTGTGAAGAAAAACTTTCTAAATTTCTTAACCTGCTCCTCCACCTCCATTTCATATCATGCCCTCGTTCTTATGCTTCCACATTGGAAGGAGTCTCCTTGCACCTTGTTTATGCCTTTGGGTACTTGAATGTTTCTATCATGTCCCCCCCGTTCCCTCCTTTCCTCCAGTGAGTATATATTGAGGTAATTTAATCTCTCCTCGTATGTTTTGTGGTGCATGCCCTATACCATCTTGGTTGCCCTTTTCTGGGCCACCTCCAGCCTATCAGTGTCCTTGCAAAGGTGTGGCCTCCAATGAGTACATATTGAGGTATTTTAGTCTCTCCTCATGTGCTTTGTGGTACAAGCCCTGTCCTTGCGAAGGTGTGGCCTCCAGTGAGTACCTATTGAGGTAATTTAATATTTCTCATATGTTTTGTGGTGCAAGCCCTGTACCATCTTGGTTGCCCTTTTCTGGACCACCTCCAGCCTGTCGATGTCTTTGTGAAGGTGTGGCCTCCAGAATTGCACACAGTACTCTAGATGAGGAATCACTAGTGTTTTATACAGTGGCATCAGCACCTCCTGCCATCTGCGAGTTATAACTGTGTCTGTGCACCCCAGCATGCCACTGGCCCTCCCTGCAGCCTTTGTGCTCTGCATTGACACCTTTAGGTAATCTGAAATGATAACCCACAGGTCCCTTTCTTCCATGGTGATAGTGTCACCTCTCCCATCTTGTAGCTCCCCAGGTTCCCTCTTCCCAGGTGCATTATTTTAAACTTCTGTGCATTGATCCCAGTTGCCACACCTAGATAATTTTTCCAGCTTCCTAGGTCCCTCCTCATTCTTTCCACCTCTTCTGGCGTATCCACCCAGTTGCAGATCTTGGTGTCATCTCCAAACAGGCAGACCTTTCTCTACAGCCCTTCTGCAATGTCACTAATGAAACATTGAACAGGACTGGCCCAGGACTGATCCTGAGGTACCTCTGGTCACCCCTCTCCTGATAGGATCCCATTTACCACCACCCTCTGCCTCCTGTCCGTTAGCTAGTTTCTAACCCAGTTTACCACTTTGTGCTCCATGCCCAGACTGCCCATCTTGTTAACCAGCCTTTTATGTTGGACAGTGTTGAAGGCCTTGCTGAAACTGAGGTAAGCAACGTCCACTGCCTCCCCAAATTTACTTCCTTCGTCACCCAATCAAAAAAAATCTATAAGATTCATTTGACATGACCTTCCTGCTGTGAATACATGTTGCCTTGGATCCTGGGCACCGTTGGAGTCTAGGTGTGCCACTGTTCTTTCTTTCAGCAGTGCCTCCATGATCTTCCCCACTACTCGGGTGAGGCTGACCAGTCTGTAGTTCCGTGCCTCCTCCATACTACCGCGTTTGTATAGCGGGACTACATGTGCCCTCTTCTAGTCCTCTGGAACCACTCCTGTGTTGAGTGACTCGGTGAACATGGCTGCCGGAGGTGCTGCTAGTTCCCTTCGCAGCTTCCTTAATATCCTCGGGTGTATGCCATCTGGCCCCATAGCTTTGTCCACTTTCAGTTTTGTGAGCTCTTCCAGGACTCTCTCCACTGTGAATGGACTGGTGTCCACCCGCATCTGTTGCCTAGTTGTGGTCCCTGGCCCTCCCCCTCTTCAGTGAATACTGAAAAGTATTTATTCAGTATTTCAGCCTTGTCTAAGTCTCCCTCCTTGCACTCTTTCCACCATCCCCCTTGAGCCTTACAATCCTCCTCCCCGGTTTTTCTTCTCTTGCTGATGTACCTATAGAATGTATTGTCCCCTTTCTTCAGTGTCTGCACTAATCCCTCCTCGGTCCGCACCTTTGCACTCCTAACAGCTTTCCTTGCTTCTCTTAGACACTCAAGGTATACCTCCCTGTCTTCCTCCCTTTGGGTCCCCATATACTTCTCAAACTCACCCCTTTACCCCTTACTTTGTCTGCCACCTCATTCGAGAACCATAGTGGCTTCCTCTTTCTCTTCCCTTTAGCTACCAATGATGCACTGGTTCGTAACTTCCACTGTGGCCCCTTGTAGTTGTCCCCACTGCCCCTCAACCCCCCTTTTACCTCCCCTTCTCCAGGACTACTCTAATACATCTACCCATTTCAAAGAAGTCCGCCCTTCCAAAATATAATACCTTCACTTGTGTGTGACTTGATTGAGTCCCTGCCTCCATGCTGAACCACTCTATGTGGAGTTGCTGGACCTCAGCTGTCCTTCTGCCTGGACTTCTGCAACTCTGTCCCCATTGGTTAATACCAGGTCCAGAATCGCCTTGTCCCTGGTGGGATCAAGCACTAGCTGAGACCTGCCCCCTGTAGGGAATTGAGGATGGCTCTGCTTCTGACCGAAGCAGCTGCCTTGGTGGTCCTGAAGGGACATGCAGTTTTAGAATGTGGCAGGAACACGCAATCCTGAAGTGTTGTGTGAACACTCCATCTAGGAATGCAGCAGTGACACACATCTAGGAATTTGGCATGGACTGACAATTTTGGAATGTAGTGTTGATGTACACTGGCAGAATGTGACAGAACACACCATTTTCTTCTGAGGTTGCTTGTTCCTGCCACATTCCTGAACTGTATGCACCCATCACATTTCAGACTTGCATATCGCATCTTCATCACATTCTGACATTGTGCGTCTCTGCTAAATTCCAAAAGTGCACATTCTTGCCATGTTCCGAAATTGCATTTCCCACCCATTCTGAAGTTGTGTTAATGCCACATTCGAAATTGTGTATACCTGCAACATTCAAAAGTGTACATCACCACCACATTTGAAACTGCATGTCCTGCAACATTCTGAAATTGTATGTCCCAGACACATTTCAAAATTGTGCATCCTGCCGCATTTTCAAATTGTATCACCACTACATTGCAAAACTGTGCATAATCATCAGATACCAAAAATGCACGTCAGCCTCATTCTGAAATTGCATTTCACTGCTACAATGTTCCCAGTATATTCTAAATTTTGTATCCCTACCCAGTGTTGGCTTATGTTCGGCACACATGCACAGCGAACATTTCGTTAGGATAGTGGTTTCTGAGGGGTGTGACACTGTTGGTCCAATGCAGAGTGGTTTGCAAGGGGCTTGTCTGTGTTACACCAGTCATTAGCTAGGCTGGTCAGGACAGTGTTCTGGCATCCTGGGTGTAAACTTCATATAGTTCAAAAGAGAGAGCTGGCCCAATCATAGGTCGTCTCTTTCCTTTGATCTACATAACACCACCAGATGCAGCAGTCTGTCATGATCACAGCCTACTGAAGACTGATACACCGTGCAAAATAGAAAACTGTCCCTCGATGTCTGCTTCTGGCGCTGCCGTTATTGTTCCCCCACCGACCCTCACGCCGCGCCCCCAAACATAACTCCGATGCTGGGGTGCCCAGCTGAAATAAAGAAAACTGTTCTTAGTAGTTTTTGTTTTTTAAACTATACCTGGTGTTTAAAAAAAAAAAAAAAACCCATCAATGTCTCTTGCTGCTGCCATTAGTCTTCCCTCCCCCACCAAACCCTCCACTCATTGCCCACCACCTCACGCCCAAGCCCTTACTTCCCACTGGGGTTCAATGCCTTAATCCTTTCTGGACTGCAGATATGCCTTCACTCTTCAACACGGACTGCAAACTGAGGAAATCAGGAATGTGATTCAGTACATTTCAATGGGTTTTGAACTTAGTGCCATGACTTGGTCATTTTTGAATATATTTGCCCCAAATTTTCAACATGCCTTTTTTTGGGACCCCCGTCATGAAGAGTGGCAGTGAAATTAGGCAAATCTGTCCCGAAAGGTGATTTCGCAGTCACTGAGTAAAATCATCTTTTGGGCAGGAGTTGAACATTTTCTCCGCCCTTGTTCATGAGTTGGGGTCATAAGAAGGCTATGTTGAACATTTGGGGTAAAAATATTTAGAAAATAAGAAAGTTGTGACCTTGTGTTGACATTTACGAATGCAGGCTTGTAACTTTGGTAATGTTCAATATTTTGACGTCAGATTTTCAACATAACCATAGCATCTCAAGAATGTAACAGCTTTCATGTCTCAAATCCTGGTTGAAATGTGTTTTTTCACTTGTGATGCAAAATCACCTTTTGGATAGCATTTGAACATTTTCTTCATCCTTGTTCATGAGATGGGGTCATAAGAAGGCTATGTTGAAAGCTTGGGGTCAAAATATGTGAAATAAAGTTGAGTCTGTTGCAGTTTTTCAGTGCACGCTCGTAACTGTGGTAATTTTCAGTATTTTGACCCCAACTTTTCAACATAGCCTTTTTTCACACCATTTCATGAATGTGACATTTTTCAAATCCTACCCAAAATGTGTTAAATGCTTGTGGCACAAAATGATGTTTCAGCCATTGTTTTATAAATGACACTGGTCATGCTTAGAAGGAATGGTCATAAAAAGATTATGTTGAAAATTTGGGGTAACAATGTGAAAAAAACAACTAAGCTGTGAGGAAATGAATTGTTCCAACATTTACTCATACGTGGCTTTATTTTTTGCAGATTATGACCCTGATGTTCAGCATATCCCTTGTGTTACCCCACCTCCTGCACATGGCAGGTGTAGTTTTCAAATCCATCTGAAACTTTCCACAGTCACACAGAGATCATCTTTCCGATGGGTTTTAAAATTCCACCTAACTTGATCGTAGCGTCAGTACATTAAAAAAACAAAAACTGGACATCTAGGGTCAAAATGTTAGAGCACGTAAAAGTAGATATTGCCTCTCAGCTGCCCTATCCTGGGTAATTACAGTCTAACAATGTGTCAAAGCAGAACACCACTAAAAGTGATACATTATGCAATAGGCCTTAAAATCCTACAACCTGACTGGCATGATTTACCTGTTGTAAACTGTGTAATATACCAACTGGTAAAGGTGCCAGTCAGTCACGTCTCTAAAATCTTTCTGATCCTGAAGTCCACAGTGGAAAGCTGCCATGTTGAATCCTATGCTAAACAGCCATCTCCCACAATTCAGGGCACAACACATGGCTGTCTCGCACAACTCGGGGCACAACACACAAAATAAAATGGAGCAACTCCCGTAATTAAAATACAGAGAAAAGTGACAATTACAAAAAAAACTCTCCTCTGTCAAAAGAGACACTGTGCACCCGACTGACCACTGTCCACATGTCGCTGTGAGTGCCGTTTCCCCTTCCCCATGACATCCGTAGTAGGCAGGTGCTGTATCGATTAAGTGTCATTTTTATTTTGGATAAATAATATAATCTGTACCTTTTTAATGAGGCAAAAAGACCGCGGCATCGCCAGTCCAAGCCAGAGAGAGAGATGGGAGTGGGCGGTTGAAACTGTTGTCGGAATCGTCAAGTGCTGCAGCATAAGTGACATCAGACAGCTAGAGGTTGGCGTTGAAGTGCCAAAATGGGTTGAACTGTAAAGAGGTGAGCAGTACCCAGTTACCAAAGATTAAAATAGCTTCTTTACTGTGGACTGGTTAGCTTCAGTTTATTTGTTGTTGTTGTTTTAAGGGGGGGGGAGACTCTAGCAGTGCCAGTCCAAGTGACATCGAGACAGGGTGGGGTTGTGAAGTGTTGTGGGCAGCATCAATTCTGGCAGGGTGGGTTAGGGTCAGAAAGCGCGTGGTTTTCAGTAATTTCAAATTGCTGTTTTTTTTTTTTTTCGTTTGGTTGTTTATCACAGCGGACCAAATGAGGCATGGGGAAAATCAAGTTGTAACAACTGGGCAAAGGACACAGTGTTTTTTATATATATATATATATATATATATATATATATATATAAAAATGGAGCCCTAGAAACCCACTAATGTTTTGTCTGGTGCAGCAATACATTAACTAAAAATAATTTAAATCATAAAAAAAAAAAGTTTTTTCCACAGAAATAAAGGGGACATTGTATAATTGCAATATACCCCTTCAGTGTGTGGGTTATGCTGTGATTTTACCCACATCTGGTGTGGTTTGCTCACTCGTCCTGCGGCCTCATGACCAAACAACACCAGGCATGGGTGAATTACAGCATAACCCACATGCTGTTGTGGTATATTATCAGTGTTGGTGGCGCAGCAGGTAGCACACTTGCCTCTGAGCTGGGAGATCAGAAGGCTGTGGATTCTGTTCCCACACCAGGCACTTGGGTTAAATCCCAATACTGACACTGTAATGCAACATGAGTGGGGGTGCCGCACTCCTGAGGGGCTGTCTTTCAGACGAGACGTTAAACCGAGGTCCCATCTGCCTGTTCTGGTGGTAGTTCAGGTGGATGTTAAAGATCACATGGCACTTTTCAAAAGGTAGGGAACTTCCCCGGTGTCCTAGCCAAATTTCCCCATTCACTAAAAATGTCACAAGCTGCTTAATCTGGTTCAAGGTCAGATGGTATTCATCTGTTTTAAAAAAAAAAAAAAAAAGTGCCTGAAAGTAGGCAGAGAATTAGTCTAGGAGCCGTGCCGGTCAACAAAAACTAACTAAATATTGTTTTTTTTTTTCTTTTTCCCCATATTACCTTTCGTTCTTGCTTTCCATTTCTCCCATTGCACCTCCTTTCCTCGTGGTGTGAGCGTGCGTGTGGAGGCAGCTCGTCACATTACTGCGCTTCTGTGTCTCCCGACCTCCACTAGGGGTCAGCCAAGGGCGGATGACAACCACCCCTCCTTGGGAGAGGAGAGCAGTCCTTTGGGACGCACGTCTCTCCTCCCCTCTGACCCCGGTTGCCAGTGTGGTGCGATGTGGCGCCCAGCACTGACCGCCGCACTCGCGCCGGCTGTGGTATATTGCTTAATTTTTATTTATTTATTTTTTTTATTTGGTTGTTTAACCAGGTACTGCATCTCATCTGCTCTGTCCTATGTAAATGTATACTAAAAAATGTGTACAAGCAAGACCTGGTACGAGAGCAGTGCCAGTGGGGAACATTCGGCGTTACAGTAATGTAACGTGTAAGACAAGTGTCTTATAAGATATCTTGCAGGGAGGCTTAAGCTGTGAGTTCTGGTTATGATGTCATCAGTAGCTGTTCACTAAAATTGGCTTTTTTGAACAACCGGTGAAATTAGTGTTACAAAATGATTTGTAACTTTTAAACTAACTAGAGTTCTCTTTTGGCATAAGGCTGACTGGATATGTTGATTCAAATTCTGAATTTATCGATGCTAGAAAGTTTAGCTGGACTCAGTCTTTAAGTAAATCTGTTTTACTTTATTCATAAATCTTGTTCTGTTATTGCTGCTCATGTAACATGTTTCAACAGTCCTGTTTTAAATAAAGACTTCATAGTATTTAATTCATTTTCTTGTCGGCTCTGAAATAAACACAGAATTTATTTGGCAGATTTAGAAATGCAGCTTAATCGAAGTTCTGTTCCAGCTCACTGTTCTGAATGACAATGTGGCTCTTAGCATCGGGAAAACCCAATGTGCATTGTCTCTCTTTGCTGTTGTCTTTTGATCTGGTGCAGGAGGGCCTAGCAGTGAGCGCACTAGTCCTGGCGTTTGTCCTCAAGCTGTCAGTCACAAATGTACTTGGTGACATCCTCCTTGCCCGTCGTGTTCCCATTCCATTGCTAGAGCAATGGTGTAGCACTAACTCCGAGAGTGGCCAAGTGAGGGAGGCGGATACTCTGCTACATGAAGAGATTTATGCTACTCACCTGCCATCACCAATGATAATTGAATTGTTGAGTACCTAGAGGCCAGTGGGGCACAGGGACCCAGGCAGCATGAATTCATGATGGGAAGGTTGTGTCAGCCAGATCTAATAGATTTCTTTGACTGGGTGACCAAAGTAGTAGACCAGGGAGGAGTTGTGGACATGGCCTACCTAGATTTTAGCAAGGCATTTGATACAGTCCCACACAAAAGATTAATCATAAGATAGCCAGCCTTGGAGTGGGTCCCAAGGTGGTAGCCTGGATAAAAATTGACTAGACAACAGGACACAAAGGGTAGTAGTAAATGGGTACACAGTGAAGAAAGGAGGGTTACTAGCGGGGTACATGAGAGCTCAATACTGGGACTGGTCCTTTTAATGTCTTTATAAGTGACATTGCAGAGGAACTGGAAGGAAAAGTATGTCTCTTTGCAGATGACACAAAGATCTGCAGTAGGGTTGATACGAGATGGAGTGGAAAGGATGAGAAGGGACTTGGCAAGGTTGGAGGAATGGTCAAATGTATGGCAGCTCAGATTCAATGCAAAGAAGTGCAAGGTAATGCACCTGGAAACAAAAACCCAGGGAAGAGTACACAATGGTGGGTGAGATACTGACAACAGTAAAATAGAAAAGGGACCTGGGGGTAATTATATCAGATGACCTAAAGGTGGGAAGGCAGTAAGGAAGGCTGGGGGATACTGGGATGCATAGGAGAAGCGCATCAATAGTAGAAAACAGGAAGTTGTTATCCTCTGTACAAACAGTTGGTGAGACCCCATCTGGAGTACTGTGTGCAGTTCTGGAGACCCCATCTCCCAAAGACATAGACAGAGTGGAGGCTGTCCAGAGGAGGGCAACCAAATGGTGCAGGGTCTGCCAGAAGACATCTGAAAGAAAGACTAAAGGAGCTTAATATGTATACTCTTGAGGAAAGAAGGGAGAGGGACATGATAGAAACTTTCAAGTACCTCAAGGAGATTAACAAAGTCAAGAGGTAGCATCTTCCAGGAAAAGAGATGTACAAGCACAAGGGACACAATTTGAAGATTGGAGGGCAGCTCAGGGGTAATGTGAGGAAGTATTTTTTCACTGAGAGGGTTGTGGATGCATGGAACAGCCTCCCTGAGGAGGTCGTGGAATCAAGAACAGTGGGGGACTTCAAGAATGCATGGGACAGGCATAAGGCAGTCCTAGTGGGGGTAGGAGGAAGTAAGCTGTTGGTTAACTAGGATCTGCAGCTTATCTGTTAGGTAGGAAAATGGGCAGACTAGGTGGGCCAAGTGGTCCTTATCTGCTGTCAAATTCTATGTTTCTATGGCTACAGTGGGGTGGGTGTTTTGTGCAACTGAGGATAATCTGTTTCATGTAAGCTTTTCATTTGCCTTTGATTTACTATTACACAGGTAGTGCCTGTCCATACATTTTACATGCTAGTGAATCCTTATTCACTAAAAGGGAATGAATTTTACGTGTACCTCTAACTCTTTTTACAGTTGCTACCTGTCTTCTCTCCAATTTTTTAAACTGACATGTACAGTCACTACTTGTCATAAGGCTGCAGTTTGATGCCCTTGTGGTAGTGAATGTGCGATGGTTGATTCGCTAGAACTTTTTCCTAGTTGTCTGAGGTTACAGGGTTTGATTAGTGTTTCTATAATAATGTGATGAGTTCTAGAGGATGTGTGTGTTTAACAGATTAGAGCTATTCTTCGAAGTACTGATTTAAATCTACATTTTTTTTATTTGCATTATTTAAAATAAGTTTGTCAATGAATGCAGTTCGCAGTGGTTCAGAGATCATTCTATAGCAAATCTAAACATCTGTTAAGCTGCTGCCAAGCAGAGAGAAGAAGAGCACTCCCAGAGGGAAGTGAACTTTTGTTTCTAGGGACATGGATATGTTGTTCATCCACACTTATTGGCAGGTATCCTTGCCGCTTTAAATCTTGCCGGAAGGTCTTCAAGCTGGCTCCTCCCACCCACCCGGGTGGTATAACTCTCGGCTCCGCCCCATGACGCCAGATCTTCCTTACCGCTTGGAAGCTCAGGTTCCCTCCTTAACGCTCTCGTTTGAGACTGGTTCCTATTTCTTCCGTTTTGCGAATTTGAAAGTTTTTGCTAAAAGACTTCTGATCTTGATCCCTCGCGGCTGCGATGGACCATCGACTCGGTTTTCGGAGAATGCCCCTGCGAGTCAGAAGATGTCTCGGACGGATCCACACTCCCGTGTGTCTACTGTTTTAGGCCTTGAGCACGACCGCGGGACTGCGACTTGTGTTCTTCCTTTTGACCTCGTCCTCGAAGACCGTGCTGCCGATTGCATCTGGGCCGTCGAGCGTTCCCTCGGTGAAGTCTAAGGAAGCGGTCGGCGGTGTCCCGGCGGTAGCGGGATTTCGGCGGATCAGCTCGAGCAGATGATGCGCCCTCGAAGAGGAGGCGGCGCGGGCCGTATCTTCCTCGGCCGGCATTTATCCCGCTCTCTGGGTTCTTCCTACAGCTTCCTTTAAGGAGCTTTGTCTGTCCCTCTCCACTAAGGGAGAAGGGCCAGCGTCTGCTGGACCTTTCTCGGTCCAAAAGAGGACAAAGGTAAATCCCTCCGTCGGCGCTCTTGGGAGGCGGGAAAAATCCCTCTCCCGAGTCGTGCGACCGTCGACTTGATCGACCGCTCGGCTTACGGCCACTGGTCTCATGGTGTCCCGTCAGGTCAGTTGACTGAGACTCCCGTCGGCCAAGTGAGATTTTTCGATCCGTTGGACGGGTTATGCCTATAAACCGAGACTCCCTCTCCCCGGTTCCCCGAAGTTGAGATCCGATGGGCTTGCCTGTGCCTCGGTTCCGGAGCCCTCGGATGAACCCTCCGAGCGAAGGAGTGCGGTTCCTGTTGACACTTCCCGCACCGACCTTGGAAAAGCGAGGCTCTCGGTCTCGGACCTCTTGCGTCACAGCCGATCCCGCCCGTCATAGGCGGTCTCGGTCTCGGCACCGCGGTAAGCGACGTCGCCGCTCGTCCTCGTCCTCCTCCTCGGACGAGGGGAGGCTTCGGCGTAAGATTCACGTCGGCGGTACTACGGACCTCATGTGGCAACAGTTCCTCCTGACCGGGAATAAGCCGGCTGATGTAACCCCCGGCCATTAAGTAGCTGTCACGGGCGCGACACAACCCCTCGACTTACCGAGGCCTGTACCCAGGCGGTTGTTCGGCCAAAACCAGCTGCTCCACCGATTCCGGTGGAACCTCCGCCTCCACAGCCACTATTTGGGGCTCCGACCAGGATTCTCAGTCGGCTAAGGGTCTACCCATAGGCTGTCTGTTACCCTCACTCCCGACCGACCTCGGCAGGTAGAGGTGGCTCAGGCCAGAGCAGCTCTTGAGGACTCGTCCGAGTCCGAGATAATTCCTCCTTTTCTCCAGCGACTAGACTTGGAGTCCTCAGGAGGACAGTCAATGGACGATAGCCCGTCGTCCTTCCTAGGACTGCTTGGCTCATCTGAGTCACGGGATGAAGCTCGAACCCGTTCCAAGCGGGCCAGGTATCCCTCACGGAGATGCTGGACCGAGGGATTCTCCAGCGGAGGCCTTTCGGTGGCGAGGCCATAGTGGGTCCGGCCTTGGAGCTTTGGCAGCGCCCTGCTTCCTGTCCTGCGCCTTGGCCAGGATGGCCAGGAAGTATCACGGTCCCTACGGTTCCCTGTCCGGTTTTGGAGCACCCCTCTGCTGAGGGTTGGTTACCGACAGCGTTTTCGGCGCGCCGGAGCGCCAGGATGTGGACAAACCTCCCGACAAGGAATCCAAGAAATTGGATTATGTTAGGCGAAAAGTCTATGCTCGTCCTCTCTTGGCCTTGTCAGGCCAGTTCGGCCGTCCTCATGGCACATTTTTCTCATGCCCTGTTGGGCTCCTGGATGAGGTCATCCCTCATCTTCCGCGGATCTGCTGACTACGGTCAAGCAGGTGCGGGACCAGGGCAGGGCAGTGGCCAAACAGCAGCTCCAGACTGCTTTAGATATTGGGGACTCATGTGCCAGGTCGGTGGCGGCCGCAGTGGCTATGCGTCGGCGGGCTTGGCTGAGATATCCACCTTTACCTGGATACCCAGCACAAGTTGGCGGATGTTCCCTTTTGGGGACTGACCTCTTGACCCTGGGGTGGAAGGTCACCTGCAGAGGATCGAGAGTCCAATGCTACCTTGGACTCGGTCTCTTCCACTCAGAAGGACAAAGGCGCAAACCACAGCCTAAGCCCTTTAGTCCTCCTAGCCCCGGCAGCGCCGGCCCAACAGCGTCAGGGCCAGCAGGCTCGACCTTGGCATCCCAAACCCAAACCGCTGGCTTCCTCTAACAGGAGGCAGGGAGGAAAAGGCCCAGGAGGTCCCTCGGCCAGTCCCTCCTCCAAGCCTGCCCAGTGACGGGCTGAGGGGTGTCACCCCCATCCCCGTCACCTTACCCCTGGTTCCCCCCGTGGGGGGACGGCTCCGACACTTCCTTTCCGCCTGGTTTGCTGTTACCACGGACAGGTGGGTACTGGAGGTGGTGGGAAAAGGCCTGCCTCTGGAATCGAGCAGGCCCCATCGCTAGAGCCGTCGCACCTCGGGGCCTCTCGTAGCCTCACTGTCGGCTCGTCGAGGCCGACATCAGCTCTCCTCCGAAAGGAGGTGATCAAGTATTAGCGGACCCCCTCAGACCCAGGGTTTGTGTCCAGGTACTTCCTGGTTCCGAAGCAGACGGGGGCTGGCGCCCCATTCTCGACCTACGACCTAAACAAGTTCCTAAGGTCTCGAACCTTCCAGGATGGTCACTCTGGCTCAGATAATACCATCCTTGGAGCGGCGTGTGGTTCTGCTCTCTGGACTTGCAGGGCCGTTTTTCACGTCCCTATCCGTCCGTCTCACCAGAGATTCCTTACGCTTCCGGCGGAAGGATCCGTTTTCGAGTTCGAGCCATGCCCTTGACTTGTCTCCAGCTCCCAGGGTCTTCACCAAATGCATGGCAGTGGTGACAGCATTCCCTGCGGCGCCGAGGGTCGGTGTACCCTTACCTGGATGACTGGCTGATAGCAGCTCCCTCCAGGCAGGAGGTGGAGTGGTCAGAGATCTGGCCCTCCAGGTCTGCTCTCAACTGGGCCTCCTTATCAGCGAGGCCAAAGTGGAACCTCGAACCGAAGCAGGTGATTCTGTTTCATCGGGCGCAGCTCTACTCTCTTGAGAGCCAGAGCCTTGTCCCGGCGGACAGGGCCGAGGTTCTTTCTCCTTTGCCCAATCATTTCTGGTTGGGCAATTCACCCTGCCGGGACTTCCTGCGCCTCCTGGGTCTCATGGCGGCCTGCACCAGCGTGGTCCGTTGGGCCGCTGGAACCGTCCCCTTCAATGGGGACTGGCCAGTCAGTGGTCCAGCGCTGCAATCCTTTGGACCAGCTTGCCGGTGACACAGGGGATGTGGGCAGCTCTCCAGTGGTGGATCGTTCCAGGTCATTTGCAGGAGGGCATCCTGTTCATCCGCCCGAGCCGGCGGTCTCTCTATCGACCGATGCCTCTCTGATGGGTTGGGGTGCCCATCTGGGGAACACCGGGCTCCGGCCTCTGGTCCCAGCGGAGTCGATGCCACATCAACCTGCTGGAGCTCCGGCGGTCCGCCTAGCTCTCACCGCCTTTGCTCCGTTCCTCCAGGGTCAAGTGGTCCGAGTCGGCGGACAACACCACGACCATGTACTATCTAAACTGCCAGGGGCGGGGGCGCTCCATGCTTCTATGCAAGAGCTCTCCGCATTTGGTCACTCGTGCGCAGCCTGGGCGGATCTCCTAGCCATTCATGTGGCAGGGCCTCCAACACCCTGGCCGATGCCCTAAGCCGGATGGGGCTGCATCCCACAGTGGTCTCTCCTGCGGAGGTAGTACAGCATCTGTTCTCCCATTGGGGCACACCTCAGGTGGACCTGTTTGCCTCAGGAGAGCAGAGCTGAGCTGTTCATGCCCGCCCCCCTCAGCAGGGCTCGCTGCAGGGGATGCCTTCTCGAGGCCGTGGACCCGGGCCTCTTCTCGCCTTTCCCCATTTCCCTTGATCCACAAGGTGCTTCTCAAGGCAAGGAGGGACAAGGCGCAGGTGATTCTGATAGCCCCAGACTGGCCTCGCCAGTTCTGGTACCAGATCTCCTCAGTCTCAGCTCCAGGACTCGTGGCAGCTTCCAGCTCGCCGGACCTGCTCTCAGTCCAGTCAGGGAAGGCGTTCCATCCGGACCTTCAATCCCTGCACCTGCCGGCCTGGTTCCTACGGCTAGAGTTCCAGGCCTTGGGTCTTTCCGGCGAGGTCCTCAATGTAGTTGAGGCATCCCATAAGTCGACCAGAAAATGCTATGCCTTCAAATGGAGAAGGTTTTCCATTTGGTGTCAGGGCAAGGGCTTGGACCCTTCCTCCTGTTCCTTGGCAAGCATCTTGGACTATTTATGGTCCCTTTCTAATCAAGGGCTTGGGTCGACGACCTAAGGGTGCACCTGGCAGCCATCTCCTTGCACGGCGCGGGCCGGGAAGCAGTCGATGGCGCAGGGAGAGGGTGGTCTGGGCGCTTTCAAAGGCCTTGATCACATTTCCCCTCGAGTGCGAGAACCTCCACCTCCATGGGATCTACTGCTGGTACTGGCAAAGCTCATGGGCAAGCCATTGAACCTATGCACAGGTGTGCTCTCTCTCACCTGTCGTGGAAGACCGCCTTCTTGGTGGCTATCACGTCAGCCAGAAGGATGGGAGAGCTCCAGGCGCTTTCCATCGAGTCTCCTTACCTGGTCTTCCACAGGGACAAGGTTGTCCTGCGCCCCACCGAAATTCCTTCGAAGGTGGTGTCGAGTTTCACCTTAACCAGGTGTTGACTCTGCGGTGTTCTACCCCAATCACAGCTCGGAGGCGAATATAGGCTCCATACTCTGGACCCTAGAAGGCGCTCGCCTATTACAAAAGGCTGCAGCTGAAATCGGGGAGGTTAGCCAGCTATTTGTCACCTACGCTGAAGCCGCATCTGGCAGACCTGCAGCCAAGTGGACGATAAGCAGGTGGGTCACCTCCTGCATAGATCTCTGCTATAGGTTGGCGGGCATGGAGCCTCCCAGAGGGATAAGAGCTCATTCTACCCGCCATACTGCTGCAACGGTGGCTGCTTCCAGGGACGTCCCTATCCAGGAAATCTGCAGGGGTGCTGACTTCCAGGTAGCAGCCCACACCTTCATTACCCATTACCACATCGACCTTGAGTCACGCCGGGATGCTGGTTTTGGGGCCTCGGTTCTCCAGTCTCTCTTTCCCAAGTAAGTATTGGGGGTGTGCGTCTTGCCTCCCTCCTCCCGGAGAACTGCTAGGAGTCTGCCAATAAGTGTGGATGAACAACATATCCATGTCCCTAGAAATACAGGTTACTCACCTGTAACAGGAGTTCTAGGAATGGTATATGTTGTTCATCCTACATTCCAAACCTCCCGGCTGACGCGACAACCGAGCTTCCAGCGGGCCAGATCTGGCGTCATGGGGAGCGAGTTATACCACCGGGGTGGGTGGGAGGAGCCAGCTTGAAGACCTTCCGCAAGATTTAAAGCGGCAAGGATACCTGCCAATAAGTGTGGATGAACAACATATACCATTCCTAGAACTCCTGTTACAGGTGAGTAACCTGTATTTTCTGACTTTGCTACGTTGTGTGGGGAGCAAAGCTTTAAAAACATAAAATAAAGCCAAAACATTCCTGAGTGACTGGGAGGTGGAAGGATGCTGAGAGAGAGTCTGAGGATGGACTGAAATGGGAGTTGGAGACCACGTGACTCAGCTCAACCTATAGGGTTGCTTGATTCCATATAAATTATCCAGGGGGCCAGTTGACCCCTTGTGAGAGTGCCACGAAGCAGCAGTGTGCTGTCTGTGACTAAGGGGCATCTGGGGGCATTGGCAGGGCATCTGCAAGGAAGACTCTAGGCCACGCCGGACGAGGCAAATAATGTGAGTACAGGCAAGGGTAGGGGAGAGGAAGATAGGAGTACCATATAGTGGGTCAAAGCCTATGGTTGCATTATCAAACAGAGTAAGAGAATAGCAGCAAAATCCTATCTAGGGTCAGCCAGTTAACAAACTGAAAGAAGTGGCAACAAGTGGGAAGGGAGATTCAGGGAAAAATAGGAAAAACAGAGAACAGGACAATATTCAGGGGATGAGGAGGAACAGGGCCATAGAAACATAGAAACATAGAAGTTGTGGCAGATAAGGACACAAGGCCCATCCAGTCTGCCCATTTCTTTTCTACCTTATAAATGTGCCATGACCTTTGCTCTATCAGTGACCTATCTATTCATAGTCATTTGTATTGCTCCTTATGCCTATCCCATGCCTGTTTGAAGCCCTGCACTGTATTCATAGCCACCACTTCTTGTGGTAAGCCATTCCATGCATCTACCACCCTTTCTGTGAAAAAATTTCCTCCATTCCCCTTAATCGGCCTCCCTCTAATCTCATGCTGTGTCCTCTTGTCCTGCTATTTTCTTATATTTAAACATGTTAGACTCTTTCACCTTGTTTATGCCCTTAAGGTGTTTAAATGTCTCGATCATATCACCTCTCTCCCTCCTTTGCTCAAGGGTATACATATTGAGCTCCGTTAATCTGTCCTCATATGTCTTCTGATGCAGTCCCTGCACCATTTGGTTGCCCTTCTCTGGACTGCCTCAGTTTGGTTAATGTCCTTGTGAAGGTGTGGCCTCAATACTGCATAGTACTCCAGATGGGGCCTAACCAATATCTTGTACAGAGGATTATCACTCCCTCTTACGACTTGTGATACCCCTACTAATACACCCCTAACACCCCCTAGCCTTACCTACTGCTTTAGAGGTCTGCTTGGATGTTTTAGGTCATCAGTGATGATGCCCAAGTCTCTTTCTTCCTTTGTGACTGCTAGCAACTCCCTCCCAGCTTATAAGTGGCTTCAGGGTTTCTCTTCCCTATGTGCATGATTTTGCACTTCTTTGCATTAAATCCCAGTTGCCACTCTTCTGACCATTTGCTAGTTTATCAGATCTCTTCTCATTCTGCCCACCCCATCTGGATCATCTACTCTGTTGCAGATCTTGGTGTCATCTGCAAACAGACAAACCTTACCCTCTAGTCCATCTGCGAGGGTCACTAATGAAGATGTTGAATAGGACTGGCCCCAGGACTGATCCTAAGTACCCACTTGTGACTTGCATCTCTTCTGACTGTATACCATTTACCACCACTCTCTGTTTTCTGCCAGTCAACCAGTTTGCCACCCAGTTGACCAACTTCACAGCCACCCAGGCCTACCTAGCTTATTTATCAATCTTCTATGGAACAGTGTCAAAAGTTTTGCTGAAGTCAAGGTAGGCGACATCAACTGCTCCCCTTGGTCCACCACTCTGGTTACCCAGTCAAAGAAATCTATGAGATTAGTTTGACAGGACCTTCCTTTTGTAAACCCATGCTGTCTTGGATCTTGTGCCCTATGGATTCCAGGTGTTGCACTATCCTTTCCTAAGGTGCCTCCATAATCTTGCCACTACTGAGGTAAGACTGATTGGTCTGTAGTTCCCGCCTCCTCCTGCTACCACTCTTGTGGGCGGGATCACATGAGCCCTTCTCCAGTCTTCTGGGACCTCTCCTGTGCTCAGAGACTCACTAAACAATTCTGCTAATGGCTCTGCTAGTTCCTCCTTTAGCTCCTTAAGTACCCTGGGATGTATGCCATCAGGTCCCATTGCCTTATCCACCCTGGAGCTTAGCAGGCTCTTGTAGGACCCTTTCTTTTGTGAAGGGAGTAGTGCTCACCTCCCTCCCCTGTGTCCATGATGCTGAGCTGTGGGCCCTGCCCTACCTTCTCTTCAGTAAATACTGAGCAAAAGTATCTATTTAGGATAGATGCCTTTACAGGGTCCTCCTCCTCCACATGCTCCCTTTCTCCATTAAGCAGCAATACCCCTCTGGACTTTCTCCTTTCACTAATGTATCTATAGAAAGTCTTGTCACCTTCTTTTACTGTTCATGCTAGTGTTTCCTCAGTTTGGGACTTTGCCTGCCTTACTGCCTTCCCTGCTTCCCTTAGGGCAGTTTGGTATGCCTCCTATCTTCATCCGCTGTGTTCCCTTATATTTCCTGAAAGGCCAGCCTTTTGGCTCTGACCTTTCTACTACTGTATTTGAGAACCAAAGTGGTTTCCTTCTTCTTTTGCACTTCCTTTTCTGTCTAACACAATGGGATGTTGCTTCAAGTATTGTATCCTTAATGCTTGCCCACTTTGCCTGTACCTCCTCACCTGTGTTTCTTTTGCCAGGGCTAGCTTAACTCTGTTGGCCATCTTATCAAAGTCAGCTCCTCTGGGCCAAGATAATGTGGAGGGGGGGGGCGCACAAACAGTGGGTTGGAGCGCGGAGGATGGTGTGCCTCAGTAACTGCGGGACAACAGTCTTTCTGGGAACCATTTCGAATACAGGGGGCTGTCCAGTGTGTAGTAACATAGGGCAGCTACGGGCAGAAATAATGCAGCTCAGATGGGAGCTGAGGAGAAGGGAGTTGTGGGCTGAAACAGCAAAGCAGTGGGGAGGGAGACTGGAGAGGAGCCCAGGCGAATGAGGATAACAGACAAGTATACGGACCTTGTGGGAACACCCAGTACTTGGGGTTGGGGTATCGCTTCCTCAGAGGGCCAGGGTGCCCAAGGAGGGGAAGGGGTGGGAGCTGAGGAGTTGCAAATGTGGGGAGAACTCCAGAGGGAATTCCCTTATTAAACAGAGTTGGACCTCTGGAATGTGGATAGGGGAAGCAGGAGGTGAGGTGGTAGGTCTGGGTAGGAATGTAATGGCAGAGGGGCATGACGGGGATCGAGGCAATGCAGGAGGTCAGGGCAGATAGGGGTAAGAAGAGCCTAGTGGAGGTGATGGAGAATATGTTAAAATGGCCTGGTTTATTGGGAGTGATGGGGATAGTGGGGGTAAACACAGCCATGAGGAATGGAAGGGTTCAAAGGAGAAGGGAGGCGCAGTTGAGGGAAGAGTGGAAGACGGGGGGCACTAAACATTATATTGGGTAAGGATAGTAAGAAGACAGGTTCTGCAGGACTGAGGGTCGGGAGGGCGGGGAGCGTGGCAGACAGGGAAGGTAGAGTGACAATTCATTGGGGCTCCATGATTAATTATGGTGTCCATGCCACCCTTCTTTGCCCAGCTGATACCTTTAAAGTGGTTTGCAGGCCAGAGATGACAGCAGGGAGGGTGGGTTCAGAAATAGTGGAGATGGTAAAAGGGGGGGAACAAACATAATTCACCTAGAGGTACCAACGACCTAATGGGGGAGGAGGTGAAGGTGGTAAAAAGTCAGTTCATGGAGTTGGGGGTGATCTGTAGGAAATTGGCAAGTTCACTGGCATTCTCGGAGGTGATACCAGTGCCAAGAACTAGCACAGTAAAGAAAGCTAGGTTAGAGGAGTTCAACGTGTGGCTGAGGGATTGCTACAAGGAGGAGGGGTTTGACTTAATAGCAAAATAGGTGGAGACATGATCAGATAAATATATGCACCTGATTGATTTCACTTCAACAGGGAGGGATAGAGGGTACTAAGGGACGAACTGGAATGGGTACATCACCCAGAGTTAAATTTAAGCGGCTGAGGGTAGGCGGTCCCAAGGGCTAAAGACCAGGGAGGAGGGGAGGTGGACATGAATGGCTCTCTTCCAATAACAGTAGAGGGGACTGCAAGGAGAAGAGGGAGAAAATGAGGAGGGTATGGACACAAACAAACAGCAGGAAGAAGGGAAGAGATCAGGGCTCAGATGCAGAGTGGAAGATGGTGCCCCGAATGTGTGTAGTCTAGTAAGCAAGTAAGTAAAACTTTATTTATATTAGGCACCCTTCCGGGGCTCAGGGCGCCTTAAGAACATCAATAAAACAGATACTATATTCATAATACATTAAAACAATAAATATTCATATTCATAAGATGGATGGCCTGCAAGCGCCACTTGCAGAAATGGATGTAGATATTGTGGCAATAACAGAGACTTGAGCCACATCTGATCATGACTGGGACAACTCTGTTCCGGGATATAGGCTTTACAGGAGAGACTGAACAATAGGTAAAGGAGGGATGGAAGTATTCATTAGGGAAAGAATAACGAGCACAAGAGAGGAATCTGAAGAAGGGAAGACGGAAGCAATGTGGATTCAGCTGCAGACCAGTAGGAGGAGGAAGGTGAGATTGGGGGTGACTTACAGACCACCCAATTGGGATGAAGAAATGGACAGTGACATGTTCACAAATTCTGAAAGCTGCAGAGAAGGGGGGCGGTGGTATAAAAGTGGGGGACTGCAGCCTGCCCAGGGTGGACTGGAGTGTAGCGACAACGACATGTACCAGGAGCCAGACTGGAAGCAGTTCAACTTGGGCTGCTGACCCAGGGTGTCACTGAACCCATCTGAGAGGGAGCGATCCTGTACCTGGTGCTCACGAATGGAGAGCATGTACAGGATATAACAGTCAGGGAACCACTTGGTGGAAGTGATCATCGCTCATTATGGTTCAGGCTGGACATGGGCAGGGAAAGTGACACCACTGAGACCAAAATCCTGGACTTCAGATGGGCAGACTTTGGGGGAAAATGGACGAGGTGCTAAAAAGGCATCTAGCAAAACTTACTGCAACTGTGGAGGTGGACTAAAAATGAACTGTTATCAAGGAAGGAGTATGGACTGCAATGGAGGAGTGTTCTAAGTTCAAAAGGAAGAACTCCAAAAATCAAAGCACCAGGCTGCTTAAGCTCTGAGGTAGCCCAGGCTGTGAGGAACAAGAGCTGGCCTACAGGAAATTTCAAGAAGACCAAGAAGGAGGTGGACAGAGAAGTATACCTAAAATGGCGAGGGAGGTAGGAAGGGCAATTCGGAGAGCAAAGGCTCAGGGGTAATTGCAATTAGCAGAAGGTATTAAGAAGAGAGAGGAGGCTTTCTTCGGCTACATAAACAAGAAAAGAGGCAGAGACCGGATAGACTAAGAAAATGGAAGGGTGGGTGGAGAAGAATGGTCAGAAGCGGAACTAATGAATGAGTACTTCTGCTCTGTTTTCATGAAAGAGAAAGATGGACTGGTACCGATGGGGGTGGGGAGGGAGGAGGGGGCCAGAAAGGGGAAGGGACAGATGAGGCAGTAGACAAGTAGAGGGTGAAAAAAGGACTGTTAGCTTTGAGGACAGACAAATTACGAGGCCTGGATGGAGTACACCCCAGGGTGCTAAAGGAACTGGCAGAGGAGCTTGGAGAGCCACTGGTGGACCTGTTCAGTTGTTCGTTGGAGTCGGGCGTGGTACCACAGGACTGGAGAATGGCACATGTGGTGCCCCTCCCTAAGAGCGGTCCCAGGGACGACCTGGGGAATTACAGATCAGTCTAACTTGGATAGTGTGCAAGTTTATGGAAACCATACAGAAAGAAAGATGTGATAGAGCATCTAGAGGAAAATAGCCTCCAGGATGCAAAGCAGCATGGTTTTATGGGAGGGAGGTCTTGTCGAAGAAATCTGGTCGACTTTTTTGACTGGGTAACCAACACAGTGGACAGAGGTCAAGCAGTGGACATCGATACCTGGATTTTAGCAAGGCCTTTGACTCTATGCCACACAAGAGGCTGATCAGGAAATTGGCAGACCTAGGAGTGAAAGAGAAGTTGGTTAGATTGGTGGAAAAATGGCTAGGGAGCAGATCCCAAAAAGTGATCATTGGAGGAGAGTTGTCTGGTACCAGGGAGGTCACAAGTGGTGTCCCACAGGGCTTGGTGCTAGGGCTGGTGCTGCTCAGTGTTTTCATTCATGATATTGGGGACGGCATCGAGGGCAAAATGAGTCTCTTCGCAGATGACACCAAGCTCTATGGGAGGGTGGAATCAACAGAGGGGATACAGGACCTTAAGGAGGGCTTAAGAAAACTTGAAAGATGGTCAGGGATCTGACGGATCTGGTGTCTAGGCTTAAGCGTCAAGAAGAGCAAGGTCATGCACGTTGGAGCCAAAAAATCTAGGATAGAGTACTACCTGGGAGGGGTCTGGGTAACTCCCACAGTGGAAGAAAAAGATCTGGGAGTGATGATATCTTACAACTTAAAGCACTGTGCGCACTTCAGGAAGGCAGTGTCATGAGCAAACAGGATGTTGGGCTGCACAGCCAGGGGAATCAGCAGTAGGCAACAGGAGGGAGGTGGTTCTACCCTTGTATAGGTCACCGGTGAAGCTGCATCTGGAGTATGCGGTGCAGTTCTGGAGCCCTCACCTTAAAGGGATCAGCCTAATGGAGATGGTCCAGAGGAGGGCTACAAAGATGATTGCAGGGCAGCAGACTAGATCATACGAGGAGAGATTGGGGGCTCTGAACATGTAATCCCTGGAGCACAAAAGGGAGAGGGGAGACATGATTGAGGCCTTCAAGTAAAGGAAATGATTTAATAGGGTAAACAAGGAAGGTCTGTTCAGAGAAAGCTGCATCAGAACTACTAGGGCCACAGCCTTTAAACTGGATGGGGGGTGGTTAGGGGGAAGGTCTATTTATTTATTTTTTATTTATTAGCTTTTGGTAACCGGGTAAGTGCGCTAGGCAACAATCCTGCCTATTTTCAGGCACAACCCGGGAGAGCACAAGACAAAAGTACAGATAATCACTGTAGTACAAATTAATAAGAACAACAGAAGAGTTCAAACAATATTGTACAGAATACATGCTAGAATAGATCAAAAAGATAGGAATACAGGATACCATATGAGGCTAGGTAGTCTAGTGGAAGTGCTTGCACACTAACTGTACTAGTCCCTACAAGTAAGTACATGACAAGAACACATTGAAAAAGCAGTAATATAACAATAGGTCAATCCCGAACCAGGAGGCCTAGTGGAGTTAGGTTTAGCATTTGCAGTTACCCAGGGTGTAGAGGTGAGAGAACAGCGAGCTTTTAAAGACCCGATAGAAGGCAGAATTTTTAACATGGAGGGGGAGCGAGTTCCAGAACTTAGGAGCAAAATTGAAGAACACCTATTCACCCATTTTTAGCACAAGGTCTAAGAGAGAGCATTGGGACTGAGGAGGACCTGAGGGTGCGGGATTGGGAAATGGGAACAAGCAAGTCTTCCAGTGAGTCTGGGCGAGGTGGTCTAGTTAGGGAGTCGATAAGACACCCAAGGGAGTAGGCCCGGAGATCCTTGGGTGACGGCCAGTTTAAGCTGGAGTAAAGGAGGCAGTGATGAGTAAGGCGAATCTGCAGATATTATTGTAGAAAGTGTCCCATTTGCAGAGCACACTAATATTGTCAGAGTAAAGAACTGGGAGAGCATATAGGAGCCGAGGGAGAAGCACTCCTCTCGCTACACATAGTCTGGCAGATGGTGTGAGGGAGTGGCACACTCGGTAGGCACCGCCTATTTTTGCATTGACAGCACGACAAACTGCATTGACATGGAATGAAAAATCGAGGGAAGGGTCAAGTGTAGCCCCAAGGTATTTGAAGGAGGACGTGTTAGTGACCGAGGTTCCGTCCCTGCAGTGAACCAGGAGCTTAGGAGCCGTGGAGGGCAGTGGCAGTTTTTTTGAGGAACCAAAAAGTGTGGCCCATATTTTATCTATGTTTAGAATTTGATGGCTGTTCGAGAGCCATAATTGAAGGGATTGAAAGTCAAGTGAGAGTCTGAGGTTGATGTCATCAATTGATTTAGATGCAGAATAAAGAACCAAGTCATCGGCGTACATGAGAATGCTACTGTGGTGGGAAGGGTTGGGAATATCATTAAGGAATAGGGAGAAGAGGAGAGGGCCGAGAATGGACCCCTGTGGAACGCCAAGGGTGACAGGTTTGAGGGAGGATAGAGCCTTGTGGAAAGCTACAGCCTGAGTGCGGTTGTCCAGGTAACTGCGGAACCAGGATAGAGTGGAATCAGAGGCACCAAAGGTTTGAAGCTTCATCAGCATAAGTGGGTGGTGAACCATATCAAATGCTTTGGACAGGTCAATGAAAACAGCTTCTGTGAGTAGGCCCTTATCCATATTACTTTTGACGTCGCAGGTAAGTTGGGTCAGAGCAGTGGTGGTACTGTGCCCAGCCCTTAAGCCATGTTGGCAGGGGTTTTGAAGATTGAACTTGGTAAGGTATTCCGAGAGCTGACGATGGACTACTTTCTCGAGAAGCTTGCTGAGAGTGAGGAGAAGAGAGATGGGACGGTAGTTGGACATAAGTTTGTCGTCTCTCTGTTTGAATATAGGGATAGTTCTAGCCGTTTTCCAGGCAAGGGGGACTGAGGAAGTACTGATTGAAAGGTTGAAAAGCCTGGTGACTGGCTTGGCAAGCCAGGTTGCAAACTGTCAGAGTATTCCTGGATGGATTCCATCTGGGCCCGGGCCCCCGCGAGCTGGTAGGGTTTTGAGAAGTTTTTGTACTTCTTGGTATGTGGTCGGAGCCAGCGCCAGGGGGATGGAGTGGGGGGTCGTGGAAGAAGCAGCAAGCCAGTCATCTTGGATCCTGGCGGATGCTGTAGAAGGTAGCGAGGAAAAGACAGTTAAAAGCATTGGCAATAGTTAGCAAATTGTTAGTGTGCACCCTGTATATACATGTCTGTGGTTTGTCATTACCAAGAATTTCCTTGATTTGGGCCCAGTGCCTTTGATGGTTGGAGGCAGAGGACCTAAGGAGATTCCTATAGTAGGAACGTTTAGCCAGGCGTAATTCCTTTTTGCGGTTGTTCTGCGAGGCTCTATAGGCGTCAGTCAGTATGTAGATGAGAGACCTTCCTCGCAGACCACAGTTTATCCCTACGTTTTAGTAATTGAAGCAGTGGGCGCGTGAGCCATTTGGTAACCTTCCCTTTCACCCTACGCGTGGTGAAGGGGATATGTTTGTTTTGCAGCGAGAGTAGTACGGAGTTGAAATATCCAGTTGCATAGTTAATGTCCTCAGTGAAGTAGAGAGGAGACCAGTCAACTAGGCCAAAATCTAGAGTGAAGGCATCCACGTTTAGGTGGGAGTGGTTGGAGAAGGTAACAGCTTTAGAGGGGAAGGAGGGGGTTGAGATGTCCCAAACACAATAAACTGGATAGTGATCACTAATGGTGTCTGGGAGTACTCCTGCCGAGGTGATATATTCCTTCCTGTTTGTTAGGATCCAGTCGAGTAGGGTGGTGCAAGCACCCCCACGGGAAATCCTGATGGGTTCGTGAATAAGCTGAGAGGTTGGCCTTGCTAACCAGGGAGGATAGGTGGGAGGAGCTATGTCCTGCCCAGTCTAGGTTGAAATCACCAAGACAGATAATGTCACTTTTACCTGTAACTGATAGCAAATGATCAATGACTTCAGTAAGCCCCTGCTTGGAGTTCATGGAGGAATATATATGCTGAAAATATGGAGTTTCTTTACTCCCCCAAGCAGAAGGAGGGAATGAAGGATCTCGCAGTTAGACAGCAGGGGGTCCTGCATTAAGGTGATGTTCAGATGCGATTTATAGTAGAGCGCCAGGCCTCCACCTCTTTTTGCCCCAGTGCGATCCGCCCGCAGCATTTTGTAGTCAAGAAAGGAGCACTGGGACTCAGTAACCGAGGGCTTAAGCCATGTGTCAGTGATAGCTAAGATATCCGGGCAGTTTACACTGATCCATGCCTGCAGGTCTGGGAGATTGGCAAGAAGGCTCCTAGAGTTTATGTGAGCAAAGGTGAGATCATTTTATTGTGGCAGGCAGAGCACCAAGGGAGTCTGTGAAAGATTAGATGCCTGAGGAGGACCAGGATTAGCCTCAACATCCCCTGCAAGCGTAAGGGACAGGATAAATATCCAGAGTGAGACAATAGTGTAAGCCCTTGCTGAACCACCAGGGGAGATTTTAAACCTAAACTGGATGTATCTAGCTAGCAATCTCAGGCACTTGACGATAAGCGCAGATGGGGGGAAAAGGAGTAGGAGAGGCATTAGCTAGTAGGTTGGAGAAGCAAAAGTTGTCAGGAGAGCATACGTTGGAGGGTGAGATGATCGTGACTGGGCAGGTGAGAGCAGAGAGTGACAGTAGCAGAATAGCACCAGAGAGAAGGGTAAACAAAGCTGTGGAAGCCATAAGGTCAATTGCAGTATGCAAGTGGAACCAAGGAGGGTGAGGACGCCCAGAAAAAGTGGGAGAGCAAGGTATAATGGGTTGAGATGGGAGGATGCAGAGAGACAGGATCCACCAGGACTGATAGCAAAATAAAGAAACCACTAAAGTTTGGCTACCTCTTGTGGCAAGCGACTATAAGGAGCAGATGGGAAACTAGGGTGTTGGAAAAAATGCGAGACAGTCCCACATATCGCGAGGATACCACGCTATAAGTCTTATCACCAGCTAAGGGTGGGAGGGTATTGGGGGCAAGCGGGGAGCAGTCGCGCAATGACTGCGGGGTAGGCAATTGCTGGCTACAGTTCCGTTCTCTTTGTCCCAAAGGAGCGGGAACGAGTCTGTACCCGAGGTGTGATTCGGGGGGTTGGGGGAGAGCCTCTGAAACGGTGTAGCCCTCTCGACCTGGTGCAGCGTGAGCTCTGTTAAGGAAATCAAAAGCTAGGACAATTTATATCACATCAGTTGTGCAGTGCATCATGTACTAATCCGAATTACACTTCAGTAGAGTGACGAAATAGAACCACGCAGTATTGCAAACAAACAGTAATTATATAATTAAACAATGCCTTTAACGATGATTGCACCACAAGTAAATTAAGGTTACTGAACAGAAAGTACCAGAGAGTCTTTAAAAAGTGCAGAAGCAAGATATAAAAAACTATCTTCACTGTTGGGGGGACAGTAAATAAGAGAGGATTTGAAAATCCAAAAGGCGCCAAAACTGCGGCAACCGCTAGCTACAGTTCAGTTCTCTTGGTCCCAAAAGCGCAACTGAGTTTGTACCTGAGTGCAATTCGGAGAGCCTCTGAGTGGTGTAGCCCTCTCGACCTGGCACAGCGTGAGCTCTGAGGTGTGATTCGGGGTGGGGTGGGGGAAGAGCCTCTGAGCGGTGTAGCCCTCTGGACCTGGCGCAGCGTGAGCTCTGAGGTGCGATTCAGGGATGGGAGAGAGCCTCTGATGCGATGTAGCCCTCTTGACCTGGCACAGCGTGAGCTCTGAAGTGCGATCGGGGGGGTGGGGGGAGAGTCTCTGAAGCAGTGTAGCCCTCCTCGACCTGGGCGCAGCGTGAGGCTCTGAGGTGCGATTTGGGGTGGGGGGAGAGCCTGTGAAGCGGTGTAGCCCTCTCGGACCTGGCGCAACGTGAGCTCTGAGGTGCATTCAGGGGTGGGGGAGCCTCTGATGCGGTGTAGCCCTCTTGACCTGGCACAGCGTGAGCTCTGAGGTGCGATTCAGAGGGGTGGGGAGAGTCTCTGAAGCAGTGTAGCCCTCCCGACCTGGCGCAGCGTGAGCTCTGAGGTGCGATTTGGGGGTGGGGGAGAGCCTGTGAGCGGTGGTAGCCCTCTCGACCTGGTGCAGCGTGAGCTGTGAGGTGCGATTGGGGTGGGGTGGGGGGAGAGCCTCTGAAGCGGGTGTAGCTCTCTCTGACCCGGACGCAACACGAGCCTCTGAGGGTGCTGAGTCTGGGGGTGGGGGAAAGCCTCTGATGCAGTGTAGCCTCTGGACCTGGCACAGCGTGAGCTCTGAGGTGCGGTCGGGGTGGGGTGGGGAGAGTCTCTGAAGCAGTGTAGCCCTCTCGGCCTGGCGCAGCGTGAGCCTGAGGTGCGATTTGGGGTGGGGAGAGCCTCTGAAGCGGTGTAGCCTCGACCTGGTGCAGCGTGAGCTCTGAGGTGCGATTGGGGTGGGGTGGGGGAGAGCCTCTGAGCGGTGTAGCCCTCTCGACCTGGACGCAGCATGAGCTCTGAGGTGCGACTGGGGTGGGGGCAGAGCCTCTGAAGGTGTAGCCCTCTCGACCTGGTGCAACGTGAGCTCAGGTTAGGAGGCACTTCTTCACAGAAAGGGTGGTGACCAAGTGGAACACACTGCCAGACAGAAGAGGTGGTCTCAGTGAGGATGTTGGGTAGCTTCAAGAGGGGCTGGGATAGATATAGGGGAGGGTTAAGATGAGGGAAGAGGGAAGAGGGATAGGGATGAAATAATAGGGAAGGGGGAAGTCCTTGCACAACAAGTAGACTTGAGAGACCAGAAGGCCTAATTCGCCTGGCTACTTCATGTGTTCGTACTAAAACATTCTTAGGGGAGGGCTCTTTGCTGGCAGCGTGCTGCAGCCAGTGTCAACATCTGCGGACATTTTATCAGCATGAAAAATTGGAAGATTATGGATTAACTAGCCCCATACCAGAAACTTGGGTTAAAATCCCAGTACTGACACTAAAGTGCAGCATGATGGGGGTGCTGCACTCCTGAGGTGCTGTCTTTCAGATGAGATGTTAAACCTAGGTCTTATCTGCCTGCTTTGGTGGACCATGCTTTGAGAGGGCTCTTGCAGGAGGTAATAACCATTAGGACTGAGCTGTCAGGCGCTAGGACCATACAGAAAACTTCAGCTAGCAGTGTTTGGCGGGGACTGCTCACGTGATTGATGTCATTGTGTTCCTACATAGTGGGTGGTCCCCATGCCTGCCCTCCAGTTCTTTTCATCTGTCGACCTGTGCATGTCGGACCTCGTGGAAGGACGCTGCTTCAGTTGACCACCATTTTGGATGAGCATTTCATCTTTTTTTGCCATTATTTCTTATTTTCAGACTGAAATTGGTGTTTTCGTGCATGTCTTCTTCAATGTCTGAGTCACATAAAAACAAGTGTGATTCCTGCGGCTGGCAGCTCTCGCATAAGGACGGCCATTCCCTGTGCCTTTTCTGCCTGGGACCAAAGCACAAGACTGAGGACTCTGGCCTGTCAACTGTCCCTGGAAGCCCAAGTTTAAAGCTTAAGATGGCTTTCATGGAGAAGGAGCTGCAGAAGCTGCGGGGTTCCGTTTCTTCACTGGGAGGTTTTTCGGACTCCGCCAGGCATGATATGGTACCTGAGCAAACAAGGAGGAACGCGGTTGTATCTTCTCTTCAGGGAAGCGATGCGCGTGTGGTACTGGGCAGTCCAGCACAACCTCCAGCTGATGGCAGTGCATGTCCCAGGAGTCCAAAACGTCCTAGCGGACAGTCTCTGCTGCACTCGGGGAAGGGCACATGAGTGGGAACTGCGGCAATCAGTAGTCGAAGACCTCTTCGATCTGTGGGGTCGCCCAGATCTAGATTTGTTTGCTTCCCCATACAACACAAAACTTCCCAGTTCTAGGGACATGGATATGTTGTTCATCCACACTGTCTGGCAGGTATCCTTGCTGCTTTAAATCTTGCCGGAAGGTCTTCAAGCTGGCTCCTCCCACCCACCCGGGTGGTAAAACTCTCGGCTCCGCCCATGACGCCAGATCTTCCTTACCGCTTGAAGCTCAGGTTCCCTCCTTAACGCCTCGTATAAGACTGGTTCTAATTCTTCGTTTTTGCTGATTAAAGTTTTCACTAAAATAATCTTGGTCTTCTATCCTCACGGCCGCGATGGACAAATCGACTCGTTTCTGGAGATGCCCTTCGGACAGAAGATGTTCTGACGGATCCGCACTCCACTGCATGCCTACTGTCTAGGCCTTGAGCATGACCCGCAGGCTTGTGACCTGTGCTCTTCCTTCTGGCTCACGCCCCGAAGACCACGCTGCCTGTTTACAACTGGGGCGCCCGGAAGCATTTTCCTCAGTGAAGTCAAAGAGGTCCGATCGGTTTCTGCGGCTGGCCAGGTTGGCAGATCAGCTCGAGCAGATGATAAGCCCTCAGAGAGGCGGCCGCGGGCGCTCTACCTCGGCTGCGGCATTTGTCCCACTCTCTGGGTGCCTCTTATTCAGCTTCTTTTAAGGAGCTTTGTCTGACCCTCTCTACTAAAGGTGAGGGACCAACTTCTGTTGGACCGTTTTCTCGGTCCAAAAAGAGAGACAAGGGTAAGTCCCTTCGTTGACGCTCTTGGGAGCGGGAAAGATCCCTCTCCCAGAGTTGTCTGCCATTGACTTCAGTCGACCGCTCGGCTTCGGCCATTGGTCTCATGGTGTCCCCGTCAGGCCAGTTGACCGAGACTCCCGTCGACGCGGTCGCGATTTTTCTTGACCCGTTGGACGGGTTGTCGGCAGGAGAAGCTGAGAATCCCCTCTCCCCGGTTCCCCCGGTGGGAGTTGAGGACCCTGTGGGCTTGTCTGTGCCTCCAGTTCCGGAGCCTTCGGATGAACCCTCTGAACCGAGGGGAGTGCCGGTTCCCCACGACACCTTCCCGCACCATCCTCGGGAAAGCCGAGGTTCAGGGTCTCGGTCTCGGACTTCTTCGCGGTCCAGCCGATCCCGCCGTCATAGGCGGTCTCCGGCATCGCTGCAAGCGGCGTTGCCGCTCATCCTTGTCCTCCTCATTGGACGAGGGGAGGCTTCGACGCAAGTTACTTCGACGATATGAGGACCTCATGTGGCAACAGCTCATTCTGACCGGGAACAAGCTGACGCCGTTGCCTTCCCCGGCCATTAAGTGGCTGTCACTGGAGCGGACGAAACAGCCCCTTGTTTTACCTGAGGAGCCTGTTCCCAGGCCTGTTGTTCGGCCAAAACCAGCTGCCCCACTGATCCCGGTGGAACCTCCGCCTCCACAGCCGTTATTTGGGGCTCCGACCAAGAATTCTCGGTCGGCTCAGGGACTGCCCCATAGGCTGTCTGTCACCTCACTCCCGATCGACCTCGCAGGTGGAGGTGGCTCAGGCCCGAGCAGCTTTTCGAGGACTCTTCCGAGTCCGGGCGTATTCTCTTTTCTCCAGCGAATGGACTTGGAGTCCTCAGGAGGACAGTCGGTGGATGATAGTCCTTTCGTCCCTACCTAGATTGCTTCGCTCATCTCGGAATCCACCGGGATGAAGCTCGAACCCGTCTCTAAGCGGGCAAGGTATCCCCTCACGGAGATTCTGGACCGAGGGGATTCCCCTACAGAGGCCTTTCCGGTGGCCGAGGCCATAGTGGGCCCGGCCTTGGAGCTCTGGCAGCACCCTGCTTCCTGCGCCTCGTGCCAGGACGCCAGGAAGTATCTCGGTCCTACGCGTTCCTTGTCTGGTTTGGAACACCCTCGGCAGGTTGTAGTTACCATTCAGCGTTTTCGGCGTGCCAGGAAACTAGGATGTGGACAAACCTCCAGACAAGGAGTCCAAAAATTGGACTATGCGGGCGAAAAGTCTCACGCTACGTCCCTCCTCGCCTTCCGCAGGCCAGTTCGGCCGTCCTCATGGCATTTCTCTCATGCCCTGTTGGGCTCCCTGGATGAGGTCGTCCCTCATCTTCCCGCGGACCTGCAGACCATGGTTAGGCAGGTGCGGGACCAGGGCAGGGCAGTGGCCAAACAGCAGCTTCAGACTGCTTTGGACATTGGGGACTCATGTGCCAGGTTGGTGGCGGCCGCAGTGGCTATGCGTCGTCGGACTTGGCTGAGGATATCCACCTTCACTTCGGATACCCAGCACAAGTTGGTGTATGTCCCCTTCTTGGGGACCGACCTCTTCAGCCCTGGGGTGGAAGGTCACCTGCAGAGGATCGAGAAGTCAAATGCTACCTTGAACTCGGTCTCATCCGCTCAGAAGGACAAAGGCCGCAAACCACAGCCTAAGCTCCTTTGGTCCCTCTGCCCTTGCATGTCCGCCCAGCAACGTCAGGGCCAGCAGGCTCGAGGCAGCATCCCAAACCCAAGCCCGGACTTCTCCAACAGGAAGCAGGGAGGTAAGGGCCAGGAGGTCCCTCGGCGGTCCCTCCTCCAGCCTGCCCAGTGACAGGTTGAGGGTGTCGCCCCAACCCCGCCACTCACCCCAGGTTCCCCTGTGGGGATGTCTCCGCCACTTCCTCCGCCTGGTCCGTTATTACCACGGACAGGTGGGTGTTGGAGGTGGTGGGAAAAGGCCTGCCCTTGAATCGAGCAGGCCCCTCCCTTCAGAGCCGCTACCTTGGGGGCATCAGGATCCGCAGCCTCACTGTCGGCTCGCCGAGCTGACATCTCTCCTCCTCCAAAGGAGGTGATCAGGAGGTGGCGTGACCCTCCTCAGACCCGGGTTTGTGTCCAGGTACTTCCTGGTTCTGAAGCGGATGGGGGCTGGCGCCCATTCTCGACCTACGGCACCTAAACAAGTTCCTAAGGTTCTGAACCTTCAGGATGGTCACTCTGGCTCAGATAATACCATCCTGGAACTCGGCGTGGTGGTTCTCTCTCTGGACCTGCCGGACGCATTCTTTCATGTCCCTATCCGTCCGTCACATCAGAGATTCCTTCGCTTCCGAGCGGAGGATCCCTTCGTGATTCCTAGCCATGCCCTCGCCTGTCTCCAGCTCCCAGGGTCTTCACCAAATGCATTGAGTGGTGACAGCTTCCTCTGCGCCGAGGTCCGGTGTACCTCACCTGGACGGTTGGTTGATAGCAGCCCTCCAGACAGGAGGTGGAGCGTCCAGAGATCTGGCCCTCCAGGTTTGCTCTTAAGTCGGCCTTCTCAGCGAGGCCAAGTCGAGACTCAAGCCGGAGCAGGTGATTCCTTTCCTTCGGGACAGAGCTCAACTCTCTTGAGCCAAACACGGCTCGGCGGACAGGGCGAGGTTTTCCTCCTTGCCCAATCATTTCTGATTGGGCATCGCTTCCTGCCCCGGACTTCCTGCGCCTCCTGGGTCTCATGGCGGCCTGCACCAGCGTGGTCCATTGGGCCCGCTGGCACATGCGCCCTCTTCAGTGGGGACTGGCCAGCCAGTGGTCACAATGCTGCGATCCATTGGACCAGCTAGTGACGGTGACCCGGGGATGTGGAACGCTCTCTGGTGGTGAACCGTTCCAGTTCATCTGCAGGAGGTCATCCCGTTTGTCCGCCCCGAGCCGAGGGTCTCTCTATCGACCGATTCCTCTCTGATGGGTTGGGGTGCCCATCTGGGGGAACGCCGGGCGCATGGTCTCTGGTCCCCGCGGGAGTCCCGATGCCATATCAACCTGCAGGAGCTCCGAGTGGTCCGCCTAGCTCTCACCGCCTTTGCTCCAGTTTCTCCGAGGTCAAGTGGTCAGGTCAGACGGACAATACCACGACCATGTACTATCTAAACGCCAGCCAGGGGACGCCCATGCTTCTATGCAAGGAAGCTCTCCGCATTTGGTCACTGCGGCGCAGCCTGGAGGCGGATCTCCTAGCCATTCATGTGGCGGGAGCCTCCAACACCCCAGCCGATGCCCTAAGCGGGATAGGGGCTGCATCCCACAAGTGGTCTCTCCTGCGGAGGCAGTACAAGATCTGTTCTCCCATTGGGCACACCTCAGGTGGACCTGTTTGCCTCCAGGAGAAAGCGGGCTGAGGCTGTTCCATGCCCGCCCCCTCAGCAGGGCTCGCTGCAGGGGATGCCTTCTGGGCTGTGGACCCCGGCCTCTTTCGCCTTCCCCCATTTCCTTGATACACAAGGTGCTTCTCAAAGCAAGGAGGGACAAGGTGCAGGTGATTCTGATAGCCCCAGACTGGTCCTGCCAGTTCTGGTACCAGATCTCCTCCGCCTCAGCTCCAGGCTCCCAGACACTTCCAGCTCACCGGACCTGCTGTCAGTCAATCAGGAAGGTGTTCCATCCAGACCTTCAGTCCCTGCACCTGGACGCCCTGGTTCCTGAGCGCTAGAGTTCCAGGCCTTGGGTCTTTCGGCCAGGCCCTCAATGTTGTTTGTGAGGTCCTGCATGAGTCAACCAGAAATGCTATGCCTTCAAATGGAAGAGGTTTTTCCATTTGGTGTCAGGGCAAGGGCTTGACCCTTCCTCCTGTTCCTTGGCAAGCATCTGGACTATTTATGGTCCCTTTCGTGGCAAGGGGCTTAGGTCGGCGACCCTAAGGGTGCACCTGGCAGCCATCTCTCCCACAGCCAGCGGCGGGCGGGGAGCAGTTGGTGGCGCAGGAGAGAAGGTGGTCTGCGCTTTTCAAAGGCCTTGTTCACATTTCCCGTGCGAGAACCTCCACCTCCGTGGGATCTACTGCTGGTGCTGGCAAAGCTCATGGGCAAGCCATTCGAACCAGTGCACAGGTGTGAACTCTCTCACCTGTCGTGGAAGACCGCCTTCTTGGTGGCTATCATGTCAGCCAGAAGGATGGGAGAGCTCCAGGCGCTCTGCATCGAGTCTCCTTACCTGGACTTCCTCAGGGACAAGGTTGTCCTGCGCCCCCACCCAAAATTCCTTACGAAGGTGGTGTCGGAGTTTCACCTTAACCAGGTGTTGACTCTGCCGGTGTTCTACCCCAATCACACCTCGGAGTCCGAATACAGGCTCCATACTTTGGACCCTAGAAGGGCGCTAGCTTATTATAAGGAGTGCATGGCTGAAATTCGGGGAGAGGTTCGCCAGCTGATTGTCACCACGCTGAAGCCGCATCTGGCAGACCTGCAGCCAAGTGGGACGATGAGCAGGTGGGTCACCTCCTGCATAGATCTCTGCATAAGTTGGCGGGCATGGAGCCTCCCAGAGGAGAAGAGCTCATTCTACCTGCCATACTGCTGCATCGGTGGCTGCTTCCAGGGACGTCCCTATCCAGGAAATCTGCAGGCTGCTACCTGGAGGTCGGCACACCTTCATCTCCCATTACCACATCGAGCCTTGAGTCACGCCGGGATGCTGGTTTTGGGGCCTCGTTCTCCAGTCTTTATTCCCTAAGTAGGGGTGTGCGCTTGCCTCCCTCCTCCCGAGAGAACTGCTAGGAGTCATCAGACAGTGTGGATGAACAACATATCCATGTCCCTAGAAATGCAGGTTACTCACCTGTACAGGAGTTCTAGGAATGGTATATGTTGTTCACCTCACAACCCACCAGCTCCGGCTTCGGCCCAACCTGAGCTGCGAGCAGATCTGGCGTCATGCGTGGGAGCCGAGGTTTACCACCCGGGTGGGTGGGAGGAGCCAGCTTGAAGACCTTCCGGCAAGATTTAAAGCGGCAAGGATACCTGCCAGACAGTGTGGATGAACAACATATACCATTCCTAGAACTCCTGTTACAGGTGAGTAACCTGTATTTTCTGCTCGCTCGTTCCCAGGCATGATATTTTCTGGCAAGACACGCTGTCTCTTTGCTGGATAGGGAGGTTCTTCAACGCCTTTCCTCCCTTCTAGCTATTGTAGCGGGTACTTCTGAAACTGCAGGCGGAAGGGGCTCACATGATTCTGATAGCCCCTTACTGGCCTCATCAAATTAGGTTCCTTTTGCTCCAGCAGTTGGCCGTGGAACCTTTGGTTCCCTTTCCCATCTGTCAGGACCTTCTGACCCAGGAGCAGGGCAGGCTGGCCCATCTGGGACTCGGATCCCTTCACCTTCATGCATAGCACCTTTTGACATAGCTGCTTCATTCTGTGGGGTTTCTGCCAGAGTTGGACAGGTTCTTGCGGAGGCCAGAAAGCCACCCACATGAGCCACCTATCCGATGAAATGGAAAAGGTTTTCCATCTGGGCAGCCTCCAAAGGTTGTGATCCTTTCTCCTGCCCTGTTCCTCAGGTCATGGAGTACCTGCTTCACCTCTCAGACCTTGGGTTAAGCTATTTCTCGCTGAAGGTGTGTTTGTCTGGCATTTCTAATTACCACATTTCGGTGGACAGCAAAACCCTGGCACAGTTGGAGGTTTCCAGAACTTTTCTGAAAGGAATACTCCACCGTAGGCCCTGAACTTTATTCTCGAGAAACTTACTTTGTTTCCCTTTGAACTGGCTGCGACTTGCAACCTGCGCTACCTTCTTGGAAAGCGCTATTTTTAGTTGCTGTTACTTCTAAGGGTTTCTAAGCTTTAGGCCCTGATGTGTAAGGAACCATATTTGATTTTTCACAGAGATCGGGTGGCTCTGTGTACAAATCCTAAGTTTTTACACAATGTGGTTTCTGAGTTTACTTTGAATCAGACCATACACTTGCCAGTGTATTGCCCTGAGTATTCCACTCAAGGGGAGGCAATCCTGCCCACATTGGATGTGCACAGAATTTTGCATTACTACACAAATCAGATGAAGTCACTCCGAAAAATGGATCAGTTGTTTGTTCTGTTTGCACCCAGGAGAGAGGGCATCACAGTTTTGAAACTGTTTATCCAAATGGTTGGCAAACTTCATTTTGTTTTATCAGAAGTATAACAGACCCCTGCCGGGGGAAGTCTGGGGACACGCAACCAGAGGCATGGCTGCATCTACTGCTTGTTTCGGCCGCAGACATCTGTGTAGCAGCTACTTGGAACTCTGTCCACACCTTTACTAAACATTACAGTCTGGACATTGCCTCTAGGTGCAGGGCTGGCTTTGGACTAGCTGTCCTTCAGGGCCTGCTTTATTAAATTCCTGTCTACTGCAGACCTTTTCCTGCCTGCCGTGTTCAGTCCTTGTCTGACTCGCACTGCTTGGGACTTGGTTGGTCCTAATGGTTATCTACGGCAAGAGCCCTCTCGGAGTAAGATAGTACAGTTACATAGTAACTTGCCATAACAGTAGATCTTCGAGAGGCTCTTGCAGTAGGTACCTTTTTCCCCTCCCACTTTCCCCCTTCTTCTGCCACTACTTTTCTACGTAACCTTTCTGTGGCTCCAGGATCCCACTCCTTCTCCTGTTGCACCTTCTTGGGTCTTTGGCGAGAGAACTGGAGGGCGGCCCTGGGGACCGCCCACTATATAGGGTCACACTGACGTCTGTCACGTGAGATCGGGTGGGCAGTCCCCACCAGGCACTGCGAGCTGAAGTTTTCAGTGTGGTCCTAGCCTCTGACAGCTCAGTCCTAATGGTTATTACCTACTGCAAGAGCCTCTCTCGAAGATCTGCTGTTAACGGCAAATTCTTATGTAACTACTTTCTTCAGGTGGACGTTAAAGATCCCATGACACTTCTCAGAACAAATAGGGGACTTTACCTAGTATCCTGGTCAGTATTCCCCCATTCACTAAAAATACCACTAGCAGCTTAATCTGGTTCAATATGTCAGTTCGCATCTGTATTCCCCTTCCTCCTCCTTTCCTGGCTGGCTGAGAATAGGCAGAATTGCTTAGCTCTCTGTTCCCGGTCAACAAAAGAAAGTAACTAATGCACTAATGAAATAAATTAACTATGATAGCCCATGCACAAAACAGTGATACAGGACTCTATGATGGCAAAGGCAAGGCTCCTGGACCTACCTTACGGGGTTAACATCGCTCTTCCCATAGAAATATTTAAACCTGGAGAATGAAATAATCTGTATGTCATGATTCACCATGAAGTAGTTCCTGTTTTACTTCCTTGCAGCTGTAATACATTGTTTTTGATACTTTGGGCACTTTGTGCGGTGTTGCACACTACTTTAAATGTGATAACCGACACTGACTAGTTTTCATATTGTGCTATGTTTTGTCCACATAAACACGTTGCCAGCTAGAAATACTGAAGTTACACAAAGTAATGTTTGACTGGGTATATAACTATCACCTGAACACTGATGTACTGTCACCATGTACAGAAGATGTATTCATTTATTTATTTTTGATCAAGAAGGGCACCCTGTGTGGTAGCAGTTTGATTCTGTGTGCATCCTTCTGGGGTGGGGTTACACGAGCTACACAAACTTGTTTTATTGATGGGTAGGAATGTTGGCAAGGACATGGGGGAAGATACCATACATTTAGCATGAATGCCATGGTCTCTGCAGGGCTAGAAATGTGTTTTAAAAGGTGGTGGTCAACACAGAATACCATTACCCAAGGTCTGGTACTCATCTTCATAACTGGTATACAAACACTTTTTTTTTCTTTTTTTGTATACCATTTTTCCCCCACTGCTGCATTATTGGAAACTACAGTGACGTGAAAAAGTATTTGCCCCCTTCCCGATTTTCTTTATTATTGTATATTTGTCAACTGGATGTTTTCAGGTCTTTAAACAAAATGTAATATTAGATAAAGGGAACCTGAGTGAACAAGTAACACTTGTTGTGTTTTTTTACTTATTACATTTATTTAATGAAAAAAGTTAACCAACACCAACTGGCACTGTGTGATAAAGTAATTGCCCCTAGTTAAATCAACCCAATTAAAGGATAATTAGAGTCAGCTGATTGAACACAGCCAGGCTTGATTACAGCCAGCCCTGCTCAATATAAACCTCACTTATTTTGACCCTTACCATCAAGTCACGTTGCCAGCACAAAGATTCAACAAGCACATTATGCCACGATCAAAGGAAGTTCCTGAAAAGATCAGAAAAAAGTTGTTGCTATCTATCAGTCTGGAAAGGGTTACAAAACTATTTCTAAGGCTCTGGGACTCCATCGAACCACAGTGAGAGCCATAATCTCCAAATGGAGAACACTTTTAACAGTAGTGATTCTTCCAAGGAGTCGGCGGCCTGCCAAAATTACTCCACGTAAAATCATCCAGGATGTCTCAAAGGATCCTAAAACAACATCCAAAGAACTGCAGGCTTCTCTTGCCTCAGCTAAGGTCAGTGTTCATGACTCCACAATCAGAAAGAGACTGGGCAAAAATGGGCTTCATGGGAGAGTAGCAAAGTGAAACCACTGCTAACCAAGAAGAACATAAATACAAATCTCTCATTTGCAAGAAGCACCTGGATGATCCACAAGCCTTTTGGGAAAATGTTCTATGGACAGATGAGTCCAAAGTGGAACTTTTGGACGACATGGATCCCATTATGTCTGGCGTAAAAAGCAAGCATGGCATTCCACAGTAAGAACATCATACCAACTGTCAAGCGTGGTGGTAATGTGATGGTGTGGGATGCTTGCTGCCTCAGGACCGGACCGACTTGCAGTAATGGAAGAAACCATGAATTCTGCTCTGTACCAGAAAATTCTTAAGGAGAATGTCCGGTCATCCGTCCGTCGAGCTGAAGCGTAGTTTGGTCATGCAGCAAGACAGTGATCCAAAACACAAAAGCAAGTCCACATCAGAATGGCTGAAAAGAAGTAAAATTAAAGTTTTGGAGTGGTCTAGTCAAAGTCCAGACCTAAACCCAATAGAGATGCTGTGGCAGGACCTGAAACGAGCAGTTCTTGCTTGAAAACCTACCAATGTTACTGAATTAAAGCAGTTCTGCGAGGAAGAGTGGGCTAAAATTCCTCCACAGTGATGTAAAAAAAAATGTTGTAGGTGCCGTATTGGTCCTTTTAAAAACAGATCCAGAAACAAATGATTTGATACCTTTTATTGGACCAACATGGATGTTACAGAAAAGAACAAAGTGCTTTAGCTTTTGAACCAACCAGGTCCTTCTTCAGAAGCTTTGTGGCAGTTTTTCAAATATCCCATACTATTAACACCAGGTTATATAGAAAAGCAGAAATAATTCTCATTGGTTTAACATATACATTTAAAACATAATAGAAGATTACGTCAGAGAAGCTAATTAACACCAGTATGCCTTTATCTGAGGAGCCTCAGAAGGGCAAAGGTTATCAAGAATTCTCTACAGCCAGAGTTCTTGTCACATAAATTTTAAAATGTCTCAGTATGCCAAGAAAGCATTCTAGTGATAAAAAAACCTTGAGTGGCATTCTCTCTAATACATGTAAGATGAGCTTACAACTTACATTCCAATTGTCCTGGTATATTAAAGGACAGATAATGAGAGACAAAATCCTGAAATTAGGTATAACTGCAAGTTGAAATCAAGCCTCAAATTAACCTACACATATAAACATGATGCATGAAAGTATCACTTGTAAGTGTAGAGTAAAAAAAAAAAAAAAATTGTCAAGGACCCCAAAGAAAACAAGACCATGAGCCTGATAAATGCAGATTTCAACACAGAGTCTGTGTATAACAAAATGCACAGAATCAGTCTAAGCAATCTAAATGAAAACCCAAAGGAATTACACCTTTAATGAACCCCCAAGTAAATGAGATATGCATCTTAATATGAGCAGTTAAAGATGTGACAGTGTGAAATCCACCCACTGACAACTAATAGAAGGAAATAAATGCACGCTATATGTGAAAATTAAGTGTTCTAGCCTTAATGTATCCTGTCTACACACACATCCTACATCATTTGGAAGCTTATTATGTCTACTTTAAGATGAGGTATGATGTGGGGCTGTCAAGTGGTGCAATTACCACAGAATTGGGGCTAAACAATGACACCCTCAACATGTTAGAATGACCACTTTGAAATATTTGCATTAGTTAGTTTAATGACGCTATGTATTATTTCAGGACACAAAATAGGATTTCTTTGTGACCTCAAAGCATCACAACAACAATCTAAAGGGTAAAACAAAATCTTATAATAAATTTGTACAGGTATCATTGAAATGTAATCGCACTGGTGACTGGAGGCAGTATAGCACAGTGATTTAAGGATCTGAGCTGCAAATCTGGAGACCTGGGTTTGAATCTCACAGCCCCCACTTGCATATACTGTGTGACCCTGAGCAAGTCACTTAACTTCCCAGTGCTCCCAGGTCACACCTGCAAACAACCTTTCAGCTTAGTGTGCTATTCCTGGTTAAACGATTGGAGAAAAAAAAATTTCTAGTCAACATCATTATCATCATCTTGTTCATCATCATGATCTCTGTTGAGAGTGCTTGGGTTACCACAGTTTTCATTGCCTTGGCATAAACACAGTTCTGTGTAGGCATGATTGTTCTGACTACAGACAGTCTATTGTGCAGCAACCCCTACTGGTATAGGCACAAATAAGGTCTTGTAGAAGCTCAGATGCCATTGGTTGGGCCCTTGAAGAATACAGGAAGTAGTTCATCCACATTTTTCCATCCATATTGCAGTGGTGATCCAATATATGACTTACCTATGTGTAAAGACATCAACATCTTTTTTTTGCCAAGATGCTTTTTTTGACATGCCCTTCAGAACTGTCTTCACATGGTGGGAGTTGGGCCAGTGACTTGTCCTTTTTTATCTTGCGCACATGCGCAAGCAACATCTTGTGCTAGTAGCACATTTCAGAGGTGTGTCGGTGTTGGCGAATGCAGGGCACGCTTTAGTAGGTGCATCCCTCATTCCTCAATAAACCAGCATGCTAGCGCTGACACAAGCATTATGTAAAGTGGACACAACTTGTAAGGAAAGTGCCACTGCAAGCAGAGACAAGCTCGTCATGCAGCGGCACAGATGACACGACTCCCGACATGCCTTTCCTGGCAAAACATTTCAGTAAACCATGGCCATGGAGCCGCCTCTGCCACCCAATCCCCGAAGGAAGCCAAAATCAGGGGTGCAATCCCCGTGTCGGCATGTCTGCCCCCCCCCACATTGTGTGGCATACTGGGAGCCCACCCCAGTGTTGCCAGCATCAGGCCCCCCAGAATGTCGTGGGGCACACTTGGAGCCTACCCCAGTGTACTCAACATTTGTTTTCACCTGTAAAAAAAAAAAACTGTCCCGCGGCACAGTGTCTGTTTTTGGAGTGAAAATACCAACAAACGTCCGGGACATTAGCGTTTCCAGCCGTGACGCCCCACCCTGTAGAGACTGACAGGCATCAGGGGTGTGACTTGGGATTGTCGGCTGTAATGCTCATGCCATTCAACCTCCACCCTCACCCTGCAGCCAGTGACAGGCATCGAGGTGTGCCTTGGACTCTTCGGCCCTACAGTTCACCCCATTCTCCTATACTGCACCCATCTCAGCGTATTTCCTTATGGAAGGTGGTGAGCTTAAGGGCCGAAAACCCCAAGGCATACCGCGATACTTGGCGTCTGCAGGGTAATGTGAGGTGAAATGGCATGAGCATTATGGTCGACGACCCAAAGGTACACCCCAATGCCTGTCAGCCTTTGCAGGGTGGGGTTGACGTCAGTAAAGTACTTCACTGCCATTCCCCTATTATGCATCTCTCTAATTCCTGCATTACCAATGCCAGTGCCAGCAAGACAACATTCGGCATTGACAAATGCTTGTTGATGGTTAGATTGAGGTGCATGCAATTCGGGTCTCTGGGTCTCCTTTTCTTTCTCACTCTGGTCATACAACACTGCAACTAACTTCCTTGTGGTAGAAATTGTGGCTTATCCGTCACTCTCTCCCAATTTGGCAAGATCTGTGAAGTGGTAAGCTGCCTTTGTTTTGACAACATTAAACACAGATTTTTTCCCCAATACCAAATAGGGAAGACACAGTCACATCCTGTTAATGTGTGTAAAGCAGGAAGTATGCTGCAGAAGTCAGGAGTGAGTGCATCACAGATTGCATGCACAGGTATGAAGGGACGCTTTTCAGTTATGTTGGTAATATTGCGTGTTTCTATCCACATGTTATCTATGTGTTTCATTTTTGGGAAGTAGTGAACTGGAAGGACCAAAACATCTGTATCAGGTAAGGTAATTACTATGGTTCCTTTGACGCAGAGATCCAAAAGCCATATTGGCACATACAGTATGCAGAAGCATCCTTGTGTCCGCTTCCTCTTGAGTACTGTACAAGTCTTGGGGTTCTTCAGCACCTCTACTGGTGATGGACTTTGCTACTTCTCCATTGGAAAGGCCTCCAGCAAGAAGGAGTGTTTGTGTTGGGTGTGCTTCTACACTTTCAGGTGCACTTTGAACCATATATTCACAGAGGAATTTTTCAAGTAACTGTTTGTTGGGTGCTACATTTAGAAACTTTTTCCATGGTGGCACAGGGTGTCCACCAGTCACTTGGTATTGCTTGCATCCAACCTTAGATTCTGTTTGGTGCTGTCTTTCTGCAGTTTTCACAGAGTTACTGTTGTCATATCTGTCAAAGACTTTGATTACAGTATTAGGTTTGTTAAATCCTTTTAGGACCTGCTTCAAGTATTTGGCAGCCAATTCATTGAATGTGTGGAGTTTGTCCCAGCCATCATTTGAATGACAAGCATTGCGTCTCTGATGTACACTGTGGTTTCTTTGTTGCATCCTTGTAGCTCATGGATGCTTTCAGCTTGAGCTTCCAGCTAATGCCCTGATTCAACTTTACATACATATAAACATAGAAGTTGACGGCAGATAAAGACCGCAAGGCCCATTCAAACTGCCCATTTTTTTTTTTTATCTTGTGAATGTGCCATAGGCCTTTACTCTGTCTATGGCCTATCTATTCATATTCATCTGTATTGCTCCCTTATGCCTATCCCATGCCTGTTTGAAGCCCTGCGCTGTATTCATATCCACCACTTCCTGAGGTAGGCCATTCCATGCACCCACCACCCTTTCTGTGAAAAAGAACTTCCTCATATTACTCCTTAATCGGCCTCCCTCTAATCTCATGCTGTGTCCTCTTGTCCTGCTATGTTTCTTATATTGAAACATGCTGGACCCTTTCACTTTGTTAATGCCCTTAAGATGTGTGAATGTTTCGATCATATCACTTCTCTCCCTTCTTTGCTCTAGGGTATACATATTGAGCTCTGTTAATCTGTCCTCATATGTTTTCTGATGCAGTCCCTGCACCATTTCGGTTACCCTTCTCCGGACTGCATCCATTTTGTTAATGTCCTTGTGCAGGTGCGGCTACTAGTACTGCACGCAGTACTCCAGATGGGGCCTAACCAGTGTCCTGTAAAGAGGGATTATTACCTCCCTCTTATGACTTGTGATACCCCTACTAATACATCCCAACATTCCTCTAGCCTTACCTACTGCTTTGTCATATTGTTGATGACATGGTTGGTAAGGGCTGTAACATGCTTTTCATCCCTCTTCAGTGCAGAGGCAAGCACTTGTTCGTGAACTTTGTCTTCACTACTTGTTGATAGGTCACTTATTTCTCTCATAACTTTTGTATATTAACTCTGGACGTGCCTTGTGAGGGTCCATCTGACAAGGGTTGGCTTTTTTCTTGTCAGTTCTACAATCCCACTGCTGCCCTTTGAGTGTTTGATGACAGTTTTCTCTGTTCCCATGTCACCCCAAATTCCAGTTGAAAGAACCAGGTGTCTGACGCACAGCAAATTCCCCAGATTCAAAGGCCCTGTGTCCTTCTTCAGGGAGATTTAGCATATCAAGAATGTAGACTGGGCCGGTCTGCCAGCGCAGCGGTTGGATTCCCGCTTGCTGTGCCGGTGACCCGGGTTCAGGAGTGGACCCAGGTTGCTGGAGGGCCAGCTAGGGGAGAAGGATGGAGTGTCCCAGGCATTGCTCTCCTTCTCCAGGGGGAGGGTGGGGACAGTGCCTGGTGCTTGCCAGACCCCTGGCAGAGGCCGGGGGTACCACAGCTACTGTGCTTGACAACTTTAGGGGGGGGTGGGGTGGATGCAGGATGTCATTGCACATCCCCACCTCCTCCTGTGCACAAAAAGGGAAGAAAAACCCTGCTCCCGCTGCCTTGATGATGCCCGCTCCGGCTCCATTGGCTCTCAGGCTGACTCCCGCCTTTCTCGTGTTTGCGGTGCCCTTGGCCCAAGGCGCCATGACCCCACCCTGGGGGGCAAGCCAGGGGGTTCATGGAGGTCGGCTAAATATGAGTAGCCACAGCCGGAGTCCGTGACCGGGCAGATGGTCCTGGTGGCAGGGAACAGGACAAAAATATAGAATTAAAAAAAAAAAAATGTAGTTGGAATCCACCTGGCATAGTTGGGCCTGTTTGCAGCAAATAAGTATGGAAGCATGGCATGCTGTGTGTGTACTGTAGGTAAAGTTTCCAATCACCCTCTCGCTCTGCACGGACATTTAGAAGTAGTAGCTGTATAACCTGGAGAAAATTATCCCAGAACTTGAATGTAGGAGACTGGGGCATACTCCCATGTCTGACATTCCTCCAGTAGTGGTAGCATATGTAAGTAATAATACCCGACAGGGTGTGCGTTACTGGGATATAATGGACCGCCCAGGGGTGTAATGAGGCCCGACGCTGCAGGCAGAGGGCCTAATTGCCCTTGGAAGGTCCGTTATATCTCATAGCGCCCACCCTGGAGGGTATTATTACACTTAGAAAATGGGTTAGAGATTAAATATTTGGGAAAAATATATAAAAAATGTATATATAAAAAGATAAGTAAAAATTAAGAAGTAATGTTTGTTGTCAAATAGTTCCTATAGTGTGAAGTGCTGGAATCACCACAGGAGGTTGCTGTTGTGCATTGTTATAATGCCGTTTCTGATTACCTTGCCCTCCTGTTTTGTCTGTTTCACACACTCACACACACGCACGCACACAGAGATCCCGATTGAAAAATACTGAGAATGGGAGAAACATAGAGTGGTGCTTTTTAGTAAGAGGTACCTGTGTTCTAATGTGATGCAGCTTAGAAGTGTGGTACGAGTCTGTACCTTAGTTTAAAAGTCAGTACAGGCTTCACAGGGAGCACGACAGTGCAGGGAAATGGAACACGGAAGACTGTGAAGTTTACGTGACGGGAGGTTGAACGAGGTGGTATGTAAGCGTTTAGAAATAGATGTTTGTTTTTTTTCTGGTCGCAAAGAGGAACACAGTGAGTTCGGGAGGGTGTATGAGGCTATCAGTGGGATTTCACTTCTTTAGCAGCGTGGTGGGTTTCGGGTTCGGGCTGCCATCTCGGTAAGTGAATACTAAAATGGCGTCTGGCAAGTTTGGGGTGCCGAATGATCGAGCTGGCACTTTCTCTTGGCAGACGATGTTGAGAAATAACAGCCCGGGTGCCAGACTCTTTTAGCCAGTCAGGATCTTAGTTTTATTTTCAGCATTATCTAAGCTGAGTTAGAGCATCATTAAGCTCTTTTAATGGCATGTTATAAGGACTCTTGTGTCTTCAGACTTTAACACCTTTTGAGTGTCGGCCAGCATTTGCCAGATAAATGCTGAAACTCCATGAGTACCTTCTCCCTGCTCTCATCATTTAACAAATTAAGAAAGTTTCAGAGCACTCGGGGTCTCAAATGCTAGAGTCAAGCCACCTAGAGCATGGCTGAATTGCTTACCAGCAAGCATTTGATCTGCAGTATAATCTGTATACACATCAGAATCAACAACAAGGTCTAGCAATCCTGTGTCTCCCCCAAATTTCTCAGTACATGCAATAAAACACAGAGTGTGAAAACCACCCAGGCGAATCACAGTGGTACCAAGTTCATTTGGGAGAGTCCATTTTACTTGCTGAGCAACAGCATACAGCTGCTGATCCATGATCCGAACGGCATGCTGCTGGCCTAGAACTGCTGACATTTCCTTACATTTCAGCATTGTAGTATATAGACTGTGACCATGTCTGCTGGCTTGGCTTGGCATCCACAGTAGGTGCTCTTCTTTGTGGCAAGCTTATGGTTGAAATTGGTCCGAAATGGAATCACCGGAGTGTGAACAATATCCACGTCATTTGGTATTGGTAAGACATCACGAGGGCAGTAGTTTTAAGACACCAGGAGAGATCTCGGACAGCTTTCACTTGTAGGTGGCAGAAGTTTATATTCACAAGTACTTTTTCATGGCGAGTCTCAGTTCTGGATGTGTTCTAGGTTTTTCAAATGCTGCACACTGCATAAAAGACTCTGATTGCCTATGAAGAGTAAGTGACTTTTCTTTCCCACGCTTCAGTGATATTTCTTGTGATGCTGGACTTTCTGCAGACAGTTCTTGAAATGCAGCTCTAGCTATTGAATGGAAGGTATTTTTCTTACCCCGGGGTCCTTTAGCATCAGTAACGGTATGCAGTAAGCTGGCTAGGTTGAACTGCCTCAGAGGTGGAGTTTTTGATAATGAATAAAATAAATTGGCCTATTAGAAGAGAGTTAGAGGGTGTGCTGAGTGGATCTTGCCCAGACTGCACCAGAATTTTTCTCCGCCTGACTAACACTGCCTCTGGGGTGTTCTCTCACTTTTGGCCAAAGAGAAAATCTGCCTAAAGTTCTTCTTTTTTTTTTTTTCTTGTTTTAATGCTGAGTTAGTGAGTATGTAAGTGTGTTTTGCTTTGTTTCTCTATTTTTCAGTGGTTCCCGTGAACTGCATTTTCCTACCTTTACTGTGGTTCCTCCGCAGTTTCCTTCAGTTATTTTTGAAGTAAAATAAATAGTGTCTTTAGTGTTTCGGCGGTATTTTATTTTATTTAGTTAGCAGTTCACGTTTTTTAGTGGGAACCGTCGTTCTCTCTCCTAAGCTGGTCTCCGGGCTTCCTTACGCGTGGGCTGTACCTCCTGGTGCTGGATGGAAGCAGGATTTAGAGCTCTGCATGCAAGGGGACAAGTAGCCCTCCACACCCGGTCGTCTCCAGTTTACTTCCTGCCTTCACCAGTGCAGGTACTCTGTAAGCAGAGCTCTGTCACCAGTGGCAGAGCTGAAGACAACAGACCGTAAGTTAGTTCATTTATTCTCTTTTGGGGACATTTCTGGTTGCAGACAGCAAGGGGCACTAATTGGAGCCTATTTTCTTTGCTCCTAAGTGGGTCCTTGTCTCAGCCACGCAAGCTGTACAGATGGGCCCCCACTCCATTGCGGCGCATTTTCCTGCAATTTCTGAGAAGGTTTAAAAAGGCTTCAAAAGCAGGAACGATTTGCGCTCATGATGAGGCAGATTAAAAACCTAAAAAACACATCCCCTCACCAGCGCTAGCCTCCTCTTGTTGACAGCCAACTTCCTGATGCTCAGTCTCCCATGGACGGTGCCGCTCGTCGAATAAGTACTGCACTCACGATTCTGGAAGCAGTGTGGGGGGCAGAAAAGACCAAGGGCGTTTGCACTCGTGAGGGGATGATTAAAACTAAAACATATCCCTCACCAAGCTAGCCTGGTCGTCGGCGGTGCGGGCGCCTTCACAGCATACGCTAATTAGAGCAGCAACTACCACTTAGAACCCCCCAATCAAACTAGGGGACTGGGGAAAAAGCAGTACATATATTGAAAAGGACAATCTGTTTTTGCTGCACAGGAGCAAGGGCCATCCTTTCAATCGCCCCCACAAAGTCTAAGGGACTTGAGAAAAGCACAGGAATAAAGCCCAGTTGCTATGAACATGGCCGGACAAACCTGCCAGGGCAGAAAATTCAACAATAATCCCCGCTTTTCTAACAGTAGTGCTGTGTTTTGGGGGGTGTAAACTTAATCTCGTGCCCTGCCAAACAATGGGAGTAATTTGCGACTATGTAATAGGCAGAGAGAGAGAAGCACGAAGAGGTCACCGCTGCTCTGACAGGGAGAGTGAGAGAGAGAGAGACTGTTGCTGTGTGACCCAGTCTTCTTCTCCTGCAACTGCAGTTGTCCCAACCCTGACATGCTGGTGTCGGCCCTGCACTATGTTTCCCACTGTGCCCGCTGGTACCTCACTAGTCAGGGCACAGTAAGTGGCAGAGAGAGAGAGCAAAGTTTTCTTGTCCCAGAGTAGCAGTGGGTGTTCGTACTGCAGAGCAAGTTTTTTTTTTTCCTCCATTGTGGGCTGAAAATGTCTTCCCTCACTTTCCCCATGTCTGTATTTCCAGAATGTGTCATGCGACCCCTGCCACAGGGTGTGCGATGCATTAAGACTTTCCAGTGCCAGAAGCTGTGACCTGGTGACAGAAGCCGTGCAGGTGTGTGTGTGTGTGGGTGGGTGGGTGGGTGTGTGTGTGTGTGTGTGTGTGTGTGTGTGTGTGTGTGTGTGTGTGTGTGTGACAGACAGGGAGCAGTCCGGGTGCTGTTGTGTGCAAGCTATGGGGGCTGTACATGGAACGGGACTGTGACATTTTTCTGTCGTGTGTGTGTGTGTGTCTCTCTCTCTCTCTCTCTCTCTCTCCTCTGTAAGCAAGTCCAAGCCCGTACCTGCCATGCCACTTTATTTTTATTTTTTTACACTTATGTTTATCACCCCCGGACAGCTCAGGCCCGACTCATCCCCCACTCTACTGCCCGCTGTGACCTCCACCTACCTCCAAGGCATTACTCTCTCCCGCAGAGCTGGGGGGGGGGCAAGCCCCACGGGTGATCGAAGGGGCGGAGGTAGAGGTCCAGCGTTGGGTGTGTGGCAGGTGGACACTGCGGAGCCATCGCGCCTATCCGGGCCAGAGGTGTCTTTTTCCCCTTACTCGCTCCACCCTCCTTCCTTGCGTGGGCACCGCTTAACGTCTGCACACACGGCAACTCTGCCGACGTCAGCCACGCTTTACGTGCAGTCCGCGTCCTGCAGTGCCCCCGGTCTCCACCAGGGGTCGCTGGAACGCCAGACAGCCCCTAACCCACCCCCAGAGGAGGAGAGCAGCCCAGCGGGTGCTCAATCCCCTCCCACCCCTGCCGACCCCCGGCGCCCAAGCTCGCTCCCAAACTCTGGTCGCCGGCGTGGCGCGAGGTGTGGCATCCAGCGCCTCAACCCTCAGCGCCACCAGGCCGGCGCTGTGCCACTTCTTGCAGTGTCCTCCCATGCCATTTCACTAATCCCCCAATGTCAGCTCCGATGTCACCTTTTGCCAGAGACTTTGCAGTTGGGTCCCACAGCAGCATGCGTTCTGTAGCCTGGCATCGCGTTCTACCCTAGGTGCTGTGGCCGTTGCTGCAGTCCTCTTCCATGGTGTCCCGTGGCACATAGCCAGCAGTCCCCCGATGTGAGGTGAGATGTGTGCTCCCACAGCTCCGGTTAGCAGAGTGAACAGTGCACCCGCACAGTGGAGATAGAGAGGTATGACACACTGTTGGCAGTAATGCACAGCGGGGGTTGCTGTGTGGATTGCTGCACAGGAAGAGTTGCTGTGTGGATTGCTGCACAGCGAGGGTTGCTGTGTGGATTGCTGCACTGTAGAGAGAGACGGGGGGTTGGGGATCGACAAAGTCTTTGTGGAGATTGTTGGCGCACTGTGCTGCCCAATCACTTCTCTGGTCCCGTTTCCCTTGCTGGCGGTCGTGGCTGTGCACTGCTGTTCTCAAGTGGGAGCCACACACAAAATCACTCAGAACATAAGGCACAGTGTGAGGAACCGGTGTTGCAGGACACCTTGCCAGCAGTGTGTCTGTGTGTCTGTGTAGTCCACAAAGGCATGTGTTGTTTTTTGTATTTTTTTTGGTGTGTGGGGGGGGGGGACATAGTTGTGCATGTTGTACAATGTGTAGGAGTGCATGTTATGCACATAAGGTGTCACAGATCATGGCAGTAATGTGTCTGTGGCATTTCTATGTCCATAACAGTAGTGCAGGGTGCATTATTTGTTAGGGACTGTTTTGCAAGGTGGCTGGATACAATACCTTTGGTGTTTTAAACAGCAAAATAAACACCTTTTTGGATATTTTTTTTTCGTTGTTTAAACATAACCCATGTTATAAGTGCATTAACCCACTCCAGGGTGTGCTGATAATGTGGAATTAATGCACACCCAAGTGGCTGTGAGGGCACTTGGCCTGCGGCCTAATGAACAAACTGGATGTCCTTATCATTGACCCTATGGTTCATTACCAAGCTCCTTTCCATACCCACCACTGTGACCTATACACAGCTGTTGGCTGGACTTCTCTCTCAATCAGATGTTTGTTTCACTCTGGAACCTGGACACTTAAAATCCTGTTGAATAAGCTCCCAGGATATATATTTTACTAATCTACATCTCCCATTAATCGTACTCCCTTAGAAATCCGACTTTATACTCTTTGATGTTCCTATGATTCGTACCTCCTTTGGTAAGTGTGCAATCTCCTATGCCCTCTCTGCAGCCTGGAACAAACTGAAGTCTGTCATTAAACTTTCCAGCCTTGTTTCTGTTAATTTCTTTAAAGCATTAGCCATGAAAGCGTGAAAGATATATGCAGTTGCCGCTAGTCCTAAGCCTTGGCTTCGCCTTTTATCCATTGTCTCCTCCTTTTCCCTCTCTCTCCACTCTCACCTTTCCTCTTATATCCCACCTTGGTCCCTTTTTTTGTTGCTTCTTTACAAGAAACATATTGAGGTAGTAGAGCACTGCAGAGGTGTGGCAGTGTTGTGGCCAATCCAGCGAAACGCTCAGGGTGCATCCCTCAGCTACCAATCAGCAGGGAAGCTGACAATGATGGTAGTTTCAGGCGGGCGCTGCACTTGAAAAGACATCTGCCGCTGCAGTCAGGAACAGTTTATTGATTGCAGCGGCAGATCTGTTCTCTTCCCCGGCAACCAGGCACATTCCAGACATCGCATTGCAGTGCGCAGTAATGCGCATGGCGTCTCTGACAATTATTTTTGCTCAGTGTGACTTTCCTGGTGAAACATATTAATAAATAAATGAGCCGCGTTGTGGCATAATAAAGGCAGCTCCTGCTGTCCACCACACTCTCCCCCAAAGTCATCAGGGTGCCCAGGTCACCCCATTAATGTGGCACCACAGGGAGCCCACTCTAGTGTGCCCAGATTAATTGTATTATGTCTCTCTTGTTGTCAGATGACCCCCCTCCCCCAATCACGATCATTTCTTTTGCTGACACGGGGTGCCCAATCCCGTGTTGGCATGCCCCCATTGTGGCACACTGGGAGCCCACTCCAGTGTGCCAAAGTAATTCTTTATCTTTTCCGACACGGGATGCCCCTCCCGGTGTCTGATCTCTCCCCCACACCCCTTTTGTTTTTAGCGACCTGGGTGCCCAATCCCCAGGTCGGCACTGATTCCCTGTCTGGCACACTGGGAGCCCACCCCAGTGTGTTCCAAAATTTATTTTCATCTATTTCACCTGTAAAAAGAAAACCGTCCACGAGGTCTTTTATTTATTTATTTTTAAACCTAAAGAAAAGAAAATGTTCCTCCTTGCCCCTCCCTCTGCATACCCGCCTCCCGCACCTCCCCCACCCCATACTTATCTCTGAGGTCCAGTGCTGTGATCTTCTGTGGACTGGGACCACGTCTGCACTCTTCAAAAGCCGACCGCAAACTGAAGAAAATCACAGTAAACCCTATAATGGCAGTCACTTTTGGGGGTCAACTAGAGTTGATATCCGGGATATGAAATTCGTGAAAAAGTACATGCCCAAAAAATATTTACATACTGCTTAATTTACCATTATTTTAAATGTCGTCTTCACTGGACCAAGCATTTTGTTATCCCACCCCACCACCATCATCACCACTAGTGCTGGGCCTGGTAGAAGCAACATGCAGTGACAGTGCTGTTCTGGAGCCATAAGCTTCAGTGGTGGGCCTTCTTTTGCCATTTTTCCACCACCGTAATTTGGCACCTTCAGGGTTATACTCACTGAGCTGGGGTCCATTGAGAGATACAGACATTAGGTCGTGAAGCGTGTCCGGGTGTAATCCAACCCTCCAGTCATTTTTTATTCTTCCCATTAGAGAGAAACCTCGTTCTGCAGCAGCAATGTGAACGGGAATCGGGAGAATGATCTTGACAATGGTCAGCACATTTCGGAATTGTTGACCCTGCATGTCTACAAGGATCACTTTCTGCCACAATTTCAGAGATCTACAATTCTCAACAGACAGCAAGTCAGGTACATGTTTTTTTAAGTCTAGCCACTCCAGCAGAACTAAAGTAATATTAACTCCACATGACTCTAGGACAACTTTATAGTGATCAACAATTGTTTGAATTGCCTGATCTCCATATGTTTCTAGTGCCTCTGTGGAGGTTTGCCAGGACTGAAAATTTAAAGGTCTTCCTGCTAGCAGCACTTTATTCGTCATGAAAGACTGAAAGCGAGATTCAATGTGTTGTGATGTTTTCTGAAGAATTGTTTTTATATTTGAAATTGTGGCTTCTACAGTGTCTGAAGAAGAACCTGATATGTGTCTGCTTGCTTCATTTGTCAAGTCAGCACTGCTGTACTGAGTTAAATGATCATTTACACCTGCAAGTATTATGCGGTGAAGAGTTTCGTGATTTGAGAGACCATTTAGTTTCTGAATTGTGCTTTCTACTCTGCTGTGAACCTTTTCCACAGTGGCACCCTCTTGCTGAAAGCAGAGACTAAGAGCAGATAAATAACCAAACAACACTTTCAGAAAGTTCATATACATGACACATTTTAAAGTCTTAAACACTTTAAGTATTGCCAGTGCTTTCTGGCTGTGATCTTGTTTGTTTGTCAGTGAGACATGTTAAGATAAGGCAGTAATGCAGCCCAGTTCATTTCAAGGCAGAAGTGGCCCATTCTCTGTGTACAAGGCACCTAGTGCCACCAGGGTTAACTGGTTTGACCACATTAATATGTAAAAGGGATCCTGTTTCCTGTAGGCCTTTCTAACTTTTTGGTGACCTGTGGTAAAATGAGGAAATGTTCAGCAGAAGTTGTTCTACTGACTTGTAAAAGGGACAGCCTTTAAAAGAATCCTTTACAGCAAGCTCTAAAGGATGTGCACATCGGTGTATGTCAGTGAGGTGTGGGCACTCTTGTTTTATTCAAGTAAGGACACCCGAGGTGGATCCTATTGTGACAGCAGCACCATCAGATGCTGCACCGATCAAATTTTGTTTCCAACCACCATACTTTAGACCACCCTTTCTGTCTCATGCATAAATGACGACATTTAAAATGCTTTCAGCATCAGAGACACTAACTGGTTTCAGTGCAAGAAACCTCGTAACTGGCAGGCCATCATCAAAAACATGCACGTAAATGCCCTCCTCCTCTGTCATACTTTTATCTGTGCATGAATCTAGAAAAAAAGAGAAATAATCATTGTTTTCTAAAAGACGAGCAATAGTGTTTTGAATATCTTGAGCAATGTAGTGAATAAAGACACGGCATTGCTTGTCAGTGCTGTAACTTTGTCCCATTACATCATCTCCATGATTTCTTTTATGCAAATCTATTAGCCCAGGAAAATCCCTGAAAGGCCTTTCAGTCCTAGCAACGTAATATGCAATACAGAAAAGTTTTGTAATGTGATCCATTTCTTTTTGTTCTATTAATTGTATGGACTTCTTTATTGGTCTTTCACCAACTTTTGTTTGTAATGTATGCCCTCTCAGCATTTTTGTGTGCTGTAGACACTTCATGTGCTGAAATAATGTGTACTCTGAAGTACTGCATCCAGTTCTAAAATTATTTTTGCTTTGGATTTTATCATAATTCTGACACCATGTACAGAACATGGCACATTTATCTGTGTCATATGTAAGCCACTGCCTACCCTTTTTCCATGATTCCTGAAATTTTCTAACTTTCGGGGCCATAACTTAGTTTTCAGTACAAGCAGTAGCACTTCAGGAAACTTCAGTGGTCGCTAATAGTTTCACTGTCTGGGCAAGGAGGTGGTGGGGTTATAGCTGTAATATTAGTACTAGTAACAGTGCTTGGTGTTGAGGAATCTGAGTCGGTTCCCACAGTCTCATCAAGACGTTTTCTCTTAAATCTAAATTTAAAAGGCTCATGGTGTCTGCCTGGCTGTTGGAGTTGAACTTGTGAATCAGGGTTTTAAATAATTGATTAGCATTTTTTTTCTTGGGACAATACTAACTGAACTGAAAGTATTTATATAGGTTTTCTTGAAGTGTTATGTTTGTTAAACACAGTGAGGCCAGTGCTATGCATTTTCACAATGTTTTAGCACTTTTATTAGCAAAACGCTAATCAATTTTTAGAGTTAAATAAAACCCTGTGAATACTGACTTTGAGAATATTTAATTTGTGTTACTCAGTATTAATAAATGCAACAAGGAAAAAAGTGCATTTTATCTTATTTTAAATAATAAACTTAACAAGAAAACCCGACTGTCGTCTGATTATTTTTTTATAACAGGTGACAACGTAGGCAGTATTCAGATTTTAGATAGTCCACAGACAGTGTAGCTTGTAAAAAGCTTAATAGTCAGTCAGATTATTTTTTTATAAAGCATTCCGATTAATTTAGATAGCCCACACCACGCATAACATAGCCTGTAAAAAGATTGTCAATTTTTTTATAACAGTATTCAGATATTCAGATTTTAGATAAGTTCAGACAACGTAGCTTGTAAAAAGCTTAACGCTCAGATTATTTTTTAACAGTATTCAGATAGTGAACAGCATAGCTTGTAAAAAGCTTAATAGTCATATTTTTTTTAATAAATTATTCCGACTTTAGGTAGCTTGTTTAAAAAAAAAAAAAAAGGAAGGATGGAGATAGGCCTGTAATTGTTAAGGTCACAGGGGTTCCCTGATTTGAAAAGGGGGATGACATGTGCAGTCTTCCATGAGGGTGGCAGAATACCCTGAGACAATGATAGGTTAAATAGGTGGGTAATAGGCATGGCTAGTACGTGATAGGCAATCTTTATAAAGAAAGGGTCCAAGGAATCAGCACCAGCAGTTTTCCTGGTGTCTATTTGAAGAAGGAGATCTTCCACCTCTTTTAATGATGCAGGTTGGAATTTAAATACCGAGCCATTGATATGGGGATCAGGATGGTAGTGGGTGATCTGGGTGCATAGGGCATTGGGTTCCTGGTAGCAGAATCGAACTCTGAATGAAAGAAAGCAGTCTTGGAGTCTCTGATCATTTTCGTACAGACATATCGCAGTCTCCTGAAATGGTTCCAATCCGTAGGGGTATTGCATCTGTGGGCTTTTTTCCAGAGCTTATCTCTTTTGAGCAACATGGCCTTGAGTTCAGGGGACAACAATCAATAGCCTTTATTCCTTACGCAGGTTTTTACCAGGGGAGCATATTTGTTGAGAGCTCCTGACAAGATATCATAGAAGATATCATATGCTGAAATGACAGTTTCAGCCAGGTAGAAATCCTGCCACTGCAGGGAGTATTTGATCTCATTTAGGTAAGCAAACAAGTCAAAGTTACGCCTTGATCTCTTTACCGAGAACTTTGATGTGAAGTGCGGTTTGCTGGGAGCTCTTACACAAGCGATGAAACAGTGGTTACTGACATCAGAAAATAAGGTGCCAGCACACGTAAAGAGATGAGATTTGCTCATCAAGATGACATCAGAAGGGTACTGTTGCTAGAGTTCCTTTTATTGTGGCCATTGGTTCAGTAATAAGTTGAGAAAACCATGGTCGTCGTGAGAAGGTTGCGAGTGAGGCTGAGGCATTAGACAGCCAATCAAGGTTAAAATCCCCTAGAATGATTGTTTCTAAAGGGCATTGTTCCAGCTTCACGGATAGGTGAGACAGGAGCTGTAAACCTGTGGAAGGAGGTCTATAGCATCCAATAATTTGGATTGCACTAGTCTGCGAAACTGCCACCCTGAGGGACAAATATTCAAATTCGCTGGTAACGGAGGACGAGTCGAGACAGGTGGCCATGAACTTATTCTTAACATAAATGGCAACCCCTCCACCTCTGGTTTGTCTGTCAGCTCTAAACAAGGCATAGTTAGGGATATTGACCTCCCTGTCTAAAGTGGCTGGTTTGAGCCAGGATTCCGAGACTACTAATACATCAGGAAAGGTATGGCTCATCTAGGCTTGGATCATAGCATGCTTTTTTAGCAAACTGCATACATTGACATGCAAGAAGCTCATGCCTTTGGTTCTTGCTAAGTCCACTGGCGAGTCTATGGTGACAGGAGGGCCAGGGTTGAGCTCAGCATTGCCAGAACAGAGTAGAAGGATGAGGAGTAATTTTCTAAGAGCAGTTAAGGAGATTTTTAGATTCCTAACTTGTTTATGTCTATAAGAATTGTTAGGTCTGACATGTGGGTCTTTTCCTTTATAGCTATTCTGGCCTAACCCTGCGAAGACTAACACTCTGGCAGCCACATGTAGAGGATTTTCAGGGTTAGGTGCAGCTGGAGAAGTACCCTGTAGGGGAAGTTCAGTACATGTTCTTCCAAATGGGCTAAACCAGGGGTAGGGTTGCAGCAGGATAGATAAAAAAGTACAATGGTTGAGTACCAATATGATAGATTTTTGTCTTTGCAAAAAGAGCAATCTTTAGGTACTCAAGGGAAGACAGCTTCTGCTAATCCCTTTTTGGCAAGCAAAAACAGAAGAGAAAATAGGGAATTTGTAAATTTGATTTCTTCAACAGGCACAAAAGTAGGTGGTAATATAGGAATCATGCAGATAATAGAAAAATATACAGAACAAAAATTTGGAGAAAAGGTTGCAGACTCAGATTTTTTTACAACAGGTGTTACAGGCAGATCTTCCTCAGTTATCTTTAAGTTGGCAGAATACATTAATTAAGAGATTCACTTCACATCCGTGGTTTGCCTAATGAAGTTTTTAAAGTTCTTTGGAAATTAATGCTGAAGACTATATTTGCATTATTTAATTTTTTTCTGATGAAATGGTTTTAACATCCCAAATGTATGAAGGATTAATAGTTTTCTTATCTAACTCAGGAGATCAGGCTAATATTCATAATTGGAGACCTTTGACACTATTAATGTAGATTTTAAGATTTTCACAAAACTGTTGAGAAATAGACTTGCTGCAGTAATGCCCAATCTTATAATGAAAATCAATATTGTTCAGTCCCTGGAGATGCATTACGGATGCACTATTGCTCTGCAGAGAAGTGATGGAATACCATGAGGAGACAGGAAGTGTAAATGATAATTTGGGGTATTTAGTAAGTCTTGATCAGGCAAAAGCCTTTGATGAAGTTTCTCAAGCTTATTTGTGGCATTGTTTAGAAGCATATGGTATTCCAACATTATGTGTGTATTGGTTGAAATTGTGTTATGCATTGGCTAACGTTTTACCTTTCAAAAATGGGTGGTTGGGGTCAAGATTTCAGATCTATAAAGGGGTTCATTGGGGTGCCCACTTAGCCCCCTTTTATAAGTATTTGCTCTAGATCCTTTATTAAGGTTGCTAATTAAGTCTCCTAGGATTCAGGGAATAGGAGAATTTGGGATAAGCTATAAAGTTGTGGCTTATGCGGACGATTTATGTCTAATATTAAAAGACAGATTCTATAAAGATAGCCTGTAATTTGATTTCAGAATTAGGTGGTATTACAGGAGCTCGCATAAATTTGACAAAAACTCATTGCTTAAAGTTGGGAGGATTTAAAGATACAGAAACTAAAGTGGGAGATATTACAGTTGACATGGTTCCATGTAGAATATTAGGGATTTATTTTGGAGGAACAGATATGGTGATATATAATTGGCAGAAGGCCTTGATTCAAGACAATAAAATGGTAACAGGATGGAATAAGTGGAAAATGTCAAAAGAAAATGAGTTTACATGATTAAGACATGCCTGATTCCGTTTTTTTTTTTTTTATATGTTATAATTTTTGATTCCAAAGTGTTTGGAAACCAAAGTACTGAGTTGTTTTTTTTCTTGTTTTTGGGGAAGCAGGTTAAACCCTTATTAGGAGAAATGTTTTATATTTAGCAGTTAAAGCTGGTAGTGTCAATATGATTCAGCCAGTTTTATTTTTCTTTACAGTGTTTTATACAGCAATATAGTTCCACTTTAAATGATTGTTCGCAAGTTGGAGCTTTTCAGCTATAAAACAATTATTGATAGTTCAAGAATGGAGGTCTGGCTCTTTAAGCATAAGAATAAGAGGTGTCCAAGATTGCTAGAATGGTGGGAAGGAGTTATAGATAAGATCAAAGTCTGGCAAACAGAATGGGTTCAGTTGGCCTTATGACTAGGAAAGCTTTATATAAAGATGTCCTACAAAGATGTTTTTAGATTTGCCCTTTTCAAGATTCTCTTTGATACATCAGCGAAATATTTCAGAGTACATATCTGATGAACGATACCACACCACATCTGGGACACTGGTTGGGATTACATAATATAATTAATGTTAGAAGTAACCAAAACACAAAGTCTTCAAGAGCTGTTTTGCCCAAGAGATTGTTATGATTCCAAACTAGAAACTATGGTGCATTTATATCATCAGTGTCCATATGTGAATGAAATTTGGGAAATGGCAAAACATCATTGGAAACAGAAAGTTTTGATTCCTCCTGATTTGAAATTATTATTTTATGTAGTTTTTGATTATTCAGGAACTATTTATACCTTTAGCTCTCTAAGAATAATACATGGATAGTTTCTATATTGGATATGGATTAGCAGATGTAGACTGCTATTACAACAGCAAATGATCTCTCAGAAGAGTTATTGTGCATGTTATCTTCTGATATATGCCATTTAAGACTTATAGAATGGATCAAATATGATTCATCTTATTGGTCTGCATTATGGGATGGGTATGAGTTCATATGATGCATTATATAAGAATGTTTAATAGGGTAGATATGGGTAGCAAGAATTGTGAAATTATATGTAAGTTGGAATTTTCTTTTCTTTCTTTTTCCTTTTTTTCTTTCCTTGAGTTGATAGGATGGATTAATGATTTATAATTTACGTTTAAAAAAATGAATGATGATTAATTGACTTTTAAGTAAGGGGTTGATCATATGATTTGAAATCTCTATATGTTATGATTGTGCATAATGTATATTGAATGTATATATTTTGGTTTATGTATCGATATTGTTTTGATTTAAATAAAAACTCCCTGCTCCTCAAGCAGGGAGAGTGTCGACTAGCTGGGCGATGATCAGTCGGGCCCAGGAACAAAGCAAGATGGATATGTCAGTGGCTGAAGTCTTCGTCTCTACCTTAGCCACAGTGGTGCCAGAGACTACATTGATTGTGGAGGAAGTCTTTTTGATGCGACAGACCCTACGGAGGAGGATTTAATCATACAGAATACTGCATCGGTGGTTGGGGAAAATATTACTGAGTCGGCTGCAGAAAGTAGCGGTGGCTGACTAGAGGAATTAGCAGAGAAATTAAAGAAAGAAGAGGCCTCCTATCAGGAACGATGTCTACTTTTGTAAAATGAATATGGGATCCCTGAGAAGGCCAGTCTCTTTCAACGCCTTGGTGCCGAAGGCACATTGTGGGTCCCTGAAGCTAGCGATGATGCACCACAAGTTGACATCCCATCACACGGGCAAGTACTGACACCTATTTTTTACCAATTGAACTCAAATAATTAGGATGCTGCCACTGTGTTTACTTTTTCAAGTTTACAATCTAAACTGTTGCATTCAGCAGGCAAGGAGCAAACCCTTATTTCACTCCCGGGAGTGTCCTTTGTGGAAGCACCTTGGGCAGCAGGAGAGGGGATGTGTGGGTAACATTGTGGGACAGGACAAACAAATGTTGATACCGGAGAGATTGAGCTGATAGGCCAGCCCATGAGTGTGAATTTCACCTCGCTTTCTGTTACCGGGGTTACTGGTGTAACCCAGAAGCTGAATGCTGGGGCGGTCCAGGACCCAAAGCTGAATATAATAGACAATGTTATGCATGGGTTGCAGTCAGTAATGGCCACTTCAGGGTTTTCTTCCCTGCGCCTAGGACAAACCCAAACTGTATCCAGCTTGCCAGGGGCTACCAATCCTGGGGTGTCGGCACAGGTGGGTGGTGGAGAGGACGTGTTTGCTCCTGACTGAGCATGGAGGCAGAGCTGCAGTATCCACACAAGGAGAAGATACAGGCATGAAATGAGACAGAAGATTAAAAAAAGGAGGGAGACTAGTTCTTCAAAACAGGAATACACAGGACATGGAAACAATTAACAAGCCCCCCTGCACACATTCCTTTTAATTTCTCTCTCCACCTTTCTACAACCATGGCACTCAAACAGGCATTTGAGTTACCCATCCCAGCCATTGGGGAAATTCCTTGGACTGATTCGGCCCTACAGGGTGCAGGATGTGAAAGGGCATTGGGTACCTGACCCAGCATGGGATTCCACATTTTTTCCCCTGACCTCGACTTCTCTGGAGTGGAGACCTCCTCCATGGACAAAATAATTTCCCACCTGACACCCTAAAATCTAATGAGGCTAGGCCCTCAAGGTTCAGAGCAAACCAACCTGGTGTGACCATGAGTTCAGCTGCTTTAGGGGTTCAGGCATAGGACATTGCCCCTTCACCTCGACAGGTACTAAATCTAAACATGGGCAGGAGTCACAGATCTTGAAAACAGCAAGGCCAATGGATTTGGCTCCAGGGGACCCCCAGCTGTGGATCCACCTGACCCTATTGACCCCCAGGTTCCACCTCAATGACCACCTTTTGGATCTATTTAAAACTAATGTGACAGAGCCTCTCCCAGGAAGCACACAGTCTGTCTGAAATATAAAGAGGATTGGACATTCATCCTGATCACCAGTATGTGGGGCAGACTCTGATCAAGGAGTCCTTACCATTTTATCTGGCAGATGTCTTTGCTTTATCCACATCTCAGGGAGGATATCTTTGACATCAGCTTTAGATCTGCTGCTTTGCTGGAAGCTTTTGAGAAAATATAACCAACTTAAACTTTCCCACTATGGATACCATTCTCAGCTATCCTGTTGACCAAGCCTCTGACCAAAACTGTGACTGTCATGTTCCATAACAAAAGTGTTCCAGTTGGGGATATAGGTCACTGGTTCCAACAGAAATTCCAAGTTCTGGGTGCTTCATGGCGGTCCTAGATGATGAGCAATTCTAGACTGGGGGCAGGAAATTTCAAGTGAAGTTATATCAAATGAAGGAAGGGATTGTTCATATCCTGAACGGGATTTTTTTGCGCTGGGATCGGGGGGTCTGCTACAAGCCAGGGCAGCCCCAGGCTAGTTACTGATGTGCAGCATGCACCCATCTCTCAAGCATGTGTGCCAAATTGCATTGTAGCTTTTGCAACAAAGTTGGCCATATTAACTCTCAATGTGTCAATCTTTCTTGATTTCATCTCTGAAGAGATGGGTCATGTATACAAGAACTGCCCATGGGCAGCAGCCAACACAAATTCTTTGCTTGACCCAGAAGACCTGATTAACCAGGCCAAGAGCTCTGAAGATCAAGAGTCTGCCCCCCAGTTCGCAACCCACTCCTGAGCCCAGGGTACCTTCTACAGGATCTGATCTAGGGACTGAAGGATGTGGTACGACCCCTGCCCCAGAACTACTTTCCTTTCAACTACCAGATGTGGGGACAGATGTTTGCCTTCAACCAGTTTGTTACACAGACCCCCCCAGAGTCCTGTCAACCTCCTGGGACCCCACAGGTATTGCCAGCCTCCCCAGTTTGCATTCCATTGGCCCAGATGAGATCTACTCAGAGAATGCCAAAAATGGAACCCCCCAAGTGGAGTTGAAAAATCAATTTGAGGTCTTGGGCTCATCTGAATGGGGAGATTCTGAGCATGAGGAGGACTCAAAGGATTTGATGGAACTGGAAGAGGCCCCTTCTCTTCCAGAAAAACTTTACATGGACAAGAAGAAGAAAAAGAATTGAGAACTCTTTCTTTGACATATGAACAGGTCAAAAACTAGTGGCATCACTGAATTTCCACAGCCTGTGTAATTCAAAATGGAGACATGCTATTTTTTAGTTAATTGCCAATTCTGATATAGATTGTATGTTGGTTCAAGAGATGTGGCTGTCTCTGGGTTTCAGGTACAAGCCAGTAAATCAGAATGGCCCTGGGGACCGTCCTTCTGGTTGTTTGGGATGGATCGGGCAGATGGGGTGGGTTTTTTATTTAAGGGTTCTCGTTTCTCCCTTTTCCAGCTTGTGGACCTAATTCTGGGTAGGGCCTTGTTTTTAGTTGAGTATTGGGATGGCGAACCGTGCAGATTTATTGATGTCTGTGCTCCCCAGCTCAAAGCTGATAGAACTAACTTGTTTATCCAAGTTCAGCCTTATCTCTCTACTGCATGAATGATAGTGTTTGGGGGGACTTTTATTGTTTCTTGGTAGTTCCAAGGGGATCACGGTCTGGGGAAAAGATCTATTGTGACTCCTGGCTTTTAAACAGTGTATAACTACAGAAGGATGGTCAATTGCAATTCCATATTTCCACTCCCATTATTTTACGTATAGAAGGGCAAAGTACAGTATGGTGATTGACTATTTCAAACATCTGACAGTGGCTTCTACCACCCTTTGTCCAGTCGAGTTTTCTGATCATCAGATGATCATCTTGACATTATCCTAGACACATCTTACCCTGTTTTAAAATCTAGATAGAAGTTGAATGTTCAGACATTAGCAGCTTCACAGGTTCAAACATTGATCAAACAACTTGACATCCCGGCCTCGTGTTTGATCTTTACGAGGACGTTGGAGACTGGTGGCATCAAACAAAAGATCTGAGGAAGCCATGTTAGGCGAAACGTCAGCTGTTTGGAACGTTAGCACACAATGTGCACATTTGTTTGTCTGACTGCTTGATCAATTTGGTTGTGGTGCACCTATGGTGGTGCCGACAGTATTTATTTTATTTTACTGTCTAGTTCTGTCGCCGAACTCTGTTCATTTTTTACTGCATTTATATGGCGACGTTATAAGCACCTTGTAATAATAAAAAGGAAGATATTGCAGCAAGTGGTAAGCTGTTCTTTGTTTTTTTAATGTAAGCAACATGCTTTACAGCCTGTGCAACATTTGAACAGTGTATTCTGTTCAGTTCTTTGGCATCAAAAAAGAGGACATTGCAGTGTTGTTTCAGCGATATGAAAGAATACATCCAGAAGCCAATACTTTAAGTATTTAACTCTGTGGAGGAAACTCAGTATTTGTTTTCTTCCGCAACGAAGGGAATGATCTTTCCTCTACAATAGATACCATTAAACTCCAAATGAAATCACTACAATATGATAGGGAAGCACAATTAAAGTGGAATTAACATATGGGACACACAAAACCCTATTTTTGACCTCAGTGTGACATGTAAAGCTAGGAGACTGGCTTCTTCCATTTCCAGTTTACAAGATCAAGAAGGTAAAATAGTTTCTTCCCTTCAAGGACTTTTTGATATTATTACCAACTCTACAGAGCCTGGGGTAAACAGACAGGGACAGTGCCCGTATCTCTCATCCCTTGATAAATACCTATTTTTGGAACAAGAATTAGCTTCCCTTACACAGGACATCACATACCAGGAAAATCTTGAGTCTATTAGTACCCGAAAATCAGGTACCTGCCTGGGCTTGGATGGTCTCCTTTGATTTTTTAAATGTTTTGCCTCGGAATTAGCTTGGTGTCTGGAAAAGACATTTGTGTATTTTTTTCCACAAATTCGGTGCCCACCCACTTTTCTAAAAAGTTTAATTATTTTTTTATTCAAAAGAGGGGATAGATCTTTGCTTTATAATTGGAGGCCAATCAGCTTACTGAATGGAGATTTTAAGATTTTGACTAGTATTTTACTTCTTTGGTTATGGACAGTGGCCAAATATATCATTCATCCATTTCAATTTTGCTGTTTACCTGAACGCTCCATCCACCACCCCTTGATAATTTTGAAGGAACTATGGGAACTGTATTCTAAACAGGATAAGGAGGGCTGGATTATTTCCTGGATCAGAGAAAGGCATTCGATGCAGTAAACCACTCATTCCTGTTTCAAATAATGGAGTCTTATGGACTCTCTTTGTTGCTAAAGTAAAATGCTGTATCACGGAGCTTGTTGGAGTCTGTATGTTAGGGTGTGATAGGGCCTGAAGTGGTGGTGCATACAGGAGTCCACCAGGGCTGCCCATTAAGTCTACTGTTGTATATTTTTTCCCCGAATCCCCTAATTCAACACTTATTGGACAACCCCAGGATCCATGGACTGTCTGATCAAATGGAGGGGGGGGATGAGGTCAAAGTCCTGGCGTACGCTAATGACACTTGTTTATTTCTGCAGAATTCTGCCAGTGTGCTAGAAGCTAACATGGAACTGGAGGGTTACTTGGCAGCTTCAGGGGCAAGCCTTAATCTGGGGAAGTGTAGGGTGGTCCAGCTGAGCTCAGATATAAACCCCCCAGTGATGATAGGACAGTTCCCGGTGGTCTTAGGCCCAGTTAAAATATTAGGAGTTACCTTGGACCCACTGATTTGGCACTCACCAACTGGCAAATCGTCTTAGCAGATTGTAAGACAAAGGTACAAGTCTGGAAGAGTTGGAAACTGTCAAAATTGAAAAGAATCTCGAATATCGAAAAGTTTCTTCTTCCTAGAGTGACCTATACTGCCTCAGTTTTCCCAGTACCCCTCACCTTGGAGACATGGGTGTACAGCATTTATTTTAGTATGCTGTGGGGGAGTCAGCTTAACCCTGTAAAAAGGGGTTCACTTATCTGTCTAGAGGGAGGGGGGCTGGGGATGATAGATCCGATCTTTTTTTTCACACACTTTTTTGGGTACACTCCATTAAAGCCCCTTGGACCATGACTGATACTCTGGTTCACAAATGGTTTCTGAACAACTAGTACACATACACCTCCAAATGGACTGATCTCCTGAAATTTTCTCAGACTTGTCCATTCCAAACTCCACAAATCCACCATTCAAAAGTTGCATAGATGGAAGATTTCAAACAAATTTTAAATGGAACATTCCAGAGTGCAATTGTATCAATTTGTGTTGGACACTGGGACCGACGGCCCCAATTCAAACATTGTCTGCCTAGGGACACTGATAAAGTATTGAAAATGTTGAACAAGGCCAGGATCCCGGATTACATGTGGGAAACAGTGTGGCTGAGTGCATATGGGAGGCTGTATGTAAGGGCAATAACAAACATAAACCAGTGGAAGAACGTATGTGCCCATATTAGGGGTGCGGTTCCCCTGAGGAGTCCATGGATAATTTTGTCCTTCAGTGCATCTATTCGTGGAACCTATGGCTATTTCTGGCTATGGCTTGGAATCTCCCCTAGCTTCAGGATCTCACCTGTGGTGCTTTGTTGTTGGGTAAGTACAGTTTTAGATTATTGAAACAAGATGGGGCACTTTAATGGTGGTGCTTGCAGTTTGAAATTTTATCTGTGGAATGCCTGGGTTCAATGGGTGTTGAGACAGCAACAAATGCCTTTTCAGTTTTTCAACTTTTGTTTGAAAATGCATTACGCACATAAAGGCATAGGAAGTAATCTTATATGGACCATCTGTTACCAATTTAGAATGGAAAGAGCTCTCTTTCTTTAAGTTTAAATTACTTTTTACAGACCGTGTACTCCGTGTAACAGAGTGGTTTTGATCTATTTTCTTTGTGTTTTTTTCCTCCCATACTTCAGGTTTGTTGGGGGTTCCAGTCTTGACTTAATATGTATTAGTTTTTCTTTTTAGTACCATTTGTTTTGGGTGGTCCACTACCATAAAATGAAGAATTCTGTTTTATTTCTGTTCTTTTCTTTATGTACTTTTCATGATATGATCAGTATTTTTAGTTTGATATTCTTGTTTTCTACTTTCTGTATATTGTATTTTTTACTTTAATAAAAAACACCCCTACTCTTTGAGAAGTGCCATAGGATCTTTAACATCCACCTGAACTACCACCATAACAGGCAGATGGGACCTCAGTTTAAGGTCTCATATGAAAGACGGCACCTCACCTCACCTTTTGCTATCCCTTTGGCTGTCCTTTCCTCTATTTGTGCCTTTTGCTCCCTCATTGCCTTACTTGTTTTCCTGTTTTATCTGGCAGACCTCCCTATCCTCAACCCTCTACATTTCTTTGTACCTCCTGAATGCCACCCTTTTTTTCCCCCTTCACCTTCATTGCCACTTCCTTAGAGTACCATAATGATCTTTTTTGTGTCCTGCTTTTGCTCATTTTCTTTACGCACAGGCTGGTTGCCTTCACTATGCCTTCCCTTAATTTTCTCCACAGTTCCTCTACCCCTTCCCGGCAATACTCCCCTGCTAGGCTGCTTCTGAGGCAGGCTCTCAATTTCTTACAATCCACCCTCCTAAAGTCCAGGAACCTTGTCTTTGTGGGTGTCACATTAAAACTGTTAATCAATATGGGAGAGTCACATACAGCGACTGCAAGAGAGCGAATGTCTTTGGAGTGAGACAGTTTTTCTCACAAGCGATTTTATCAGTGAGTCAGTGCAGCAAGGCAGTGATGCTCAGTAATGAAATCAACTTTTGTGTGCTGAACTATCAAGCTGCCAGTGTAGACTAGTGATTACTGTCATCAGCTGTGTGTCTGTTAGGTGTGCCAAACCTGGGTTTCAAAGCTGGTTGTTCCTGATGCGGACACCATGGACAATATTCCGGCTCCCAGTTTTCTCAGCAGTAGACACTGTGAAATAGTTAAAAAAAAATCTACCCCAGTTGTACTTTCAGCAGGCAAACATTCAAATTCAGAAGGAACCTCTACTGGTTCAGCTCTAACCTTTCATACCACAATAACTTTTCAGTGAGAGGCAACCTACTGAACAGGAGTGTAGGCCAAATACAATTGTCGCATTCCTGATCCTTGTTCTCCTACACAGTCTAAAGGCTCTTGAAATTTCCTGAAGAAATAATGACCCTTCCTTAGATCTTTTCAATTGGAAAATGGTATAACATGGTTGTTTTACCAACTTGCTTCATTGCTAATACAGACTAAAGCTCAAGCACATGTTTTATGGAACCTTTATAAAGAAAATTCCCTAAAGAAATCTGCTATAAAAAACTCCTGATTAATGACATGTTCTCATATTTTTGATTGCTGATTAGGGGCTGTAATAATCCTTCAGAAATGCCTGATTAATGTCCAAGCCTTTAACTGCAAAGTCTGCTGAAAATTCTCAGGCTTATGATATATGTTACATAATTAAAAGGGCATGTCATTCTTACTTTTGGAGTTGGGAAACAAAGCTATTACAGCAATAGCACTGTCTTTCTGTGCTATGCCACTAAAACAGCAAGAGGAATGAGTAATCGCACAGCATTTGTTGTTGCTTATTGGTTGAATTCAGGAGTTGAAATCCGCATGGTAGCCCAAAGCTCTCAAATTGTGCCTTGCCCTGTCAAATTGCAAAAGATGTAAGTACAACTGCCTTCACTCTGGACAGTGTGTTTGTCATTTTTTTTGTTTTTAATGCCATGACCCCCTCCTTCTCCTTTCCACCCTTTCCTATAACCAGTAACCATGTGTATATCCACCCTGACATGTGCACCAAGCTACCTAAACAATGCAACTGAAAATAGGCTGTGGCCCAAATGTGTGTTTTTTTACCTGTATACTGTAACAATAAATGTTGATACTACCACAACTGCAATACAGAGAGACATGAGCCCGCCTTTTAGTTTATTTTGGTTGACTGAGAAAGGAGTGCTAGGCAATGTGTTTCCTAAATTATTTTCAGCCCCATCACGGGGCTGGAATGCAAATGCAAAATGCCCAATACTGAACCAGATTAATCTGTCAGTGAGTTGGTGCAAGAGAGAAATGTGGCAGGACATGGGGGGAAATGTCTTTACTCTTTCAGGAAGTGCTATGGGATCTTTAACACGAACTGGAAAAACCACCAGAACAGGGAGTTGTGACCCATGGTTTACACTGTAGTGTCCCTCAAATACCGTGCTGGTCATCAGTATAATTACTTATGAACAAAGGAATAGCACCCACCGCAAAGCCACCAACCACATTTTCTACAGCACCTAGTATTCACTAGTCTCCCAACTGACTACTGACCAGACCCAACCCTAGCTAGCCTTGGAGATCTGATGGGATCAGACCATGCTGGCATGGCCATAAGCCTTAGCAACTGACATTTTGTTCCACAATTACAGGGTATTTATAAAACAACAAATATAAATACTTTGGGGTGAACCTGCAAGGTCCTGCATTGGATGCCATTCAAGCACTGAATGTTAGTCATTTAATATTTGACCACTTTAGAGAGAGAGAGAGAGAGAGACACACACACGTTAAGTTACACATGCTGGAGTAGGCTATTGATAGAGTGGAAAATGGAACATTTAAGTATATTAATGGTTACTTGGCTACTAGGGTAGTAAATAAGTGACCAGTTCACATTCACATAGGGTAGATCAAACAATGAAATAAACTGTGGCTGGCAGTGATTTTTAAATAATGGTTGCCCATAAAACTGGAGTTTAGTTTACCTCTTCAAAGTGCAACGACTTGCAAATTTGAACACTTATCATTTAAACAATTTCTTGGGGAGGACTCCCATATTCTCTGTTTAAAGGAAAAAAAAAACCAGATCCCCTGGTAAAATCATGGACATGATCCTGTTCTCAGCCAGGCCCAGTGGCAGTCTTTTGGTATCTGAGGCCAGTCATTGAATTATATGTTTTTCTTGGAGTCAGGTATGGGGGAGATCTAACAGAACTTTGCTTTGTCTTCCATGTATGCCTTGAAATGCACCACCGAGCATCTAAAAACCCTGAGCTTCTGGGGGCTGCTCGTAACACTGAATGGGGGTGCCCAATCCCCCAGTGTCTCCACCTGAAATAAAGAAATCCTCCCTTGTAGTTTAATTTTTTTTTTTTAAATAAAGGCTGTAAAAAGAAAAATGTCCATTGATATCTGTTGCTGCCATGCTGTAATTGTCCCCCCCAAGCCCAGCCCATATTAGTCTTCTGGCATTGGGATCTGCACCTTAGATCCAGTACAACAGCAATACCAGTGGCTAACATCCAGCATTGACAAATGCTTGTTTTGTACTGAAATACAGCAGAACGTTTGTGCATTTACAAACAAACAAAATAAAATTGAATTGCAGTAGTTCTGCCATAGAAATCTTGGTGTAAGAAATATTTCTGGTGTAATCTGAGGTTGGGCTTGGCTTCAAAAGTCAGTAGCTGCCAGCAGTCTCAGAGGACAGTCGGTTGACTGCCCTCCCACCCACCCACTGCAGTTTAGAGCTAGATAATAGCACTTGCAGTGAGAGCACATCTTCGACTGCCCTGCCTGCATGATGCTTGCAATAATTTTTCTAAAGTAAAATAAAGCAGTACTGCATACTTGCAATCATTCTTTTTGTACTGAAATACAGCAGAACTTTTGTGCATTTACAAATAAAAAAATAATTTAATTGCAGTAGTTCTGCCATAGAAATCTCTGTAAAAAATGTTTGTAGTGTGGGCTGAGGTTGGGCTTGGTTTTTACGAAAGCCAGTAGTAGCCAGCAGTCTCAGAAGGCAGGCGGCTGACTGTACTCCCACCCTCCCCATGGTTTAAGGCTAGGTAGTAATGCTAACAGTGTGCGTACACCCTTGCCTGCCCTAGGTGTGTGCTGCTTGCAATAATTTTTCTGTGCGAAAAGAAAGTAGTACTTCTGCTTGCAACCATTTTTTTGTACTGAAATACAGCAGAACTTTTGTGCATTTACAAATAAAAAATAATTGAATTGCAGTAGTTCTGATGTAGAAATCTCTAAGAAATATTTGTGGTGTAATCTGAGGTTGGGCTCGGGGTTCACGAAAGTCAGTAGTCGCTAGCTGTCTTGGAGGGCTTGCAATAATTTTTCTGTGCTAAAATAAAGCAGTACTGCAGCAGGTGCTGTTTGCAATAATTTTTCAGTTCTACAGTAAAACAGAAGTTTTATACATTTACGAAGTATTAAGTACGAGAGTGTTTAGAACTTAAAGCTAAACAGTCATGGCACACCATACATACAAAATAAAAGTCAGCAAGCAGATGCTTAACCAAAGTTTAAAATATTTATTTTGCCCACCACAGCAGCAGTGCAGCACCACCTGGAGAATAACAGCAACCTTCTAACATTTCAACCAATCTTGGTCTTTAATGAAGATAGTGCCCCCTAGTGAACACTGTGTTTAGATACAATATTCCTTAATCACTTAATTAACAATGTCTCTAAATCACTTAACAACTAAAGTGCTAGAGCAATACTGAAACAATGTGCAAATTTCAATAATGCAATCAAAACAGTGCGCAAAACAGGAAACGTACAAACATTCATCTCCCTCACTTATTTCAGTTAGACAAACAGTTCTTTATAACTACAGAAACCTATTCCTGTCCTATTTAATTTACAGACAGTGCTATAAATTGCCCAAAGATTTTTGTTGTTCCCTGGAAGAAACTTCCTTGCATTCTTTTTATAAACTTTGAAAACAGGACCATTACCAGGATTATAGTGTTAAAACATTTTTGATAACCCATTTATGCTGGTAGAAAGGCAGGGAGAAAGAAGAAAAAGAAAGCATATAATCAATTACCTGACTAGATTGTAAGCTGAACAAAGAGCGAACTCCTTTTAGCAGGAAAAAATCCCATGTTAAAGCTCTAGAGTGGTGGGATTCAAACTGACTGCAGTCAAAACTGAACTGAGTTCCACCACCTAATCCAGGGTCGGACTGGCCCACCTGGATACCTGGAAATTTCAGGTGGGCCCCCTTAGTTGGGTAAGTGGTTACCTTCTGAACTCCGAAAACTTTGCATTTATCTTCTTTTTCTAATTAAAAGGGGTATCTGGGACACTGTTGATATATGTAAGATGCAAACACAAAGCTAGTGTATCAGATTGAAGAGGAATATTGATATGAGTGTGTCAACCTGGACCCTCCTCTATTGATTTTCCAGATGGGCCCTTGTATCTTCTTTCCAGGTGGGCCCTCTGTACCCAAGTCCAACCCTGACCTAATCCCTGCGGTACAACACTATAAGGCTTATTCTTATACTGCAGTTACAATGCAGAACCAAAATTTTACTAGAAATTTACAAAAGTCACATCTCATGAAAACAGCAAGAATAAAACCCTTTAAGGTTTTTACAATAAAAGTCCACTTCTGAAAAGAAAATGTTGAAATGTTTTAGTGACCTTACTATTGTGTACTTTAGGTTACCAATTATCTGTTGAAAAGGACTGCTTGGCCCACAGTCAGCCCAGATTGTTCATCCCGCCTTATCGGGTCTCATCTGCAGACTGCAACCCTGCTGCCTTCCTGCCTGTTTCAAATATACCCCAGCCCTATGCCTATACCACGCATGCTTGAAGCTCCGCACCGTTTCGGCACATCACTTATGCCTGCAGTCTCGGTCAGTCATCTACCATGCCTTCCATGAATGTTTCTTCATATCTGTCTTGAGCTCCCCCTTCAGCTTCATCACATGCCCCCATTGCCCCTGGTATTTGTGCTGTTTCTCACTTGAAAGAGACTCCCCTTATGTGCCCTGTCTTCACCCTATGAGGTACTTGTATAGGTCTCTATCATGGCACATCTCGATCTCCTCTCTTCCAGGGTGCACATACAATGCACTTACACCAGTGCCATTTAGTTGCCTAGACAAGACACAAAACATCACCTCATCTGAGACCTTTGCTCAATCTATGATGACCGTGTGTCACTGGACCACTGACCATTGCAGTAGTTTGTTGCCTTTTTGGGTGCTTGAAAGGCTGTTGGGGAGTGTTCATGGCAGAATTATGGAGGCAGTATAGCACAGTGGTTTAAGACTCTGAGGTGCAAACCTGGAGACCTAGGTTTGAATTCCACAGCCCCTACTTCCATACTGTGTGACCCTGAGTAAGTCACTTAACTTTCTTGTGCTCCCAGGTCACGCCTGTAAACAGGCTTCAGCTTAGTGTGTCTACTGGTTAAAAAAAAAAAAAAATTGCCTAGTGTACTTTAAAGGGAAGGAAGTGGTGTAGTTTAACAATGTTACAATGTCTTTTTTAAAAAAACACACTTATCTGGGTGGGGTCAAATAATGAATAATGAATATCTGGTGCCCCAAATACAAATATTTATCTGAATATTTGAATTAAGGTATTTGCACACCCTACTTTTTGGGGTACCATGAAGTCACAGGAACCCTCCTAAGAAGGGTTCTACCATAACAAGTGCTGCAGGAACAAGGTCCCATTAGATCAAAGGTACCTTAGGGAAAGAAGCCAATGGCTCCATAAGGAAAGAGAGGAGCCACTTAGTGGAGGGAGTGGTGGCTGGGCAAAGAAAACTAGGGCTGGATATTCAAAAGTGTTGCACCATGCGCACAAGGGTTGCGAGCGCAAGTCAAAATTGCGCCCATTCTGTGATATTCAGCAGGAGGCAGTTGCACCACTGAAAACATGCTGAGCAACAGCGCAATGCAAATGAAGGCATGCACAACCGAAGGGGGTGGATCCATGCATAAAGAGCGCAATGCGATATCCAAAGACTTGCGCAATGCGCTATAGCGGAACAGCCGGAAGTTACGCCCCAGCGGAAATGAGCCAAAATAAAAAGGCTCAAGGAAGAGGCTCAAGAACGCTACAGGGATGCCAAGTGGGGAAGAGAGAGAGAGAGAGAAAGACAGACAGTGACAGGCAAGGGAAGCAGTGTGGGCCATAGGCTGCCGAGGCCAGCAGGGGGTGCCCAGTGCAGTGGAAGTAGCAGTCAGGACAGCGGGGGTAACAGAGCAACATCAGCCAGGGGTCACAAGCCAGGAGATGGACAGTGCCAGCTTCCATATGGAAGCTGTAATGAGAGGGTGAGAATGCAAGGTGCAGGGGACATGGCAGTGGGCGGGCCTGTCGTGATGACGCCCCAACAGGCAGTACCGTGCCCGCATCAGCTTTGAGCTGTACACAGATGTGAGATGGTGGGCGGTACCACCTGAACAGGGCAATACTGAGGTGGCTCTGTGAGTTGTGCAGTGATGTGATGCAGGCACCCTCACGACGGAGTCATGCTCTGTCAGTGGAGACCAAGGTGACAGCCTGTATGTGCCTGCTCGCCACGGGCACCTTCCAGAGGCCAACAGGGGACACCACAGGCATCACACAGTCGGCCACGTCACGCATCCTCACCCAATTCCTCAGCGCACTGCTGCCACATGCTGTGGAGCACATCCATTTCTCCAGCACTGCGGCAGAGCGTACAGCAAATATGCAGGCGTTCCACTGGGTATCACGTATGCCTGGCGTGCTAGGGGCCATAGACTGCACCCATGTGGCCATTCGCACGCCACCTGGCCCCGATGGGGCCGCATATAGGAACAGAAAGGGCTTCTCCAGTGTCAACTGCCAGGTGGTGTGTGATGCCAATGGGCGTATAATCAATGTCTGTGCCACACACCTGGCGGAGCACATGATGCCTTCATATGGCATCAGTCCGCACTGTGCCATCGATTCGAGAGTGGGGACATCCCCACAGGCCATCTAGTGGGTGAGTACGCATGTAGGAAATGCAAACTCGGGCAAGGGTGGGAATGCCACAGGTGCCATGGTAGTGGCACACAGGGATATGGGCAATATGGACCTGAACATGATACTGATCTCCACTATCTCCACACAGGTGACAGCGGATACCCACTCCGTCCCTGGCTGCTCACACCATACCGCGCCCCATGACCCCATCACAGCAACGCTATAATGAGGCACATGCCGCCACACACAACATCATTGAGCAGGTGTTTGGGATGCTCAAGGCACACTTCCGATGCCTAGACACCTCCGGCGGTGCCCTACAGTACAGCCCCTCAAAGGCCTGTGGGATATTCCTGGCCTGTTGTATCCTGCACAACATGGCCAATGACTGTGGGATAGCCATACAGGTTGAAGAGGGGGACAGCGATGGGGACGCTGGTGGCACCGGTGTTGATGGTGATGAGCAGCCCCCCCTTGGATGGCGGGACCCCCAACTGATCCAGCAGGCCCAGCTGCACCGGGACACCATCACGCAGGAGCATTATGCACAACACAGGTAAGTCAAGGGGCCGTGTGCAAACACTGTCCTGGCGCAACCCACAGGCACACAGAGTAACACACCAGGGGTGCATGACGGCAAGGGGAGTGGAAGGGACCAGGCACACAAACACACCATCAGGGAGGGGTGAACAGTCATATGGACACACACACACACACACACACACACACACACACACACACGGCACAAAGTGTACATGGGCAGGTGCACAGCAGAGCAGGAACAGACATGGCAAACACACAGATCCGCAGACCACACCCCACCTGTACTGTCCAAATGCGTGTTTCAGATGCTGGGCACCCTTGCACTTGGTGTACAGTACAATGCAGGCATCATCATGCACACGCACCTGTGGACAGCAGTCAGGATGGTGTGCAGGTGGTCCGTATGTCGGCGTGATGGGCAGGGCACCCACCAGTGCACTGCCCACCATGACGCACAGTGCACACAGGGCAGCACCAGACAGGGCCCGCACTGGGAGACAGGTCAGTCAGGTTGCACCATTCCACGGCCACCGCGGATGCGTGGGCGGCTCCGCCATGACCCAACAGCACTGGCAGGCTGAGCAGGGGCCACATGGGGTGGCACCGATGGACCACCAGGGGTTCCACTGCGCGATCACGACCTTGTCCGCAGTGGGGTCTGTAGGATGCCAAACATACCTGCACCAGGGGTGCTTGGGATGCCCATAGCAGAACCTGGCGTCGACAGGCTTGGTGTCACACGATGCTGGCAATGGGGAGTGGAGAGCGTACTGTGTGGGGTGCGTGGTACAGGAGCACCTGCTTGTGTGCCCAATGCAGCCACGACAGCGACCAATGCCTGGGTCAGCCTGTCAATGGTGGCGGTCACATCCATCTGCATATGGACCATCTCTGCACAGTCAGAGCACAGTCCCTGCTGTGCTGCTCCACAACCGCACACAGTGCCTCCACAGATGTTGCAACCCGCCTTTGCTGCTGTACTGATTCCCACAGCAGGTGGGTGTGCTCTTCCAATGGGTACTGTGCCACAACGGCATCCTGTCCCCCAGGGTATGGAAGGTCCTGATGCTCAACACCCCTTGAGGTGGGCGCTGTTCACCAGGACCAGGAATGGGCATATCAAAGGGCGGCGGGCATGTGCCACCGCTGGACACTGTACCCCCAGACCTGGTGGGTGACTGCTGCTGCTGCCACCCCTCCAACCACTGTGCCCTAGGGACCACTCATTCCACTGCTGTGGTCGCAACAGTGCCAGACACCTGCACAGCCACTGGTGCTGCCCCACCGGTGCTGACAGGCACAGCCTGGGACTGTGCCGACATGCTGGCACACACATTGGAACCAGGTAGGCCCAGGGGCACGTGCTGGCCTGCTGTGTGTCCGTCATGGGACACACACATGTCACTGCCCATTGCATTCCTTGCATCATCAATGGTGCAGGTACTTGCTATAGCCACAGTCACAGTGTGCTGGCATGCTTGCATGTCAGACTGCTGAGACACAGGCTGTGCACCCCCCACACCCGACTCACCGACACCAGAGTTGGCAGCCCGGCGTGCATGCTGGCTGGTGACAGAGGTGGATGGACCCTCCTCCATGTCCAGCAGGTCTTCCTCACTGCCTGGACCCACCACCACCATCCCTGAAGACTAACAGGATCTGTAACAGAAAGAGAGGACATGTGAGTGCATGTGAATAACCTTCCCCCCACCCAACACCACCACCATGTCATACCATGCAGTGATGGGCTTCCACCTGTCTGGAATCCACCTCCTGGTATGCCCTCAATAGCACTGCACTGCATTGATGCAGCCAGTCGGTCCTCAGCCGGGGTCAGCTCCACCACCACTGGCTGGCCCCCGCCAGTGCCAGCACATGCCGCCCTGAGGGCTGCCACCTTCTCCTTCACCCTCCTGTCCCCATCTTCTTTTTGCATTCCTGCACGGAGCGCTAGTGGCTTCCGTACAGGTTCACTGCCAGAGCTACCCCCTCCCATGCAGCCGCATGGGCCTGAGGGGTGCCCCGCCGTCCACTCAGTAGTGCCTCCTCCTCCAGATAGGCCTGGTAGAGGGCCTCTGTCTCCGCCGTGGTAAAGTTGGGCTTCCTCCTCCGCCCACCATCCTCACCCTCACCTTGGCTCTGCTCGGTCATGGCGATCTGTATGGGTGGAAGTGGACACCTGTCACTGTGCAGTCTACAGCGTTATCCCATGACCATTGTCCAGAACATCACACAGCATGCAACCCACCTTTCACCTGCAGTAACCAAATCTGGCCAGCGCAGCCCAATGTCGCACATTTATAGCGCAATGCATGCAAATTAGGAGTGGAGCAACTGTAATGAGATGCAAATCGTGCCACTGCACCTTTGAATGGCTGATCAGATGATTTGCATGTGTCGGCTGAATATCGCGCAGTTGCGCTTTGTTCAATACGGTTGATCCGGCTGAGCCAATGGCGCATTTCCGTGACTGTGTAGTACACCACATTGCGCATGCCCAGGTGGCTTACGCAGGCATCTGCCACGCTGATGACGTGCTGTGTGTGATCAGCAATTCAGGACATGGCCACCATTGTGCCAGTGGCGCTACAGCGCAGGGAACCAAATGGTGCTGTGGCACAACTGCACAATAGTCCACTGTGGCACTGGCACGCAGGTGACCATTCACGCAGGATGTGTAGACGTCCAATGGCGCTGTGCGTGGCCTTGCGCCACTGAACCCTGACCTTGTGCCCGACCTTTGCCCCTGGCGCTATACATCTGGCATGTGCGACTCTTTGCACTGTTCGGTGACAGCGCCCAATAGGGAATAACGCTATTACCGACAGCGCGATAGGGAATAGTGGTGATGTACTGTGCAGCACTTCCACGAGGGTTGCCGCGCTGCGAGTGCCATATTGCCTACTATCGCATTAGAGATGGCACGCGGAGAGCCCCTCAGTGGGATGCCCTTGAGCTGGCAAACCTTGTGGCCACTGTGGAGCCACACTATGGCCCACTCTTTGGGAGGTGCCACTGGACAGGGCCAGGACCCAGGTCTGGGAAGGGGTGGCCACTGACCTGGGCCGCCACTGGCCACAGGAGAATGGCTGAACAGTGCAGGCACTGGTATGGGGACCTGCGACGGAGGAGCCGAGTTACTGGCATGTCTGCGGTCACATGCCAGGAGGCGTTGTGCCTAGGCCAGGTGGGTGTACCATCTATGCACCTGTATCCTCCATAGGGGTGTGACTGTGTTTTGGTGGCGGTGCATGGGGATGGCTCTGCCATGGTTGGCTGTGTCAGTGTGTGCAGGTGTGAGATGCATGGGTCTGGCTGTGGGCAGGCACTCACTGGGGCAGGGGCGGTCTGCTTTGGAGTCTCACTGATGTTTCTCAACATTTGTCACCCACAGGCCTGGCAGAGAGATGAGGGCACAGGATGAGGAGAGGCCGTGGCGGGCCCAGGTGGCGGATGGAGGTGTTGTGAGGGTGGACCACAGCGGCAGCAGCAGCAAGCAGCAGCAGCAGCCACAGCTGCTTGAGAGTGTGAGTATCATTACATCATGGATGCTATTGCATGCTGGAGGGTGGGCATGACCACCAGCCATAGACAACACAACCATACACGACACAGGCGACAGTCATCACTGTCAGTGTCACTGCACGTCTGTGTGTCGTCACTGGTGGTCCATGCATGCACTGGGCACATGGCTGTGGAACTGGCATCCCACCACATTGCCACGTCACTTGACAGCCTTGTTTGTGCTGTGATGGACAATGGCAGTGTGTGTGCGCGAGTGGTGCACATAGCTGGTGCCGCCTGGTTGGGCATGTCATGTGCATGGTCACTGTGGGTGGGTGCATACCATCACAGGTGCGGGACACTGGGCTATTTGCCTTGCAGGTTGGGTGGTGTTCAGGGTTGTGGACAGTCACAGCCATTGACTGTGTTCCCTTTTCCTAGGCCTCATCATCCTACGCAGGATTGAGCGTGCCCTCTGCCAGCTGACCAGGGTGTCCGTTGCGAACCATGACATCCTCCAGGACATCCAGCGCCGTGAGCTCCGGCGACGGCACAGCCAAACAAGACGGCACCAGGAAGCAGCAGACCAGCCTGCTAGGCGTGAGACAGGCTTCCCTTCCCACTTCACCCATCCCTCACCCTGCCTTCCTCTCCAGTTGTTCACCCCTACCCCTTGCCCACACCTACCTTGTACCCCTACCCCCCTCTTGTATATATCTGTACATAGTTTTGTTATTGTTCTTGTTCTACTTTCTAGTTTTGAATTATATATATATTTTGTTATGTATACTGTGGTGGTCTGATTTGCAGCTGGCTACGGTTGCTCAGTTGCAGTGGTGTGCATGCCATCTGGGGTGGTATGGTACTGGGTATGTGTGTGTGTGCATGGGGGGGTGTCTCCAGTGTGGCAGTGCCTTTCTGTTGGTCTTGCCATCTGCTGCCACCCACTGCTGGGTGCACAGGGTGGGTCTGGCTTGTATGGTTCTATGCTACACTGGGTTGACGTGTGCCGGGTGGGATGTATGGTGTTTCCTGCAGTGATAGTCACTGCACATGGGTGGTGTCTTGGGGTCATGGTGCAGGGTGTGCTGTGCGTACGGGGGGCTGATGTGCACTGTGGTTGTCAACCCCCTGTGTGTGGCAGTCTCAGCCTGACAGTGGTTGTGCTGGGGCGTCATGGCCCTGCTGTGCTTTGTTGGCTTGTCCCCATGGGCAAGTGGATCATCCATCTCACCCCCAGTGATGCTGTGCTTGGGGTGTGTGGGTGTCTTGTTGGTTCTGCAGTGTGTTCCTGTGCCCATGTGTGGCATGGCTGGTGGTGGGCCCCAGCCTGCCTCCCTGGTTGTGCAGTTCCATTGCTCTGCTGGGGTTGGGGGGGCTCTGCTTGTGTTATGGCACCTCTGACTTCAATATACCAGACGTGGACTGGAGCATCCCAGCAGCAGCATCAACTAGGAGCAGATTTATCCTGGACTCCCTTCAGGGTGCCTTCCTCAAGCAACTGGTCATGGAACCAACTCAGCAGAAGGCAATACTGGACCTTGTGCTCACAAACAGGGACAGTGTGATGGGGGTAACAGTGGGGGAGCACCTGGGTAACAGTGACCACCAGTCATTGTGGTTTGAAATCACAGAAAGAGCAGAACCAAACCACACAAAAACACGTATCCTGGATTTTAGGGGGCAGACTTTGGGAAAATGGGAGATGCTTGAAAGAGGCATTAAGGGAATGGGACAGGAATCAGGGATTGAGGAACAGTGGGCAGTATTTAAAATGGGGATTATAAGAACAACAGAATTATGCATTAAGCAGGTTAGCAAGAGGAAAAGAAAGAGGAGACCATTATGGTTTTCCAAAGAGGTAGCAAAGAAAGTGAAAGCCAAAAGATTGCATTCAGGCAATACAAAAAGACACAGGCAGAAGGGATAGGGAGAAGTACCAGGAGAAACAAAGGAGGCAGGGAAGTCAGTAAGGGAAGCCAAAGCTCAGACAGAAGAACACATTGCAAAATCAGTGGTTAAAGGGACAAAACCTTTACAGGTACATAAGTGAAAAAGAAGGACAAAGGAAGGATAGTGAGACTGAAGGGGAGGATGGGAGCAGCGTGGAGGATGACAACAGTAAAGCTGACATATTGAACAGGTATTTCTGCTCAGTCTTTACTAAGGAAGAGGGGGGTAATGGGTCTGAAGGGAGTACAAGGGGCGAGAATGGTGCAGAAATGGACACAAGTCCCTTTACACGAGAAAGGGTCCTGAAGGAACTGGAAGTAATAAGAGCTGATAAAGCAATGGGGCCAGATGGGGTGCACCCCAGGGTCCTTAAAGAACTAAGAGAGGTGGTGGCTGAACCTCTGGCTATCCTGTTTAGCCAATCACTGGAAACAGGGGAGGTACCCAAAGACTGGAGGACAGCAGATGTAGTCCCCTTATACAAAAGTGGGAACAAAGAGGAAGCAGGGAACTACAGACCAGTCAGCCTCACCTCGGTAGTGGGAAAGATCATGGAAGCACTACTGAAGGAGAGATTGGTGGAACATCTGGTTGTCAATGGACTACAGGACCCAAGGCAGCATGGTTTCACCAGGGAGGTCATGTCAGACCAACCTCATTGAATTTTTGACTGGGTGACTAGGAGGTGGATCAGGGAGGACAGTGGACATGGCCTATCTGGACTTCAGCAAGGCCTTTGACACTGTGCCACATAGAAGACTATTACACAAACTGGGGAATATGGGTGTGGGCAGGACAGTAGTGTGGTGGGTAGGTAACTGGCTGGGTGGCAGGACACAGAGGGTGGTGGTAAATGGCTGTCACTCCACAGAGGGAAGAGTGGCCAGTGGGGTACCACAGGGATCAGTGCTGGGACCGGTCCTATTCAACATCTTCATCAGTGACATTGCACAGGATATAGAAGGCAGAATTTCACTGTTCGCTGATGACACAAAGCTCTGTAACAGAGTAGACACACCAGAGGGTGTAGACAGAATGAGAAGGGACCTGCAGAAACTTGAAGAATGGTCAAGGGTTTGGCAGTTGAAATTCAATGCAAAGAAGTGCAAGATAATGCATATGGGGCACAAAAACCCTGGCACAATATATCAGTTGGGGGGTGAGGATATAGCATGCACCAAGCAGGAAAGGGATCTTGGGGTTGTCATCTCTGATGACCTCAAGGTGAGGAAACAGTGTGACAAGGCATCAGGTAAAGCAAATAGGATGCTGGGATGTATAGGCAGGGGCATCACCGGCAGGAAAAGGAGGTCATAATTCCGCTATACAAGACACTAGTGAGGCCCCACCTGGAGTACAGTGTACAGCTCTGGATACCATACCTACGTAGGACATAGACAGGGTAGAGAAGGTTCAGAGGAGGGCAACAAAGATGGTGCATGGGTTGCATCACAAGTCCTATGAAGACAGGTTGAAGGAACTGAACATGTACTCCCTGGAGAGAGGGAGGAGAGGGGATATGATAGAGACATACAAGTATTTTACAGGGAGGAACAGGGTGCAGGAAAACACTATTTTAAGCGAAAAAGATGTTTCAGGACTAGAGGGCATGGGATGAAGTTGGAGGGAGGACGATTCAGAGAAACATGAGAAAGAATTTCTTCACAGAACGGGTGGTGGACAAGTGGAACACCCTGCCAGAGGAAGTGGTGGGGGCTGAAACAATCACGGGATTTAAGAATGCATGGGATAGACATAAAGGAATTCTAGAGGTCAGGAGTAAGGGGAAATAGACTTCTAGGAAAACAAACTGAACTTACAAGCTCAAATGGGCAGACTAGGTGGGCCATAGGCCCTTATCTGCCGACACTGTCTATGTATCTATGTATCTATGGACTGCTCAGCTGGGCTAGCCTTGTTGCGCTATGGTGCAACCTTTCTGCTCAGCTTCCCCTTTCTGGTTGCGCTATGGTGAAGTTTGTGCGATATTCAGACCTTGGCTGCTTACGCAATTTGTTTTGCTCCATGTTTGAATATCGTGTCTGTTGCGCATATGCGCAATTGACTTGTGCTTGCTCCTGCTGTTGCGCACATTTTGGGTGCAGTTTGAATATCTGGGCCCTAGTGTCTAAAGGATAATTGGCATGCACAATTTAATTATCTTTCTGTGGGCATAGCCCTATAATTCACTGCTTCATCAGGCAAGTTATGTAAGGTATGTTTGTGCAATGTAAGTAGAACAATTGGTAGGATGCTGGGAACTGAAAGTTGTATTGAAGTAGATTATAAAATGTGTTGAAAATGTCCTGCTTCCTGATTGGCTAAATAAGTTCCGTGACCCATATGCTAATTTCTTAGAAATTCACCGTCTGGAACAAATTCATGCAATGAAATTTGGAATTAGGGCCAGTCACATACAGAATTCATGAGCCACTTCAGTCATCCCTGACTACCCTTACAAACATGGCTACCCCCGCCTTAACACACTGAAATCTTCAACAAGGCCTTGTTTCTCCAGGTAGACCAGTTGGAAAGGATGGGGCCCGAGAATGAAGTGGATTTCTGAGTGGGTACCCCTTCAAGGAGTGTGTACCAAAGAGGGATTCCCTGAAAACTGAACATATGAGTACAGTTGCTGGGACCCAGCTGGTTAGAGAATGGTAATGACCTGAATGAACTGCAGCTTCAAGGTAAAGAAAAAACGTTCTTGAGAAAATATCTCCAGAGGGACATAGACAGAGCAGAGGTGTTCCAGAGGAGGGCAACTAAAATGGTGCAGGGTCTGCATCAAAAGCCCTATGAGGTGAGACTAAATTACCTCAACATGTACACCCTGAAAGAAAGGAGGAAGAGGAGGATATGATGCAGACCTTTAAATACCTCACAGAGATAAATAAGGTACAGGAGGGAAGTATTTTTCTAAAAAAAAAAACAAAAAAACAAGGGGATGTGATATGAAGCTGGAAAGGGCTGGATTCATGACAGATGTGAGGAAGTACAGTACTTCTTCACAGAAAGAGTGCTGGATCCCTGGAACAGCCTTCCAACAAAAGTGGTGGGGCCAAGAATGCATGGGCTAGGTACAATGGAATTATAGTGGAAAGGAAGGTGGGAGGGAGAAAGAGCTCTAGATCAAGTCGATCTGCAGTGAGAATTTATGTAGGGAAAATGAACGGACAGAGTGGGCCAAGTGGCCCTTATCTGCCATCATATTCTATGTTTCTATGATTCTACGTTAAATCAGGATGCTTAATCGTATCATTCCTAAAGGTAGGGGCTGGCTAGCTGCATTGTTTATCCGGATGAGAGATGCTGGAGAAGAGTTGCATGGGTTGGTACCTGAACTGTTAGTAGACTGGCTGTGGCCCCCTACTAGGGGTGGGCGAAAGCTGTGAATTCCGCTTTCGGGGAACTTCTGGAAAATTTCAGAAATTTCAGAACTTTCGCCATTGGCGAAACTGGGATTTTCCATGGATTTTCACCAAGTTCTGCAGACTTTTTGTGAACTGCAGAAAAATTCCTATAAACTGCGGAATTTATTCTATCCACAGTTTACTGAACTGTCAGTGAATGAGCGCCTGCTTGTACAACCATACTGTAATTCACTGACAATTCAGTGGGCCACTGGTAGTGGAGGAGAGAGGAAGGCTGTGCTGGTGGCCCACTCAGGGAAGGGTGGGGGGCGGGGTGGTCATGGATGAACTGTTAGGGTGGGGAGGTGGGGAGTCCACTAGACACCAGGAATTGGGATTATTTTTTTTTATAAGGGATTGGGGATGGAAGGTCCACTAGACAACAGGGAATATTGGGAATGAGGGGATGAGTCGGTGGACTGCTGGCTTTTTTGTGGATTAAGGAATCCAGCATAGGGAGGGGTTCCACTAGACATTATGGAAATAAAATGTTTGGGGGGCCATGACAGGTGGGTGGGGGGGCACTAGAAACCAGGAGGGTCCAAGGAAGGGATTGGAGGCATTTATTTATTTACTGGGACCCCTGATCAGTGGGGGGTGAATTAATGAATTAAACTGCGTTTAAAAAAGCCTCAGAACCGACCACTGGCAGTGATCCTTTCTGCAGATTTCTTTTCCGCAGTTTAATAAATTGACCCACAGTTTGTATATTTATTCCATAGTTTTAAGGTGGAATTTCTGCAAAAGTTGCAAAAATGATTTCCAAATTTTCGTGGAAGTGAAATTCACACTTTTGCCGAAATTCCGCCGGCTGAAATTTTTTTTCACACACCCCTACCCCCTACAGATAAAGTGGGATCCCACAGTCCCTAACAAGCCTCAGGTGGTGGACTATCTACTAGCTAAGCAGATCGAGGCATGATGAGTGCTAAGTTTCTAGTTATCCAAAATGGATAAGACCAGAGATGCATCTGAACCAAGGGACTGAATAGAGGGATAAGGTGGAACCCTGAGCTTTGGGCTACAAGCACAGGAGAACCCATGACTATAACTATAGGGTCAGAGGCCCTAAAGTGACTCGCATGTTAACATATTTACTAGTGTACTGTAATGAAGAAGTATTGGATAAACTTTCATAAATTAATCTTTTCCCAAAGAAGGGAACACATATGACCTGCCACTCCAGGTGTTGAGCAATAATTTCACTAAAATTGTACAAATTTCTGTCTTGGGGAGAATACAAAAAGTATGGTATTTGTGCTGCATCTGTTTAAAATAAGAGTCCTGTTGAGCTGCACCACCTAATTATCCCTACACAAGTTACCCTGGGCCATGCTCACCTCTATCAGGGCATATACAAGAGCAGCTGGCTGACCAAATTGAGTTTGTAATACTTTTTTGGTTCCAGAAAAAATGTGTGGACATTTGAGGATTGCCCTTTTGTGCCAGATGAACAAACCTTTCAGCAAGGGAGAGTGTAACCCTCCTCATTATCTTGGGGCCTACTAGTGTGTTCCTTTGAGTACAGTGTATTTTGTTTGAATACCGCACTGTGATTATAATACAGTGTATAAAGTATGCAGTTCATTTCTCTAGCTGCAGGTCAACAAACCTGACTGTTTACTGTGAGGGATCAAAGTGAGCATTCATAGAGCCCAGGGCAGGCAGTGAAGACATGAACCATATTTCATGCAGCCAAATCTGATTGCAAGAAGCACTGAAAATGTAAACACAGCCCTTGGGCATAGACATGTATGATCCACAGTGCTCAGCAAGAGGTCACAGGGCACAACTGCAAGTCTACCAGCTAAGAAGTTACCAAGAGTGCCAGGACTTAAGCAAATGGAAGGATCTTGAGGTATGCTGGAAATGGGATTGGTGTGAAATCTCCAGCCTGTCCAAGTAGCATTGTTGTGATACAGCTCGAGCTCATTTGTCACTGACTTAGTGGGAAGGTGGGTTGTTGACTGGAAGTACCTGGCCAGCCTCAGAGTAAATCAGATCTGTGTTGGAAGATGAAGGAGCAAGGTCTCTGTGCATGACAGAGGAGCAACACCTTTTGTAGCTGCATGAAAACCTTGGTTTCTATCTGGCCTCGTGCTATATGGGCAAATGGTGGGAAACTGCCAAACTGTAGACTTTATGAAATTTAGAGGTGACTGTCTGAAAGGGCTCTATGATGCCAGTTTGACAACTAAGTTGTCGACCACCATCACAAGCAATAGATTTATGTCAGCCACAAGTTGTGGTTGACATAAATCAACTAAGAGACCTCAGCTGTTTTCTCCATTGAGAGCTTTGCACCGCACCCCCAATCTCTAGAATTCTAACTCAGAGTTGGAGTTGGATGGGGAGGAGCAGGACCAGGAGAGAGAGTGCTGGGGTCTCAGGTGGACTCTTCAGCAAAAGCGTCGATGTTGTCGGCATCGACATTTTCACTGTAATAGTGTCACTGTACAGGGGCATACCCTGAAAGTACCATCGAGGTCCAGATGAGGAAATCCAAAACTAATAGTTTTCTTAGGTGAGGCTTCTTGCCACTTTGAAACTTCATGATCCTCCTGCCAACCAAGAGATGTTGTCTCAGAAGACCCTCATAGTAGGAGCAGAACTGGTGTAAGGAGTACTTGAAGCCCATTTCCAAGCAGTGATGATTTAAGATCCTATGCAGGGCTGCAGACTTATCATACCTGAGAGTTGGATACACAGCTTGAACCTGTACAAGCCACTACAACCACCATATGCAGTGACCATTGTGTGAAACAGACTGATTCTGTTTTCTTGAGGTCAGCTTACCTATGTGTTCCCATAAGGTCTAGGAAAGAAGGAAGGAAGAAAGGAAGGAAGGGAGGGAGGAAGGAAGGAAGGAAAAGGAAAGGAAGAGGAAGGGTGGGATGGAAGGAAGGAAGGAAGAGGAAAGGAAGGAAGGAAGGAAGGAAGGAAGAGGAAAGGAAGGAAGGAAGGAATCATTCATTCATTCCTGGACTGTCTTACCCTGTGGTGGTGTTTGAATCTCATGAGCAAATTACCAGAGATCAGGTTTTTTAGCTGTTTTGTTATAGGTTGTTACAGTAGATAGATTGGGACCTGTAGGCTCATCAGAAGCCCTCAGCTATGCAGGGACTATGTTGGAGGGCAGAAGACCTGCTACCTAAACCATTTTATTTTGGATTGCAATTTGCATCACTTAAATTAAAATGTTAGCATTCTTCACTGTAGCAACTGCTTTACATCAGTCTACAACGTGCCTGCATCGTGCATCAATTGAAGCTTTATGGTACCATAACTTCCTGTTTTAAGGGAACTTACTGGGCTGTATAGTTATACATAGTACTGGTGCACCAGCTAAACTCAGTCATGTTGTGTTGGGACTGTATTTTGGTAGCAGGTCAGTGGGGACTGCACTTGCATTTTGTTGCACATTATTTGTGTTTTGATATTTTACTATATTATATCTCTTAATCTGACCTTTCATTCCCAGAACCCTGTCTCAGTCATTCCCCTTATAATGCTTATCACCATTTTTTTTTTTATTATTTTGTTTTACAATTTTTGATCAGTAAAGGCACACTAAGCTGAGATTTGTTTCTAGGTGTCCTAGGAGCACAGGAATTTTAGTGACTTGCTCATGGTAACACAATATGGAAGTTCTGGCTGTGGATTCAAACCCATTTCTCAAGGTTTGCAGCTCAGTGCTCTTACTGTGCTATACTGCCTGCATGTTTTGGCCATATAAAATTACTGTGTTGTCTGTTTCATATTAGGGGTGTAGAATACCTTAATTCTAATATCGGATGAATATTCGTATTCAGGCACCAGATATTAGATTATGATCCCCCCTCCCTCGATAAGTGGTGTTTGGAAAAAAAAAAAAAAAGACATTGTAACACTGTTAACCTCCACTACTTACTTCTCTTTTGAAATACACTAGGAAGTTCTGCCATGAGCACTCCCCAACAGACTTTCAGGCACCCAAAAAGGCAACAAACTACTGCAATGGTCAGTGGTCAGGTGACACATGGTCATAATAGATTGAGCAGAGGCCGCAGATGAGGCATCACAGATGTCTTGTGTCTTGTTTAGGGCAACTAAAATGGCACTGGTGTAAGTTCATTGTATGTGCACCCTGGAAGAGGAGAGTGAGATGTGCCATGATAGAGACCTATACAAGTACCTCACTGGGTGAAGACAAGGCACATAAGGGGAGTCTCTTTCAAATGAGAAAGAGCACAAGTACCAGGGGCAATGGGGGCATGCGATGAAGCTGAAGGGGGAGTTCAAGACGGATATCAAGAAATAGTCATGGAAGGCATGGCAGATGACTGACAGACTGCAGGCATAAGGGATAGTGCCAAAAACAGTGTGGGGCTTCAAGTATGTGTGACATAGGCATAGGGCTGGGGCACATTTGAAAACAGGCAGGGAGGCAGCAGGGTTGCTTTAGGGTCTGCAGATGAGACTGATAAGGCAGGCATGGACAATCTGGGCTGACTGTCTGGGCCAGCGGTCCTTTTCAACACATAATTAGTAACCTAAAGTACACAATAGTAAGGTTACTAAAACATGATACATTATTTCAATGTTTCAAGTTTAACAGGGGTCTCATGGTGGTCTTGCAGTTGTATGCCAGAAAGTGGAGACTCAGTTACCCTTTTAATTAAATATTTAATGTGATAGAAAAAATGAAAAGGTGAGCCCAAAAAACGTAATATTACACTTTCGTAACATTAGGCAGATTGAGAGCTGTACTGTACCACCAGTTTTATGTGGGCAGATCATTTTTGTAGCCAATTACTGGTAAGTTTAGCTTAAGGAACACTAGCTGTTCAACATGTTGAGGGTCCAGCTTGGAATGGTGTGACTCAACAACGTCACTAACAGTGCTAAACATCCTCTTGGATGGCACACTTGTAGGAGGGCAGCTAAGGTATTTTACAACAAGTTGTGCCAGGAGAGGAGTTAATTTTTCTGATCTCAGTAACTAGTGACACCGCTGACTACCTCTTTAACAAATCATGGGAGGATGGGGTGGTGCCCAAGGACTGGAGGAGGGCAGATGTGATTCCTCTTCACAAAAGTGGGAGCAGGACAGAGGCAGGAAACTACAGACCAGTTAGTTTGACCTCAGTGGTAGGAAAATGATGGAATCATTTCTGAAGGAAAAATTGTTGAGTACCTAGAGGCCAGTGGGGCACAGAACCCAAGGCAGCATGGATTCATGATGGGAAGGTTGCGTCAGGCAGATCAAATAGATTTCTTTGACTGGGTGGCCAAAGTAGTAGACCAGGGAGGGGCTGTGGACATGGCCTACCTAGATTTTAGCAAGGCATTTGATACAGTCCCACACAAAGATTAATTCACAAGATATCCAGCCTTGGAGTGGGTCCCAAGGTGATAGCCTGGATAAAAATTGGCTAGACAACAGGCATAAAGGTAGTAGTAAATGGAATACACAATGAAGAAAGGAGGCTTGCTAGTGGGGTACCGCGGGTTCAGTACTGGGACGGTCCTTTTTAATGTCTTTATAAGTGACATTGCAGAGGAACTGGAAGGAAAAGTATGTCTCTTTGCAGATGACACAAAGATCTGCAACAGGGGTTGATACACAAGATGGAGCGGAAAGGATGAGAAGGGACTTGGCAAGGTTGGAGGAATGGTCTAATGTATGGCAGCTCAGATTCAATGCAAAGAAGTGCAAGGTAATGCACATGGGAAACAAAAACCCAGGGGAAGTGTACACAATGGGGGGTGAGATACTGACAACAGTAAAAATAGAAAGGGACCTGGGGGTAATTATATCAGATGACCTAAAAGTGGGCAAGCAATGTGAGAAGGCAGTAAGGAAGGCAGTGGGGATACTGGGATGCATAGGAAGAGGCATCAATAGTAGAAAACAGGAGTTGTTATCCCTCTGTACAGATAGTTGGTGAGACCCCATCTGGAGTACTGTGTGCAGTTCTGGAGACCCCATCTCCTCAAAGACAGACAGAGTGGAAGCTGATCAGAGGAGGGCAACCAAAATGGTGCACGGTCTGCACCAGAAGACATACGAAGAAAGACTAAAGGAGCTTAATATGTATACCCTAGAGGAAAGGAGGGAGAGGGGACATGATAGAAACTTTCAAGTACCTCAAGGGAATTAAAGTCCAAGAGGGTAGCATCTTCCAGAAAAAGAGATGTGCAAGAACAAGGGGGCACAATTTGAAGATAGAGGGGGCAGCTCAGAGGTAATGTGAGGAAGTATTTTTCACTGAGAGGATTGTGGATGCATGGAACAGCCTCCCTGAGGAGTCGTGGAGTCAAGAACAGTGGGGACTTCAAGAATGCATGGGACAGGCATAAGGCAGCCCTAGTGGGGGTAGGAGGAAGTAAGCTGTTGGTTAACTAGGATTTGCAGCTTATCTGTTAGGTAGAAAAATGGGCAGACTGGGTGGGCCAAGCGGTCCTTATCTGCCGTCAAATTCTATGTTTCTATGTTTCTGTTTCAGTAGCCCAGTGGATCAACATCAAATGACTCAACTGATTCTGCAAGTAACCATTAAATCAATTTTCTGCAAAGAGAGGCTGAGACAGTGAGCGTTTGTGTTGCTGTTGACACAATGATGTGCTGAGTAATGTCCAGTCACTCTCCTCTACACTGCCACTATGCTGTCTTTCCCCATCTCCACCAGTATCATCCAATTCCAAACCACCACATGTCTGTCTCTCTCCCTCAGGAACCTGAATTGGACCATGTTTCACCCCTTCCGAGTGTCTGACTGCCTGCATGGCACTATTTAACTCTTCACTGAGCTGTTGCCTAAAATGAGTCATCCTGTGGCTGTCCATGGCTATATGAAGGATCTCACATTTGAATCTAGGATCCAACATGATATTAAACACATGCTGGCAGGTATCCATGAATGTGGCGAACCTTGCATCAAGTTCTTCATCGAGATGACATGACCTCTTGTGGACTGAGTGTACTGCCAGCCAAAAGCCATTGTAATGTTCTTTTGAGAATATGCACAGCTGGAATAACCTGACTAAGTAAGGCTGTGGAAGCACGTAGATCATGTGTACTCCTCTCAAATGGCATGAGAACCTTCACCATGCCCTCAAGAACTAACCAATCATGATGTCCTAGGACACCTCCAATGTCTGCCTCCATAGACATTTCATGTAGTGCCACTTTTGCTCCAAGAGTCATGACAGCATCAGGTATTAAGAATTCCACGAGTGCTAACATCTTGTATTACACTTTGTTGGGAAGACAAAGGCATTCCTGAACTTCTCATAATGTGTTTGTGGCCTTTACAGAGTGATGGAAATGGCTGCAGATAGAATGGGGTGTAGATAATATATTTTTGGTCCTAGTATTGCTACTCAGTGCATGAGTCACCACTAAATTTAATGTGTATGCAAAGCAACGAATAGTCAGAAAATGGCCATCATTGATGGCTTTCACAATGTTTGTGCCATTATCGGTAACAAAAAAGCCAACTATTAAATTGATGTTAACACGGTCCAAGACTGCAACATGTCTTGCAGGAACGTGAGAATATTATGTGCTCTGTGGTCTTCCTCCGTCAGTCAGACGTTCAGCAAAGCAGACCTAATGGGACTACCAGATTGTGGGGGGCCAAGGGTGAGCCACCAGGTGATACATCGGAAACAGCAGCAGCAGGGTGTTGCACACACCAGTGTGCAGTTAAGAAGAGATAGGCAGGGAGTTATCGCTAGTCCAGATATCAGATGTGCAGTGAAAAGCACAACCAATAGCCTCTGTAAGAAGAGCAGCAACAGCAGATCTCATGCATCATACAATCATGGCAATACACTTGGAAAAAATGTAGTACAAGATGGGATCTTATAACGTGGGTGCAAATAGTTGAAAAGCCATCAGAAGCCAATATCTTCCACAACTGACATAGGCTGGAGATCCAACGCCATCATCTCAGCAATCAGTTGTGTGATTTGCTGTGCTGTTGGATGTGAGGCATGATACTTTGTTTGTGCATGCAGAGTATCCATTATTGGAACTGCCACAGGAGACATCTAAGTGGACAGCTTCAACAACGAGTGGTGTGTAAAGTGCTGATGACTGTCTCTGCCATGTAGTATCATTGAGTCGAAGTGACCACCAGAGCAGAGCTGGACTCTGTGCTGGTGAGGGAAAGAGTGCTGTGACCACTGGGTTGCTCGAAAGCAGATCTGTCATTACCCCAACCACTGCCAACAATGCATGCCTGCCCATCAGAGGGGTTTGGTCTTGGTGAAACCAAGGGTCTGGATCCAGACCCAGATGAGCTTTGATACAGCTGAGGGTGCTTAAGCTTCAAGTGGTTCTGTATTGATGTCATAGTTAAGTCAGAGAGTGATTTCCCTCAGCTTGTAGTGGCGTTGCAAAAAGAATAGACTGCCTTCCTTTTGTCCTTCTTTAATACCGTGAAATGCAGTCACACAGCACTTAACACTGCAATTACCAGTGATTCTGCTTGCACCACATCTGCCAGTTCTGTTTTCAACAGATGTGCCTGTCTTGTCCTGATGTTCTTGCCCTGTGATAGCTGCCCCCTGCCAGTGCCATGGTGTTATCACTTGGTTGTCCTTCAGGCTGTGATGGAGCCTGCCAAAGAACTGTTAGTGTTGCTTGTTTTGTCTTCTTAGAGAGAGGGGGATCCTTACCCTTGCTGCTACTTCTACTACCCTTGCTTCTAGTGCTACACCTAGAGGCTGTTTTGCCAGCCACCTTTTTTTTTTTCTGCCTTCAAGGTACATAGCGTACTCTGCCTCATCTTCAAAGTCATTCCTATTTGCCTCTGATGAAGAAGATGACATGTCACTAGGCAATTCATCATGTGGAGGGAAATACTAAGAACTGGATGACTGGTCATTCTCTACAACTTTTTCAGGAGTACTGAGAAGCAGGAGGCATAACTGTCAACTGCAGTGGTCATACTGGTAATATGCACCATGGCAGGGGATACCAGACTGTGGTTATAGTGTTACAGTACTGGCCGTAGTGGCAGGGTTCAGAGTGTCAGTAGTTGCTGGCGTGACAGTCACAGTGCAGGACTGGCTGTAGTAGTCATGCTGCCCGTTATTGTGGAACAGGTGAAAGAGGAAGACAGGGTCTGTATAGTGGTGATGGTGGTAATGACTGATGTGATTGTACTGGTGGCAGATGGGGAAATATTGGTGGGTGTGGTGGGAATCATGATAATACTGGTGAGAGATAGGGACACATTGTTAGTTGTGGTGGGAGTTGTGAAGGTACTGGTGAGAGATGGGGACACATTGGTTGTTGTGGTGGGAGTCGAGAATAGTGTCCTTCTGCTTCTTGTATCACTTTGTCCTGTGCAAGCCACAGTATTATGTTGTTGGGAAGACATAGGCTTTGAAGGGGTAAAGAATAATTTTGGGTGTTGAATATGGGGTGACTGTTGATCACATTTAAGTTCAACAACACCAGCCTGTTCCTCCATTGTAGATTTGTTTGGGCTGGACCTAGTATGTTTTTTTCCACCTCTAACTTTCATTGTCTTTGTCTATGCCAACAAGTTCTAAACACTCTCAAGTACTTAATGCATTATAAATGTACAAAAGTTTTGCTTTAGTTTAGCACCAAACAAACATTGCAAGCAGCACCTGCTGCAGTACTGCTTTATTTTAGTACACAAAATTTATTGCAAGCAGCACCTGCTGCAGTACTGCTTTATTTCAGCACCAAAAAATTATTTCACACTGCACACAGCCAGGGCAGGCGAGCTTGTGCACACACTATAAGCATCACTACCTAGCCCTAAACCATTTGGGGGTGGAATGCAGTCAGCCGACTGCCCTCCAAGACTGCTGGTGGCAGATGACATTTCTGAAACCCCAGTCCTACCTCAGATTACACCACAAATATTTCTTACACAGAGATTTCTATGTCAAAACAACTGCAATTCACTTTTTGTTTTATGTGTAAATGCACAAAAGATCTGCTGTATTTCAGTACAAAAAAAATTGTTGCAAGCAGCAGTACGCTTGTAGGGCAGGTGAGGGTGTGCGCACACTGCAAGCGTCACTACCTAGGCCAAAACTGTAGAGAGTGGAACTGCAGTCAGGTGACTGCCCTCTGGGACTGCTGGCAGATACTCACTTTTGTGAAACCCCTGAACAGCCTCAGATTACACCACAAATATTTCTTAAACAGAGATTTCTATGGCAGAAATACTGCAATTCACTTTTTTTTATTTCTAATTGCACAAAAGTTCTGTTGCATTGCAGTACAAAAAATGGTTGCAAGCAGCAGTACTGCTTTATTTTAGCAATGAATAATTATTGCAAGCAGCACACACACAGGGCAAGCAAGAAGTGTGCACACACTGCAAGCATCATTACCTAGCCTTAAACCGTGGGAGGGCAGTCAAGCCGACTGCCCTCCAAGACTGCTGTTAGCTATTGGCTTTCGTGAAACCCTAGCCCAACCTCAGATTACACCACAAATATTTCCTACACAGAGATTTCGATGACAGAACTACTGCAATTCACTTATTTATTTGTAAATACACAAAAGTTCTGTTGTATTTTAGTACAAAACAAATGGTTGAAAGCAGCAGTACTGCTTTATTTTTGCACAGAAAAATGATTGCAAGCATCACGTACACAGGGCAGGCAAGGATGTGCACACACTGCAAGTGTCACTACCTAACCCTAAACCATGGGGGGTGGGAGTGCCCTCCGAGACTGCTGGCGGCTATCTTCATTCGTGAAACCCCAGCCCAACTTCACATTACACCACAAATATTTCTCAGAGATTTCTATGGCAAAACTATTGCAATTCACTTATTTTGTTTTATTTGTAAATGCACAAAAGTTCTGCTGTATTTCAGTACGAACAAATTGTTGCAAACAACAGTACTGCTTTATTTTTGCAAAGAAAAATTATTATTACAAGCAACACGCACACAGGCTAGGGTGCGCACACTTAAGCATCACTACCTAGCCCTAAACCGTGAGGGTGGAGTCCAGTCAGCCGACTGCCCTCCGAGACTGCTGACAACAGGTGATGTTTGTGAAACCCCAGTCCAATGTCAGATTACACCACAAATATTTCTTACACAGAGATTTCTACGCAGAACTACTGCAATTCACTTTTTTTTTTATGTGTAAATGCACAAAGATCTGCTTTATTTCAGTACCAAAACATTTTGCAAGCAGCAGTACTGCTTTATTTACACACAGAGATGGTGGAGGGGTTCAAGGCGGTGTGGGACAGGTACAGGGAAGGGTTCTGGAAGCAAGTCCTGTGCAGTGGGAATATCCGGGACTGGGAAGGGAGAAGCAAGAGAGGGCGAGGGGGGCAGTAAGGTCAGCTCCCAGGGTGGGGGCTGATCAAACGAGCAGACACGAAAGACCGTTAGGCCTGTTCTGCTGGCAGTTTAGTATGTTAGTAGAATAATTATTGCAAGCAGCATGCTCGCAGGGCAAGTGAGGGTGTACGCACACTGCAAGTATAACTACTGTACCTGGCCCTAAACCAGGCAAGGGTGTACGCACACTGCAAGTATAACTACTGTACCTGGCCCTAAACCAGGCAAGGGTGTACGCACACTGCAAGTATAACTACTGTACCTGGCCCTAAACCAGGCAAGGGTGTACGCACACTGCAAGTATAACTACTGTACCTGGCCTAAACCAGGCAAGGGGTGCGCACACTGCAAGTATAACTACTGTACCTGGCCTAAACCAGGCAGGGTATCGCACACTGCAAGTATAACTACTGTACCTGGCCTAAACCAGGCAAGGGGTGTACGCACACTGCAAGTATAACTACTGTACCTGGCCCTAAACCAGGCAAGGTGTGCACACACTGCAAGTATAACTACTGTACCTGGCTCTAAACCAGGCAAGGGTATACGCACACTGCAAGTATAACTACTGTACCTGGCCCTAAACCAGGCAAGGGTGTCGCACACTGCAAGTATAACTTTTGTACCTGGCCTAAACCAGGCAGGGTGTTGCACACACTGCAAGCGTCACTACCTAGCCCTAAACCTTGGGGATGTGAGTGCAGGTCAGCCAACTGCCCTCCGAGACTGCTGGCAGCTAATGACTTCGTGAAACCCCAGTCCAACCTCAGAGTACACCACAAATATTTCTTACAGAGATTTCTACAGCAGAACTACTGCAATTCACTTATTTTTATTTGTAAATGCACAAATGTTCTGCTGTATTTCAGTACAAAAAATGATTGGAAGCAGCAGTACTGCATTATTTTCACTGGGAAAATTATTGCAAGCAGCACAAAAGCCTCACATCACTATCAGGCCAGCACCAGAACAGAAGAAGAAACACTACTCCTTCACTTCCAGAGCACAGCACAGAAGCCCATGAAATGAAGGATTACTAGTTTCTCTCTGCAGCTCCTAGCAAAACAAAATCACTACATCAGACGATTTATCCACAAAAAAAACCTCTCCCAGTGCTCCCACTAGTACTAGGTACTAAAGACACATGGTACAGAACAAAAAAAATAAAGGTTTGTAATGAAAATATTCGTTTTTTGCAACTCCTAATCTTGGCTGACTCAGCGCTCTCTCCATTACAAGAGGCCCCTGAAATAAAGGTATACTAGTTTCTATCTGCATCTCCTAGCAAAAAAACTACTACTTCAGATGATTTATCCATGAAAATAAACCCTCCCAGTGCTCCTACTAGTACTAGGCACTAAAGAAACAGTACAGAACAAAAAATAAAGGTTTTGTGATGAAAATATTAGTTTTTTGAAACTTCTAATCTCTGCTGACTCAGAGCTCTCTCCACTATGATCTCTCCACTATGCAGCAATGTTGAAGTGTCATGTGATCTGGCTACGGCAAATGCTCAGTGATTGACCAGCAAGTCCTGTGAAATCTTGAAATCCCACAGTAACGCCTAATACCGAATAACGCCAAAATAGCTGTGCTATTTGGTATTTGGGTTCTGAATATCGTATAATTCGTGGTATTCGGGATTTAATAGTCATTACTCACACACCCCTATTTTATTGTCTATGGCACTATTTCTGCTATTTTCTTACTGCTACTGTAGGTAACATGCAGAGATTCTGCTGTGAACCATTATAGTATTTTCCTGGGGCAGTGGTGCAGTCAAGAAAGCAAATACAGTGTTGGGAGGCATTAGAAGGGGAATAAGAAGCAGGTCATAGAAACACAGAAACATAGAAGCTGATGGCAGATAAGGACTGCAAGGTCTATCCAGTCTGACCATTCTTTCTACCTTATGAATGTGCCATAGGCCTGAACGCTGTCAATGGACTATCTGTTCATACTCATCTGTATTGTTCCCTTATGCCTATCCTATGCCTGTTTGAAGCCCTACACTGTATTTATATCCACCACTTCCTGAGGTAGGCCTTTCCATGCATCCACCCTTTCTGTGAAAAAGAACTTCTCACATTACCTTAATCGGCCTCCTTCTAGGGTAGGGTGTTGGCAGACTAGATGGGCCGTGGTGCCTTTCTCTGCCATCATATTTCTGTGTATTTCTGAGTATAATCTCATGCTGTGTCCTCTTGCCCTGCTATTTTTCTTATATTGAAACATGTTAGACGCTTTTGCCTTGTTAATGCCCTTAAGATGTTTGAATGTTTTGATCATATCACCTCTCTCCCTCCTTTGCTCTAGGGCATACATACTGAGCTCCATTAATCTGTCCCCATATGTCTTCTGATGTAGTCCCTGCACCATTTTGGTTGCCCTTCTCTGGACAGCCTCCAGTTTGTTAATGCCCTTGTGCAGATGCAGCCTCCAGTACTGCACTCAGTACTCAGATGGGAGCCTAACCAGTGTCTTGTAAAGAGGGATTATTACCGCCCTCTTAAGACTTGCGATACCCCTACTAATACACCTCAACATCCCTCTAGCCTTACCTACTGCTTTAGTGGTCTGCTTGGATGATTTCATGACATCTGTGATGATGATGCCCAAGTCTCTTTCTTCCATTGTGATTGCCAGCAACTCCCCTCCCAGCCTATAGGTGGCTTCAGGGTTTCTCTTCCCCATGTGCATGATCTTGCACTACTTTGCGTTAAACCCCAGTTTCCACTCTTCTGACCATTTTGCCAGTTTATCCAGATCTCGTCTCAGTCTGCCCACCCCATCTGGATCACCTACTCTGTTGCAGATCTTGGTGTCATCTGCAAACAGACAAACCTTACCCTCCAGTCCATCTGTAATGTCACTGATGAAGATATTGAAAAGGACTGGCCCCAGGACTGATCCTGTGGTACCCACTTGTGACTTGCATCTCTTCTGACTGTATACCATTTACCACCACTCTCTGTTTTCTGTCTGCCAACCAGTTTGCCACCCAGTTGACCAACTGCTGACCCACCCCAGCCTACCCAGCTTTATGATCAATCTTCTATGTGGAACAGTATCAAATCCTTTGCTGAAGTCAGGGTAGGTGACATCAACTGCACCCCTTTGGTCCATCACTCTGGTTACCCAGTCAAAGAAATCTGAGATTAGCTTGACAGGACCTTCCTGCTGTAAACCCATGCTGTCTTGGATCCTGTGTTCCTATGGATTCCAGGTGTTGCACTTTCCTTTCCTTAAGGAGTTCCTCCATAATCTTGCCCACTACTGAGGTAAGACTAACTGGTCTGTAGTTCCCTGCCTCCTCCTGCTATCACTCTTGTGGAGCGGGATTACATAAACCCTTCTCCAGTCTTCTGGAACCTCTCCTGTGCTAGAGACTCATTAAACAGTTATGCTATGGCTCTGCTAGTTCCACCCAGCTCCTTTAGTACCCTGGGATGTATGCCATCAGGTCCCATTGCCTTGTCCACCCTGAGCTTAGCGAGGCTCTTGTAGGACCCTTTCTTTTATGAAGAGACTAGTGCACACCTCCCTTCCCCCCTGTGTCCAGGGTGCTGAGGTCAAGGGAGGAGATCTCCCCTGTTCAAGACCTTGTTTAGATCACACCTGGAGTACTTTGCCAACTTACGGTGACTGCAGAACAGAAAAGACAATGGAGAGATCAGAAGGGTCCAGCACAAGGCCAACAAGCTAACTAAGTGACATAGAGAACAAGAGTTACAAGGAAAGAGTGTAGGCATACTGAAACTGTTCAACATAGAAAAGAGAAGACTGAAGGGGAAGTGATCAAAGTTTTCTGAATAGTAAAGGGAATAGTGTGGAGTATGCACAGGTGTTTCATAGAGATGCAGCAAAGTTTAAATTAAGCCCACGTGGTGAGCAAAGCAGCCGTAGCCAAATGTGCCCGTGGTTCGCAGTAAGCCCATAAAACCCCCATTTCACCACTTCACCTTATGATAATGACTTTGCATTGCTCACTCTGCCTACTTCACTTTAAAGGCAGAGTGAGAAATCCACAGATCACATGTCCCACAGTCCCAGAGTCTGCAGGTCACATGCTTCAGGCAGGAAGTGAATAATTCAAAAGTGAGTTTCACTTTAGCCTTGTAGGAGAAAGAGCTGGTTGAAGAGAGAGAGAGAGAGAGAGAGAGAGCTAAATCCAAAAACTACTATAAACCTTTAAATGTGTGTGTTAATTAGCTGATTTTGTTTTGTATTTTAAAAGTCAGTTTGTTGTCTGGATTTGTGTTTGTGCAGTATTTCAGTGTAGTAGTTGTTAATTTGTGTGTATGTGTGTGTGTATAAGAAAGAGAGACCAGAATGGAGGGGGAGGGTGGTCTTCGCGGACGTAGCAGAAGAGATCGCGTAGGTGTATGCACATGTGGTGACAGTCTGCATTTGAACCAGAGCACCATCTTGACTAGTGTTCCCCCCCGAAGCAGGAGGTAGTGGACTTGGTGCCATGGGAGCACCACCTCTGGTGGCACCTACAAGTGCCCACCTGTTATGGCCCCTGTGCCAGTGGCTCAGCAGCAGGATGTCAGGGAGAAGAAGCCACAGCAGTCGCACCAGCAGGTTTCCACATACCCTACCCCAATTGTGCAGCAGCAGCCGCTGGCTCCAACAACACTTGGGGACCCCCCAAAGGAACTCACCTTGGAACAGGTGGTCAGCGCACTCACCTGTACAACCACCACCATGTACAGTGGTAAGCCAAGGTTGGAACAGGGCAGGAATGTGCCTGAAGACCCTACTGGGCAAGAGCTGACAGCACGGCATCCACCTGCACATGGTGGTTGTGTGAATCAGAGGTGGACCATGGATAAAGCAGCTGCTCCACCAACACAACCTGCAGCAGGTGACGGTGGCAACCCTCTCCAACTACTTGTCACACAGGCCGATTTGGGCCTGATGTGGAGTGAGTTGGAGGCTGTCAACCACTGTCTTGACAATGTTGAGTGGCAGTTGGATCAAATTGAGGGGCACCAGCTACAAATTATGGGGATGCTTCAACTGCTGCTGGCCCTGTCTTTATGCACATCTTTTTTTCTGGATGATGCTACCCTCTTGTGTCTTGTTGATTCCTTACTTGATAGTTTCTATCATCCCCCCTTTCCTTGTGGTTATATGGAATGTCCTTTAGTCCTCTTTGTCTGGCTTCTGGTGCATACCCTGCAACATTTAGTTGCCCTCCTTTGTACAGCCTCCATCCTGTCTATGTCCTTGTAGAGATATGCTCTCCATAACTGCACGCTGTACTCAGATGAGGTCTCACCAAATATCTGTACAGAGAGATAATAGCTTCCAGTTTTGTACTTTATTTTAAGGTGATGCCTCTCCAGTGCATCCCAGTACCCCAGCCCTCCTTACTGCCTTCTCTCATTTCTGCAACCTTTAGGTCATCTGATACAGGTCACTTTCCATTTTTGTTTTTGTTAGTACTTCCCCTGCCTTTGTGCACTGTTTGCTGTATAATTTTAAGTTTGTGTTCCATCTTTCTTTCTCATAATCTTGTTTCCCACCAAAAAATTGTAAGAACACCACCCAAAAACAGTTTAAAGAAAATAACCTAAAAAATGGTGTCCTTCCCTTCCTTATATTCCTACTTAATAAGCTCTGTTTACCGATAGGACATATTTTTTAGACTCAAATGTTTTCATCCTGTTTTGGGATGTTTGTGGAAAAGCAGCGGTGAGCAGTGCAATATTCTGCTAAACGGCATGTGTGCACTGTCAGGTGTCCACTGTCCAGCTCCCTGAAAACTTCATGATAGATGACTTGGTCCAATGTTGATGATGGTACAAATAATATATATGGTGTATATTATTTATACCATCAAAAGTGAGCCAAGTCAGCTATCTATCTTTCGGGGGACTGGGCTTGATGGCACTAACATATATGCCGCTAATAATCAGTCCCTGCTCACCCTGCTTTCTAATCATACCACAACAGGGAAGAAAACATTATTGAGCCCAAAAATATTTCCTGTTGGTAAACAAAGCTTATTAAGTAGGAATATATGGAAGGAAGGACACCATTTTTAGGTTATTTTCTTTAAACTGTTTTGGGGCTGTTCTACAATTTTCTGCTGCTAATCAAAATGCCTGAAAATGACAAAGGCCAGATGAAGAGAAATTACACAAGAAAATATTAAGAAAATTCTCAATTATTTCCTGGCCCTGATGTAGGTGTGCACCACTCCCACAACAACTATGGCACCTGCTGCTGCTCATGTACTTCTATCTTCTGCTGCCTGTGCTGACTGGGCTGATGCACAGTGTCTTGCCAAATGATGGTTGTCACCAATGACCATGGTGTGAACAATGATGTGATGATGCAATGGTGGTCAGAAAGTCTGCTGCGCTGGCTGTAACATGATGCCCTATATGTGTATGGGTACTCATACTACCATTGGTAAGTTATTGTATCTTGCACTTTTATATTTTTACACAGAACCAGACATTAAATTTATTTAGAAAATGGGTTTTATTTGCTGGGCTCTGACTGGCTAGTACCCTTGCCAGGGGGTACATTAACTTTCAATAGATGCCCAGCAAATAAAAAGTGCCAGTCACCTGCCTCCATCACCACCACCTAGGTGATCCATGTGCCCACCCTGCTTGTTCATTGGGCAAAAACACCCAATTCAAATCGAAAATGGCACCATTTTTTCTCTTGCTTAGCGAGTGACACTGGTACCCCCCTGGCTCCTTACTTCAGTGCCAGCACACTCCCAACAAGAAAAGTGCCCCACTCCCAGAAGTACTCAAGCAAGGAAACTTTTATTATACTGTGATATTCAGTATACTAGGTACAAACAGCTGTTGTACTAAAAAAAATGTTCCTTTCAAAGCACTAGTGCAAGGTGCTCGTGCGCTGCTCATTCTAGCCTGTCACGTGCTAATCATTGCAGGAGTGAGTCCCTGTATTGCTTGCAACATCTAAGAGAGGAACATACACACATTACCTGACTCTCAAATTTAACGGTAGGGCACCGCCCTGTCAGCATTCTCAGAACTGTTCTTCACACTGCCAAGGATGCTAGCCAACCGCCCGCCTCCTTTCTTTGCTGCCTTTATCCAGCACCGTCTTCAAATCACAACCAACTCTGCCATCCATTCAACCCCATTAAAGTGACCTACTATATTTAAAAAACAACATTACTTGTTTTAGTAAACTGGACCAGAGTCCAGCAAGAGAACAAGATTAAGAAGCAACTAAAAGAAAAGAATAGCAACTGGGGGCAGGACAGGCGGGACTGCCGTCATTACAACCCAAAAACCTTTCACTTGCGTGTGGTCCTGCATTCCCTTCTCACTTCCAGAGGCACATTTAAAATAAATAAATTGCACCAGAGACAGAAAGAAAAGCCAAGGACTAAGACAGAAAGACACAGACTAATGGGGGGGGGCAAGGAGACAGCACACTGACAGAGATAACAGCATCGTCTATTGCCAGTAGTACAGGGACTACTTTACCAACAAAGGGAAAAATTGTAGTAATTTTAATAGAACTACTTTAGGTTTTATTTTGTAATCCTATAAAAAAAATGGCAGCCCATTTTTTAAGTGCAATAATACCCTCAGGGTGGGTGGTATGGACAATACTGGACCTTCCAGGGCTATAAGACCTTCCGCCAGTGGCATCGGGCCTCATTACGCCCCTAGCGGTCCAGTATTGCCCAATGCCGCCCACCCTGTTGGATATTATTGCTTACATATATTTATATAGAAACATAGATGGGGACCGTATGATCTATCAAGTCTGCCCTTGGTTTCCAACTCCCCCTTACATAGCTGCCTGCTTCAGTATCCCACATTGTCTGTCCCATGCCCGCTGGAATACACACATACACACATACACATCTATATATCTAGATAATATAATCATTGCTATTTTTTCTCTCACAAGTCACCTAGTCATACTTTGGTTGTACATTTTTTGGCTTGCTGAGGAATTTGCTGTAGGAAAACTGTCAAGCCAGGAAAGCTAAGTATTTTTTGGGGGAGAGGGTCAATTGGAAGCAAGCTTCATGAATGGTTTTGTTTTGACTTCTTTACAGGTTTTCTGTGTATTCTCCGGATTCATACCAGTTGCATGTGTTCTTATTTGAAGAAAGCACCGATGGCAGCACACAGCACCAAATGTTACCTGCAAACAGATGAAGAATAAATAATTCATACTTTTATGCACTAACACATTCTGTTCTACGTGTGGCAGTTACTGTCTGTTATATCCTGCTTAACAGATACCAATCTATTAGTAAACCACACCAAGACCAATTACAAGTTTAGTGCATGTGACATGCACTGTTCCAGTGTCTTAGAAAAGTAGAAACATAGAATTTGATGGCAGATAAGGACCACTTGGGCCACCCAGTCTGCCCATTTCCCTACCTAATGGATAAGCTGCAGATCCTAGTTAACCAGCAGTCTACTTCTTCCTACCTCCACCCCCTAGAATTGCCTTATGACTGTCCCATGCATGCTTGAATTCCACCACTGTTTTTGACTCCACAACCTCCTCCGGAAGGCTGTTCCATGCATCCACAACCCTCTCTATGAAAAAATACTTCCTTAAATTACCTCTGAGCTGCCCCCCTCTATCTTCAAATTGTGCCCCCTTGTTCTTGTACACCTCTTTTTTTGAAAGATGCTACCCTCTTAGACTTTGTTGATTCCCTTGAGGTACTTGAAAGTTTCTATCGTGCCCCCCCTCCCTCCTTTCCTCGAGGCTATACATATTAAGCTCCTTAAGTCTCTTCATATGTCTTCCGGTGCAGACCCTGCACCATTTTAGTTGCCCTCCTCTGGACAGCTTCCATCCTGTCTATGTCTTTGTGGAGACTGGGTCTCCAGAACTGCATGCAGTACTCCAGATGGGGTCTCACCAGCTGTCTGTACAGAGAGATAATAACTTCCTATTTTCTACAGGTGATGCCTCTCCCTATGCATCCCAGTATCTCCCCAGCCCTCTCACATTGCTTGCCCACCTTTAGGTCATCTGATATGACTACCAGGTCCCTTTCCATTTTTTTTGTTAGTATCTCACCCCCCATTGTGTATTCTTCCCCTGGTTTTTTGTTTCCCAGGTGCATTACCTTGCACTTCTTAGCATTGAATCTAAGCTGCCATACATTTGACCATTCCTCTAACCTTGCCAAGTCCCTTCCCATCCTTTCCACCCCACCTTGTGCATCAACTCTGTTGCAGATCTTTGTGTCATCTGCAAAGAGACATACTTTCCTCTGCAATGTCACTTATAAAGACATTGAAGAGGACCAGTCTAATACTGAACCCTCGGTGCCCACTAGTAACCTCCCTTTCTTCAGAGTGGACTCCATTTACTATTACTCTCTGTGTCCTATTCCCCAACCAATTCTTTACCCAGGCTGCCATCTTGGGACCCACTCCCAGGCTGGCTAACTTGTATATTAATCTTTTGTGTGGGACTGTGTCAAATGCCTTGCTAAAGTCTAGGTAGGCCATGTCCACAGCCCCTCCCTGATCTACTACTTTGGTCACCCAGTCAAAGAAATCTATCAGATTTGTCTGGCATGACCTTCCCGCTGTGAATCCAAGCTGCCTTGGGTCCTGTGCCTCTCTGGCCTCTAGATACTCAACAATTCTTTCCTTCAGAAGTGATTCAATCATTTTCCCTACCACTGAGGTTAAACTAACAGGTCTGTAGTTTCCTGCTTCTGCCTTGCTCCCACTTTTGTGAAGGAGAATCACATCTGCCCTCCTCCAGTCCTCTGGTACCACCCCATCCTCCCAAGATTTGTTAAAGAGGATAGTCAGTGGTGTCACTAGTTCTACCCTTAGTTCTTTCAGAATTCTGGGATGAATCCCATCTGGCCCCATTGCTGTGTCCACCTTCAGTTTTAAGAGTTTTTTCAGAATCCTTTCTTCTGTAAATGGTCTTAACTTAAGTTATGTTCCAAGACATCTTGTCATGACCCAGATAAAACTTTGTTCAACCCCATGGCATGCTGAAGTAAGCCAGTGACTGATGTGCATGAAAAACATTTTCTGCCGTACATGTCACCTACTTTGTATGATTTACCTGGCTTTAAAAAATTAAATACCTAAAAGAAGTGATGAAATAAGATTGATATACTTACCTGAAACTGATATCCTAGAGGTGGTTGTAGACAGTACTGCAGTATTCCTGTCCCTTACACTGTTTGAAACTAGAAACCTGTAACAAAAGAACAAAAAAGATGACTATGTTTTTCGAGTGCATCTCTAAAATGTTAAAGCATTCACACAGCTCAATGAAATTCCATAGTATGGCAAATAAGTACATACTCACCGTAAACTACTGATAAGAAGCGTGGTGGCTGTGGCTGGATATGGGCTCCTTCTGGCAGGTCCTGGTCACAGGAACGCATTTCCTCTCACCGGCATAGCAACTAGTAGCTTTGGCTGGCTGTGGGTTACATCTGGTCATGGGCACAGGAACATATTCTCTCTCTCTATTAGATTGGTGGATTTGTCTGGCTGAGGGTTACTTCTGGTCATAGGCACAAGAACACATTCTCTGTCCCTATTAGACAGAACAGTGGCTTTGGCTGCCTAAGGGTTATTACTGGTCAAGGGCACAGGTACACATTATCTCTCCCTATTAGACAGATTGGTAGCTTTGGCTGGCTAAGGGTTACTACTGGTCATGGGCACAGGAACACAGTCTCTCTCACTATTGGACAGATTGGTAGCTTTGACTGCCTAAGGGTTATTTCTGGTCATGGGCACAGGAACACATTCTTGCTCACTTTCGGACAGATGGCTGGGTGGCTGGATATGTTGTACAGTATTACAGCCTTTCAGTGGCACTCAGGAGGAAGATATCTTTAAATGACAGGATTTAAGTGGCTACCACCTACTACAAATGGACAGTTGTGTTAAGAGGCTGACTGTGTTTGCTAATGACAGCACACATTCTGTTGAACAGCAGATACCCATTGTCAGGTACCCAACCCCCCTCACACATATATAATAGCTGACCTGCTTCACTATTGAGTGGGGTAATAAAAACTCCATGTGGTTCACTCCAGTTAAAAAGTTATAGCACCCTGAATGTGCACAACTGTAAAAAACAGAGCCGTGCCTGACATGCCCCCAGGGATGTACCCACAGCCCCCTTTTGTGATGTCAGAAAATGAATACTGAGTGTGCATTCCATTAACCTGTATGTATGCAATATTTATGTGGCTTTTAGTATTATTTAGAGATGCCATGTATAAAAATAAAAGCAGCCGCTGTAGTAGCAGTCACTGTTTACTGGAATGGTTGCTTTCATTTTTCCAAGTGGTAACTTTAAATAGTACTAAAACTCATTGACAACATGGCGCCAATACAGGTCTATGGAGCACACACACAGCCTTCATTTTCTGACATCACAAAGGGGCTGTGGTACATCCCTGGGGGCCTGTCAGGCACGGCTCTGTTTTTATGGGGGTGCACATTCGGGGTGCTATAACGTTTTACTGGAGGGAACATATGGAATTTTTATTACATCACTCTATAGTGGAGCAGGTCGGCTATTTTATATGTGTAAGGGGGGGGCTGGGTACCTGACAGTGGGTACCTGCTCTTTAAGTGGAATCAGAAGATATACCAAGGGGAATGTAAAATGGAATGATTGTGATGGGGCATTATTTGTGCTAGTCTGAATTATGGAATGAAACTGAGTCAAGAACACTGGTTTTATTTTATGAAAAACAAAACATTTACCATTAATATAATGTGACAGCCTTTCAAACCATTAACTTAAATACCAGCAACATCCACCTCATCCTCATCAAACAGGAAGCTGCCCTCACAGTCATCAAGGTCAGAATTGTGCCCATTAGGGAATTCTTTGCCCATTATTGCATCATCAACCTCAATGGTCGCCTGTGTGATGCTGCCACCAGGATGGTCTGCTTCTCCCACATCATCAGCACAACTATCAATGTGATGGGGTACAAACACAAATGTGGTAGTTCGAGTGGTATGTGACCTTCATTCATTTGTATGAATGTCAGCATGCTGACATCTGTTGTTGAGGCTGGCATGATGGTCACGAACTGTTGCCCCGCGGAACTGAATACCCTCTCACACTTACACTGGAGGGTGGGCTGGTCAGGTACTTCAGTGCCACTGAAGTCAGCTCTGGCCATTCACTCATCTTTCCACTCCAGTACAGCAGTGGATTGTCAATTACTGACAGATGCCTTTTTTCAGACAAATATGTCAACCATTCTTTGTGCTGCACGCAGTCCTGTTGTTGACTCATCCTCCTGTTCACTGGATTCATTGATATCACAGATTCCCACTTTTGACAAGGTACCCCAAAGTGGGTTAATGGCAACCGGTTTTGCTGACTTCCCACCTGGACCCATGGCTGCCTTACTGGATGTACCAAGTAGTCCAGTGACCTTCAGCCTTGTCATGCTGTGGTTTGCTGAACTTGGCACATCACTTCAGTGCCCCATGAACCAATCACACCAGTTCTCAACTGAGATTTTTTAACCTGTTCAGACCCTCCCTCCAGTAAGGATGCTATTCCATGTTTGTATTGTGGGTCCAGAATTGTTGCTATTCTGATTTTGGCACTTTGCAGAATATTTGCGACGTGGAGATTATGGTCCAGTACTGTTAGCATGTGTTTAAGTAACGCACTACTTGAACAATCTCTGGACACATCAAGGATATGCTGCAGATTCAACAAAGTCTGCCTCAGCACCCACAGCAGTGGAATGGCTTGGCACATGGAGGCAGTGTCGCCACCCACTGCCTGTTTGGCATGTTCAAAGGGCCTCAAAATTTATATCACTGAGTCCATCAGGTGCCACTGTTCTGTTGTCATAGACATCGAGTCCCCCCAAAGTGTCATGGCTGGTGTGCATGACTAGGTATTCTTAGATGGCTTTGTACTGTTCATACAACCTCGTTGCCATGAAAAGAGTCAAGTTCCAATGCGTGACAATTTCCAGCTTGAGACAGTGCTGAGGGAAGCTGTTTTGAATCTGCAGCTGCTGAAGCTGGTCACGGGCCTTTCGAGCATGAAAAGTGTGCACAGATGTGGCGTCAACTGTCAACATTTCCTTGAATTCAGGGTGCTGCAGAAACTCCTGGACCATGAGATTTAAACAGTGGGCCATGCATGGAACCTGAACAAAGCCACCATCGATGATACATTTCACAATGTTTGAGCCATTGTCAAAGGCTGTAAAGCCAGCTTTCAGGGACGGGGGGTGCAGCCACTCATCAATTTCGGTCAGTAGTAAGTCAAGCATGTGTTCGCCAGTGTGGGAACCAGCAACACCGTGCATTGCAAGCGTTGCATGCTGTTGAATTCCAGGAAGGTTGCTACAATGACAGTCTGCCTTACTACACTGATTTCCAATACCACCAGCACAGACAACCATCAGTACCTGCATCTAATGTGCAGTAATACACAAATATGAACTGTCTGCCATTTTGCCGCTTGTCCACATATCCATACTTAAGTGGATAAATGGTGAAGAGGAATGTTGAAGGGCATGTCTTACAGACTGTCACAGTTGGGTATAACTCCGGGACAGCACAGGTGGAAAAGTATGTCCTGGATGGGACTTTCCATTTGGGACAGGCACGTGCCGCAAAAACACTGGAATCTGGAATTCTCCACAAAGGAAAAGGGCAATCAGTCAATTTCCAGCATTTCTGCTACAGCAGCATTCAGTTCATGTGACATTGCATGATTGGGTGGGTATTTCATGTTCCGGGCAAAAAGACTCTGCAACATGGGCTGAGTTGTTACCCATTTTACACGGGGTGTGCCAAATGGCTCTGCTCTGTAGACGGCCGTGGGTGGGGTAGTTTTGATGTGATGAAGAGGGGGTGTACAGGTGACAAGTCCACAAATGAAGTTATTTTCCCGTTTTAAGCACAGGGGTTGATGTTGCACTTGCACTAGACATAGAGCATAGACCACCACCACTTGACAACAATTTAAAGTCATCCTCCTCCTCATGCCTGTTGTAATCCTCAGCTGTTATTTCACCTTTACTACAGACATGGCTACTAGTTGGGCTACTTACAATCATGGAAGGGGATAACATGCTTTATAAGGTGGATGAGGGTAAATGCCCCACTATGGCAGCATTAGCTCCCCTCTGGTGTCGAGTCCACAGTGCCATGTACCTGTTCTTCAAATGTGTATGCTGGCCCCTGGTGCCCAGATAACCACCCTTTTTACCACGTTTGACACGCGCTTAAAGCTGACAGATTGCCACTGCTTCATCACTTGGATCTTGTATAAAAAAAATCCCAAACAAGGGATTCAGATCCCCTACTTTTAGTTTTCACAGGGCCCTGATGCTGCAGATTAGACACCATTTTTTTAGACAATGACATGGGGGGTGTACTAGTACATGATTTCTGTTGCTGGCCACACTTGGGCTCTACCGGCCTATCACTATCTATGATGACTACTACTGGGTTATCATCATCAACAGAACCTGCCACATCACAACTTTGAAGAGGGGATGATTTAACACTGACAGAATGAGACTGTTTGCACAAAGCCACCTTTAATTTCTTTTTCTCTGGTTCCCAACTGGGGTCCCTGAAATCATCATCATATTCCTCATCCACAATGTCAGCTCGGATGCTGTCCTGTGGAGAACAAGTACCAACCACAGCATCATTATGATCATATAACCCCCCCCCCCCCCTGCAAATGGGGGTTCCCAAAAGTCTTCCAGAAGTTTGCTTGAATGCTCCAAGCCTGGATGCCGTTCGGCGTCTAAGCCGTTTATCTGTGAGTGCTTTTAGAGCCCCTGGTACTGTCTCTTTAAGAGCTGTCTGCCTGCAGATATAATTAATTTGGATGAGGGTCTGTGTGTTTCCCTGCTTGAGTCCCACTCGAGCTGCTGCCAAATCACTCCTTTTCTGCCGTCGCTATATGCACAGAGGGAGCTCTTTCAGAAGATGTAAATATTTGCTGGTAACCTGCTAGAGTAATAATGAAAATGCAGTTTGTTTTAACCTGCTTTCTTATAGCAAGGACTGTGCAGAGTAAGCTCCCTCATGTTGGTTCTGAACTGCCGAATTGGACCAATCATTGTGGGGATCCTTTAAAATGGAGCCTGCTCTGGGCGAATCAGAACTTGGACTCTCCTTTGGAGCCTGCTGTAAGGGGATTGTATGAGCAGTGACTCTGGGAAATGTAGTTTGGACTTTGGCGCTTTTTTGCACCAACAGGAGTCTGATTGTGGTGACAGCCAAACCAGCCAACTGAACTGGGAGGAACTCAAAGGAAATGCCCGACTCTCTACTGGAAAGATCAGTTGAGTTGTAACTGTTAAGAGGGAAGGAGCTCTGGGCTCCTGTGCTGTTGAGTTTTCGTGCAGGAAGTTCATGTGGTGCCCTGAAGTTCGGTCTGCAACTGTTTGTGAGTACCAGTGGACTGAATCAGAGTTGTAAGGAGAAAGAACCACCAGAAGTGAGGAAACCAGGCTCACCCTGTAGAAGACTGGAGAAATTGCTGAATCGCGCTCGGTCTGTCAGGAACTGAATCTGCTGTGTGTTCTCCCGGGTATTGTGCAGTAATTGCGATCGGGATAGAAGTAGCCTGCCTGGTATAGTACTTCCCTTTACATATAAATGTGTGTAGTGCTTGTGGGGAATCGTTTTCAAATCCCTGTACAGTGAACAGAGGCATGAAGCTGGGAGTAAACCCCAGCTTAATCCAGACTACATTCATTTGCTCTAAACTGCAGTGGTGTCCAGTCACAAGGACCTTGTCCACATGATCTGCTCCTACTGGCAATCCAGGACAATCTGCCTTCCATCCAGTTCCCAGCATTGAGTTGTGAGTACAAAGCAGGGCAGCTCCCTGCCATCTGTTTGTTGAATTGCAAGTGTGTCATCTAATTGTTGCTTTTTTTCATTTCTTCACAAACTGAGCCCTCTGGCTCTGGATAACAATTTGGTATTGTGCAAGTGTTTTTTCCATCACAGGGCCCCAACCAGCTGCACCTATCCTGGCTTGCCCCCTTCCCCCATCCTGGGTACCCAGTGAAAGTGACAATTTGGGACTCTGAATATGTGCACAGTACTGTGATTATTAATGTGTTTAACCTAATTAACCTGATTTCCCTGCCCTTGTTATATCCCCCTAAATAAATCGGATTTGTTTGTTTCAGCAAAGTTACACTGTCTGAGGTATTCGTTTATGTTAAAGTACTGCAGTGGGGTTTTTGTACTGTATCATCTTGTTTTACAGGAGGTCCCCAGAGTTCAGTTGACAGAGCCAGTCCTGGGGTTAAGTGTATATTGTGAAGATATTTCTGATGCATTGTCTGGGCCACTAGTGGGAAGAAAGGGGGGCTGCAGTAGCCCAGAGGGCTGTGACCAAGTCTCTTGCGACTGTCTGAACCCCGACCTCTGGGTGGAGGCACCCGCCATTGGATCCAGGCCCCTCAACCTGTTGTTGGCCGAGCAGGCAGGGGTGTAGCCCTTGGGATAGTGCCCCTAGGGTTAAATCATACAATATTTTTCTCCAACATTTGAAGGATTGAATGGCACAGGCATGACCTCATCAACAGCACTGGAAACATGAGATTGTGACGACTGTCAGCATCAGAATCATGTTCAACCAATGTGGGGATGGGGATGGGGACGTCGGGAGTGTGACATCTGCTGCACTCGGACTCACGGTCGCGGCTTTAGACTTCACAATATGTTGGAAACGGTTAACTTGTTGTCATGGGTTGAACTTGGGGCAATACTCATGCCATCAACAATTTCTACCACCAGCTGGGACAACAGCATCTCTAACCATGACCGAAGCTACTGATTTAGCTGTGAAAAACATAGTCAGAGAAATCCCTTTACTGGCATCAGCTAGGCACTTCTCTGCATACTACCACGCCTATAGCTACTCTTGCCACTGGCAGCAGTGCCATGGCCAGAAGCATGTTTGCATGCATGTCTCTTTGCAGGCATTTTTGGGGATTACACAGAAAATTCACAACAAATTGATATTTCTGAAATTTGGGGTGGATGGGAAGCCAAAAAACAACTTTGGCTTACAGATACTGATTGGGCACTAAACAGATGCAAACACACAGACTCAGATTGCACACTATAAAGAGATGCAGCCACACAGGCACAAACACACCTTAACCAGTGTTCACACAAATCAAAAACTGGAAAAATAAATTATACCCTGTTGCTGGTTGGGGGGGGGGGCGCTGTAGTAGCAGTTCACTATCTAGATAGAAGGAAGCAGTAAAAAAATACCGCAGATGGATAACTGATTAAGAGTGCGGCGATTACTGTGGGGCACAATAAAATGTGTCTGACTTGATGGCACGCGCACACACACACACACACTCTCTACAAGTAATGTGCAGAAAATGTAACAGTGCGGTACACAATATAACCAAATCTTCTAAAAAGAATGAAAGTATGCACTGCACCTCAACAAACAGAAAATAATTATTAAAAATTACTTCATGTATTAGTGGTACATAAACACACAAATACTGACACACACTAGTACAAAACAGAAAGACTGCCTTTCTCATGTGAATCTCACTCAACCACAGATATGCCCTCCTGAAGCACACTTCAATAATGTCCGTCAGTACACAGGCTGAATGTTCTAAATTAACATTCAAAATGCACAGAGAAACAATCAACACTCGATCTAAGCACAGGAGGGGTTCCTATAGTCGATGTACTAAATTTGGATCAAAATAATTGAATCAAAAGCGATGTTTTAAATCTTTTTCAATGGTTTGATTCTCAGAGCTCTGAGAGCAAACTGTCTCCAGCTTTCCACTACACACACTATGCAGAACTGAGGCTGTGCAAGACAATATAGAGCCCATGTGACCTGCTGTCCCATGAATCAATGCAAAATTCACCTCACATCGCAATAAACAGGCGAAACAAAGTGAAGTCCATTCAAATCAATGGCACTTTGCGTTAAAATTAAGGGGAGGCAGTAAAACAAGGCGAAATAGCGTGAAATCCATTGAAACAATGCACTTCACATTCCTAATTACTAGGCAGAGTAATTTGCTTCATGTTCTGAAGCACTACATGGATTGAGGGACAATATGGGAGCGGTCCACTTAGAGAGCGGGAGCACTTAGCCCATCACTAGTGTTTCAGCTGGTGAATGGCAGCAGAACTGAAAGATCATTGGCAACCTCATTTTCTTTTAGTTAACCAAAGGAATTGAATTACTGACCTGTTTGTTGAGTGTTGCTGCCTGGAACATGGAAAGTGTTTGTTTTTGATGACCCTCATTGAAATTTGCAGTTTTTTAATTTTGAAAAATAGCGAGGAGCACGTTGTTATGCTCCAATGGTGCACCGTTTGGCCGTGACCATGGAATGTGCTGTTACTTAATTGTGGAGCAGGAAGTTTGACTTATACTGCAGCTGTCATTAAGCACGCTTATTGTTCTGTGTAGATAGGCAGGCATGAGTACATTTGTGCTGTGAAAAACAATTTTAATTAATTTTAGGCACTCTTGGTGATCCGGGCTATAAACATGTCATCCCCTGATGAGTATGAGGAGACTGATTCAGTGGTTTTCGGTGCAACAATAGAGCCCTATTCCTATGAGAGAGTGCTAGCAAGCGGTGGTGCAATGGCAGATGCAGCACACAAAAGTGACAGCAGTAATCCTGAGCATGAGTCCATGGCTGCTGAGTTAGTAATTTTTTATGTTGATGCTTTATTGTGATCTGATTTCTTTGTGTTTCTAATCTAAGGTATGTCACACACTGCATATCACAGTGCCACTGTGTTCCCTCGCACTGACAGAGTGGCCGCGGTGAACTGGACTGCTTGTTGTCACTCTGTCTGATCTCATTAGTAAGTTCACATGTCCTTCTTTAAATACATGCACAACTGAATTGGCCATGTAACTGCATTCACAGTGTGTGTTGGTTGTGTGTTTACAGTGTGATATGGGATTTTAATGTTACAGACTGCTTGTGTTCTCTTGGGGGCCTACAGTGCTGACCGAGATGCTACATACCTCATATGCATGTTTTAATTTTATTAGTTACCATGCTGTGTGTTTCCATCTTATTATATCCCAACTGTTCTCTTGTGTTGACGAGGTGCTTGAAGAGGAGCTCTCCAAAGTGTAGCTCACGGCAAAGTCAAGAACCCATTTCTAAGTATGTTTGTTGGATATTTGTGTGTTTCTAGTATCACAGCATTTCCTGGTTGTCACAGTTGGGTCAGTGTATGCGCAGCACTGTGAGTTATGTGCTTCAGAAGTTGTCATACAAGCATGGATTGCAGCCTTGTGGTCATTTGCTACATGGCTTGCAGTGATGCCTCTCGATGTTGCACATAACTGTAGAACCACTACCTCAGCTGTGAATGCACATTGCAGACTGCATTTCCTTCCTTTTTTTGAAATTTAATATATTTTATTAATATTTTCAGGCAACAAGATACAAACATACATACAATCAACAGACATACAATACACATAGCTCATTACCTCCCTCCCTCTTCCCCCTCCCTGGAGATACCTCCAACAGTTCAAGTGAGAATGTATACAACTATTTAAGTTACTCTAGGACTTCGGGACCCAAACATATAATCTGCAATTAATTACTGAGTAAAACAAACACAAAATGGTGCTCACATGGAGCTAAAAAGGCCACTAAGACTTTTAAGACTCATCTAAGGGTTAGATTGGATTGAAAAGATGGCATCTAGCTTGCCCCATTTTTTATTATCTGCATTCATACGGTTCTGTAAACTGGCTTTCCTCTTTCCCGTTCGTAGGTTGAGTAATTCATTGAGCCATTCAGAGTAGGTAATCTCATTCTTATCCATCCAGTGCTGGAGTACCAACCGCTTCACTGTAAGAGATATTAGAGACAATATATCTCCTTTCTTTAACTTGAATATCAGAAAGTCTCCTACTAAGCAAATTTCAGGGAAAGATAGTTTTCTACACCAAGTAAGGGGTCAGCCTGTGTTTTAATCCTCTCCGGGGGCACTTTAGGGTTAGATATGGCTGCCACCACACATTCAGTCACTTCACTACCAGTCTAGCACTGCTTGTAAAGTGCTTTGGTTGTAGAAAAGCTCTATATAAATGCAGATTCTTCTTCTTAGGGCAATCCCACAGTACATGTAAGAGGGAGCCTTCTGCTTGGTTACACCTAGAATACGTGGAAGAAGAGGCTTTCCCATCTTCAATAGATGAACAGGGGTGAAATAAATATTATGCAAAATGTAAAATTGGGTAAGCCACAATTTATCATTAGTCAGATAAAGATACACATCTGTTCATATGCACTCCCAGTTAGACTTCAAATTAGGAAGTGAAGAAGACCAATAACCAGAATGGCACGTGGCCTGAGGAAAAAGTGTGGAAAACAAAAGGGGAACTAATTGGGATACTGAGTGGGGTTGTCAGGAGTGGATTTGGAGTAAAGAAAGAAAGTCTTTCTGGTCAATGGTCCATGCTGTTGTACCATACCAACAAATCAGCATATGCCAGAGTTGGTATATTTTGAATATCTGTATGGCCAGTAGGTTAAGATGAGTTAGGAGGTCCTGACTACTAGGAATCTGGCCTTCCATGAGGAGGTCAGATACTATCTTGTCTCTTATCCAAGGTAACCTCTGAGGGGACAGTGTGTGACCTCCCAATTTAAAGTTAGAATTGTGACAAAGTGGTTGGGAAATGTCCCTTAGGTTATTGTAGTGCATGGCTCTACATAATTGGTCATGGACTTTTATTGAGGTATAAAGAACCATACCTTTAATCTGGGAAGGGAGATTTTTGGGGACAAAAGACTTTCCAGAGAAAGGCCAGCTTCTGCAATTTGATGTCGCTCTATTTGAAGCAATTGTGGTTCATATTTAGCTGCTCCAGGTAATGTAGGAGGTTTGGGCCATCTAGCATATTTAGAGATGTGGCTTTCCAGATAGTATATATGAAAACTGGGCAGTGAAGTCCCCAAGAGCTTCAGTACCCCTAATCTAGTGTAGGCTTTGCGTGGAGTTTTTCCGTTCCATAAAAAATGGGAGATAATACTGTAAAGTCTCTTAAACCAATGAATGGGGAGGAAGAGGTTTAACATGTTTAAGGGAAAAAAAACTTGGGGAAGCACATTTATTTTAATAATACTTATTGGGCTTGCAGAGATAGGGGAAGGGAGTTCCACCTACAAAGGTCTTGTTGAAGGGTATTGACCAGATTATCTAAATTTATTTTTTTCATTAAAGTGTGTCTTTGGGAAAGAATAATATCAAGGTATTTCAGTTTAGATTTCCAAACCAATCCCAGATGCAAAAAGTCAGAGGAAAAGACTTGGAGTACAGAGGCATTATAATTGTTTTATCGAGGTTCAGCTTGTAGTTGGAAAATTTGCCAAATTCAGAGATAATACTCAGGGCCTTAGGTATAGAGTACGAGGTTCGACAAGTGCAGTAAAATATCGTCCGTATATGCAGAGACTCTGCAATCCAAGCGCCCCTACAGGGATTCCTTGAATAAAGGTGATGACTTAAGCAGGTATATTAGGGATTCAAGTAGAGATTAAAAAGCAAGGGAGATGGGGACATCCTGGTGAGTACCTGAGTAGAGGGTGAAGCCTGTAGATAAAACTCCATTGCAATGAACTCTGGCATAAGACTGGGAATATAATACTCAAATCCATTGTATAAAAGATGAGGGGAATCCAATTTTTTCTAATACTGAAAATAAGAAGGTCCAGTGAACCCTATTAAATGCAGGGCAGAAAAAATGTGGGTCAATTTCCTTAAACAGTCAGCCAAGGCTCTCTCCTTCATAAAACCTACTCACTCTGGTCCAATCAATCCCTCCCAAATCTGCATAACTCTGTTAGCTAAAACTTTTGCTAAAAGTTTCATATCATAGTTCATGAGGGAAATGGGACAGTAGTTGGTCACTTTGTCTGTGGGTTTATTAGGTTTAGGTAAGACTATTATTAAAGCTTCTAGCAGGGAGAAACTGAAAGGCCTTTATTGCAGAGAACGGAAAAGAGTTGGAGAACTGGAGCTAAGTCATCTGCAAAATCTTTATAAAAACTGGAAGGGAAGCCATCTGGTCCAGGAGCTTTATCAGAAGAAAGGGATTGATAGCAGTGAGAATTTCTTGAAGGGAAATGGGATGGTCAAGAAAAGATTGTTGTTCTGGGTTAATGTAGGGAGCTGTACTAGATTTAGGTAGTTTTGAATAGCTGCCAATGAGCGAGGGTTAGTTGGGGGCTATATAGTTGATAAAAAATATCAAAATTCCTGGGCCATTTCCTTAGGGGATGTTTTGGGGGTTCCATCAATGTGGGAGGTAATAGACAGGACCAGGCAGGAAGTTTCCTGCTTTTTTACAGGCTAGTAAATGTCCAACTTTGTCCTCCTGATCTACATATGTTGAGTGGATTTTCAACAGGGCATATTCAGCTTGTTCCCTCAGATTCGTTGCATATCAGTATCTCAAGAGTGTTAAGGTCACCTGCTCCTCCTCAGATGACTCCAGAGTTGGACTGTTTTCAAAAGTTTTAATCTGCTCCAAAAGAAGATACAGGGAGGCTTCATATTTCTTTTTTTGGGTGGATGCTAGTTTGATAAATTCCCCACGCAATACACACTTAAGGAAGCACCATAGTTTGTCTATATCAGAAATGGATCCCATATTATGTTTCAAGAATTGAGCAATAAGGGTCTTGATTCTGGACAAGACTTGGGGTCTTTTAATAACTGGGTGTTTAGTTTCAAATTTTGTCTCAATTAAAATTGGGTAAAGGCACATTCTAACCACGTGGGTGAGTGGTCAGAAAAGGACTCTGGGAGTGAATCCTCCATTATCCACACCTGGTAAGATAGTTATAACTATCAGGAAATAATCCAGTTGAGAAGAAGATTTAGAAGGGGAATTAAAAGTGTAAATCCGATCAGAAGGGTGAAGTACCCTCCAGGGATCACAAAGTCCTCCCATTTCCATCAGTTCATGTAGTGCATGTTGGGCAGGAAAGATCTTTGGAAAGATGGCCTGACCTGTCGCAGTCTGAAGTGAGAGTCACATTCCAGTCTCCAGCCAGAATAATAGGGAAGTGTATATAAGGGGACAACAAATTAATTAGCTTGGAGAAGAATTCAGAGGAAGCAGTATTGGGGCCAATTCCCAAGAAGGACCTCAGAATGGTCCAGCATCCCTTGCAGAAACAGGTACTGTCCCCGAGGATCCTCAATACACTGCATTATCTGAAAGTTAGTTCCTTTAAAGATTAATATTACGACTCCTCTCTGGGTTGTAGAATCCCCAGCTGCATATACTTGACTGACCATCAGCCTATGGAAAAGTAACTTTTTAGCAAGAAGGTGAGTCTCCCGAAGAAAGGTGATTTGGCAATGAAGTACTTGGAGGTGTTTTAAAATCTGATACCTCTTCCCCTTAGACTGAGCACCTTTGATATTCCAAGTGATGTACTTCATACTAAACTTGTAAAACTTAATGAAAATATGCAGAATAGGTCCCTTATAAGAAGGGAAAGGGAAAATTGTTTAACCAGGAGTAGCACACTAAGCTGAAGTTTGTTTCTAGATGCGACCCTGGGAGCACAAGGAAGTTAAGTGACTTGCTCAGGATCACACAGTATGCACTTAGGTGGCTGTGGGATTCAAACCCAGATCTCCTGATCTGCAGCTCAGAGCCTTAACCCACTGCACTATACTGCCTCTAAGAAGCAAGTTGTTCTTGCAAAACCAAATCCAGTATCTCCGTAACCCTACTACCTCCCCCCCACCCAAAAAATGTTGGCTCCTCCCCTAATATAGAGAGTAATAAGCTAGGAAAAAACAACAAGAGATTATCAAATTATGTATCTGAATACAGATACCAGATATTAAGCAGAATGCTGTATACAAAGGGAAGCGAGCCTGTGCATGTGGTAATGTGAAAAGAATCCCAAATAGAGTCATTCTCCCATTCCAAATTAATCAACAGTCCTGGTGTACCCATAAAATTATTCCCTCCAAAATATTTTGCCCAAAAATATAAAAATACCTATATCCCTAGTCCAAATGACTGACCCTCTGAATCCTCTCAGGCCATGACAGTCTTATTCCTCCCCAAGCAGGTTTACCTCCCACTCCCCTACGCCCACCTAAAGTTAGTATATTATGTCATATTGTACTAGCCACTAAATTAGGAATAGCAACAAATTAGAAATTGTGCTATTCACATTATACCTATCGAGTATGAATAACATAACAGTCCCGAGATCCTTAATTATGAGAAGATTACAAAATGTCAGGGAAACAGTGCATAGGGGTGCAAGAATTTCGGGTTTAACACAATTATTTGTTACTAGTCTAAATGACCACCTCTTAGAATTCACAACCTTATTTGAGGTTAAACTAAACTACTTAAATGAATGTGCTCAGTCGAGCAGTTCTTTAGATAAGTCAGATTGCACAGGTCTTGAAGACTTAGTCCTTGCCCAGTCAAAGATCCAGATAGCGAGGTATGTATCATCCATCTTTCCTGTATCACTTCTAATAAAGCAATGAATGGCAATTCTATCAGTTCACCACTGGGTGGAGCCTGGACGATGAAAAGAAAAGTACCAGATGCAGGACTATTGGGGGCCACAACAGTTGGTCATCTTTATTGTAAGTAGATCTCACTCATAGCATATCTATGGAGTAGAAAATACATAGAAAAAACATAGATCCAGAACGCAATTCCCGGGAGAAAACGTGGCAGGATACCAAAGAATGTTACAGGTACAGTCCCAATATGTTATGTCTAGTTGACACACAGGAAAGTATAGCCCTGGGAGCCATTCATTTAAATAAATCAGGGTAGAAAGATTTCAGCATGGTGACAGCTTGTTCAACTGTTTCAAAGCTGTGCCAGGTATCTCGGTGTTGCACTTGCAGTTTAGCTGGGTATTTCATCCGGTATTTGATGCCAGCCGCTATCAGTTTGGTCACTGTCGGGTGTGATGCTGATCTTTTTTTGTCTTACCTACCTCAAGAGATCTTGTGGGACTTAGCTCTGCCTCCTGTTTAACACTCAGTCCAGCTCCCTGGACTGTACCGGCGGGATGGAGCCTACCCCAGACAGAGACTAGTTTCTGGCTTTGGGGGGATGGAGGGGTACCTCAGGGTGCCTTAATCAGATGCGTGGCACCTGCAATGAGGAGTGGATGTGCTCCTGCAGCTTACCTGGACTCCCAGCTGGGTAGTTTCTAGCAGCACTGTGCAAATGAGCTGGTTAATAATGAGTTATTCTTAACTAATAACTATGCTTACTATGTGGTGTACAGTTACTTATCTGCTAATGCTCAGCAAGTCGAGTATTGATCGTAATTTATTTATTACATAAGCTGAACTAGTAATTAATGAATGCCAAACTAATACCTAATTCATGGGGATTAGTTAATTCTTAATTAGGAAATAGGTCAATGACTAACTGCTGAAACTTAAGAATTAGTTAGCAGTAGTTGAGCTAGGAGGAGTTAGCCACTAACTCATTTGCATGTGAAAGAATCAACCAAAGCAAAACTAAGGAATAACTGAACATTAATTAGTGATTTGAGGCAGTTGAGCATTTGGCCTATTTTTTGTATAAGCTCAACAAGTAATTAATGAATGCCAAACTAATAATCAATTCATGGGGATTAGTTAATTCTTAATTAGGAAACCAGTCAATAACTAACTGTTGCAACTATTAAGAATATGTAAGCAGTAGGTTGAAATAGAAGGAGTGAGCCACTTACTCATTTGCATGTGAAAAATATCAACCAAAGCAAAACTGAGGAATAATTAAACATTAACTAATTATTAGTGATTTGAGGCAGTAGAGCATTAGGCCTATTTTTATGTTGGCATGCTTGCGCAGCCAACATCTTGTGGCAGTGGCGATTTGGAGGCGCGATCGCTGTTGGGCAAATGCAGGGCATGCATCAGTAGGTGCGTCCCTCATTCCCCAATCAGCTTGTATGCTGGTGCCACACCATGCATACTAATGTGGCGAGCACATCTAAGGAAAGGTCCACTGCAATCCGAGCAAAGCTCATCAGACGCAGCGGATCCTTCCTACGTGCGCGACGCATTGTCAGCATGGCAGACAGCCACCCAACTGCCGACTGGGGTACCCAATCCCTGCCCGACACTCTGGCCACAAAAATTTGCTGAAGGGGAGCCCACTCCCGTCGGCATAAACAGTTCCCCATTTCTTATATGCGAGGGTGCCCAATCCCCATGGCTCTTGCCTCCCCTCACTTTCCTTGTGTGCCGACAGAAATTGCCCAATCCCATTGGCATAAATTAACCTCCTTTTTGTTGTGTGCCCGACAGAATTTTAATCCCCTTCGGCTGCAGCAACCCCCAAACAAGTTAGGTAGCACGCTGGGAGTCCACCCCAGCGTGCCAAGTCCCCTGAAAATAAAAACTGTCCCAGAATGTTTTTTCCCTCCGTAACATAAAACGGGTCCCTTGTCTCCCTACCCACCACCCGCACCCACCCACTGCGCACCCTGCCTCCCCACACCCCTCACCCCATACTTACCTCTGGAGTCCGGGCGCGATACAATCTTCGTGGACCGGGAACACGCCTGTAGTCTTCAAAGCCAACCGCGAACTGAGGAAATGCCGGTAAGCTGTATAATGGAATAAATAGTTTTTTTTCAACTCTGATGCATATCTCGGACATTTTTTGGAATTTTTGCACCAAATTTTCAACATAGGGTTTTTGGGACCCCTTCTCATGAATTCTGTTACAGTTATGACATTAATCGGTCCGAAGGTGATTTCGCAGTCACTGTGCGGAATCACCTTTGAGGACTGATGCTGCTGAGACAGTGGCAGTATTCAATGAGGTGAACTATCCAAAAAGCCTATGTTGCAAATCTGATGAAAAATAAAAAAATGGCTGTTTTCTAACGTGCATTGCGCAGTTGCTATGCATGCTCATAACTTCATGAATTCGCAATATTTTCATGCTAGATTTTCAACATTGTCATTTTTCTACAACTCCTTGTGAACAGTATAGCTGTCATTTTTCACATTCTGGCCAAAATGTGTTTCCGCACTTCCGGTGCACGATACCGCGGTTGCTGTGGGAAATCAATGTGCGGGGCAGATTATGAAAATGACAGTTACACTGTTCATGAGCAGAGGTCCGACAATGCCTATGCTGAAAATTTGGTGATTCCATGACTGTTACGAGCATGCGTTGCACAGTTTGCACGCTTGCTCATAAGTTCGCGAATTTATATTTTCACTCCAGATTTTCAACATTGCCATTGTTCTGCACCTCCTTATGAACAGTACAGCTGTCATTTTTCACATCCTGACCAAAATGTGTTTTTGCAGTTCCGGCGCAGAATAGCACGGTTGCTGTGGAATGTCCGTGTTCGAGACACATTATGGAAATGACAGTGACACTGTTCATTAGCAGAGGTTCGGAAATGCCTATGTTGAAAATTTGGGGCCAACAATGCATACAATTAGTATTTTACGAGCGTGCATTGCGCAGTTTGCACACACGCTTGTGACTTTGTGCATGTGTAATATTTTCACTCCACATGTTCAAAATTGCCATTTTTTCACACCTCCTTATGAACAGTACAGCTGTCATTTTACATATACTACCTGAAATGTGTTTTCGCATGTCTGGCGCTGAATCGCACTGTCGCTGTGTGAAATCAGATTTTGGGGCAGTTTGAGGAAATGACGATGACACTGTTCATGAGCAGAGGTCCTAAAATGCCTATGTTGAAAATTTGGTGCCAAAAATCCAGAAAAATGACTGTGCTGCAAGTACACGTTGCACAGTTTCCACGCAGCCTTGTAACTTCGTACATTTGCAATATTTTCATGCCACATTTTCACCACTGGCATTTGTACACACCTCCATAACAGTACAGCTGCCATTTTTCACAGCCTGTCCAAAACGCATTCCCAAAACTGTGGCACACAATGGCGTGCTTGCTGTGGGACATCACCTTTTGGGACACATTAACAAAATCACAGTGCCACTGTTCATGAGGGGGAGGTCCCAAAATACCTATGTTGAAAATGTGCCTAAAAAACTGCCACAAATAATTGGGTTACAGATGTCTGCTGCACAGTTTGTATGCATGTTCATTGCTTCACCAATATTTCATATTGCCACTCCAGATTTTCAACATTGCCATTTTTAGGCCTCCTCTTGAACAATACAGTTGTCATTCTCCACATCCTTCCCAAAACTGTTTTTGTCCCTCTGTCACCAAATGCCACAGCAGCTCTACAAAACCACCTTTCAGCTAACAAAGTGATTGTGCCGCATTTCATGAGGTGGCCTGACAAGCAGCCCATGTTGAACATGTAAAGTGAAACTACCACTACACACCTACGGTGTTAGGGTTTCCAACTGCAGCACCCCACCCGGTACAGGGCTGTGACTTGGGATCATCGGATGTAATGCTCACACTATTTCACCCCCCATGCCCACCCTGCATCCACTGACAGGCATCGTGGTGTGTCTTGCACTGTTTGGACACAAACTTCACCCCACGCTCCTATGCTGCACCCACATCAGCATATTTCCTTATGGAATGGTGTAAGTATAATGCCCAAAGACCCTTAAGCACACCATGACACTTGTCAGTGTCTACAGGATAGGGTGAGGTACAATTGCATGAGCATTATACCTGATGACCCAAAGGCACACCCTACTGCCTGTCACTCTCTACAGGGTGGGGGTGGGGTTGGCGTCACTTCAGTACTTCACTGCCATTTCTATTATGCCTCTAGCTCCGCCACTGCCAATGCCAATGCCAATCGCGACAACATTCGGCATCGACAAATGCTTGTTTTGTATGGGTATGCAAATCTGCTGTCCTTCCCATTGCAGCTCCCGCACCTCCCTGATTTTCCCAAGATATGTTTATCCAGAAAGTTCAGCACGGAAAATTAGAGGCCTTGGGAGATCCCGGGACGGAGTGACCTGTGGGCTCACTCCACAATATACAAGGGGCCATTCAGAAAGGGGCCGGCTATTTTATCACAAACTTTCTACACAAAACAGATTGGTGATGGCCTTCCTCACCCTCTGGCACCCCAGGATGATCAGATTATTTCTACAAGAGCATCCTCCAGGTCTTCTAATTTGCCCTCCATAGATTTTACTCTCTGGTGCAGTTGCACAATCTCGGTTCTGCCGGCGCCCAATCATCTAGTGAAGATATACGCACTTCATTGTGCAGTGAGTGAGGATATCAAGGGAGGAACGCATATTCTGGATGTCCATCGCAAGTGTTTCAAGCATGGCTTTCAAGGGAGACAGGACTTCTAAAAGCTTTTCTTCCACGAGAGCGGCCTGGGGAGTTGAGTGAGCCAGTAGGTTGCGTCTTAGAGTGCTTAGCATTCTTATCCCCAGTCGGTGTTGGTGGTGGAGTATGGTGAGGTAGATAATCTCGCATTTCGGTGTCCATACTGGAAAATTTACTGCCCAGCGATACTCTTGCAGGTTTCTGAAATAAACGACGTGCCAGGATTGCTGCCTGAAATTGCAGGTTAGTAAAATTAGGGTTAAATCACAGGGTAGAGCGGGAGCTACAGGAATCACATCTGCTCAGGCAGCCATCATGTGCCTCCACCATTTCCTTCCTTTCTAATGTGTGACCCATTTATTTAATATGCCTACTCATGAACATATGATGATGCCAGCAGATACAGGCCTTATGGTCTACCAAGTCTGCTCGAGTGTGCAGCTTTCAGTGTTGAGCAATGATGCTGCCCCAACCCCCTCTTCTGCTTCCTCACTGATAGCACTGTCTGAGTTACCCTCATCCTTCTGTTTACCCATTCTGATCCTGCCCCTAGGCCTGTCCCACACCTTAAATCCCCCAACTGATGTTTGTGAAACCAGCTCCTCAGGTAAAGCATTCCATGCCATCGCCACCCTTACTTTGAGAAAGCACCTCCTAATCTCTCTTCTGAACCCCCCCAATTTCAGACTATGCCCTCTTGTGATCCCTTCTTTTCCATATTTAAACATGCCCTCATGGCTAACCCTTTTCATGCCCTTAAAGCATTTGAAGGTCTCGATCATATCGCCCCTGTCCCTTCTGTCCCTCAGGTAGTACATATTGAGCTTCCTTAACCTATCTTCATAGGGTTTTTTCCCCATCCCGATTAGCATCTCGGTTGCCCTTCTCTGTGCCTGCTCCAACAGTCTGATTTCTTTTTTAAGAAGGGTCATCAGAACTGTACACAGTACTCCAAGTGAGGCCTCACAAGTGCCCCGTGCAGCAGCAGAATCACCACCTCGCTCCTTGAGGTGAGTCCCCTTGCTATGCACCCCAGCATTCTTTTGGCCTTTGCTGCCGCTTTCCTACATTGTGCAGAATGATTCATCTGGCCTGTGGCCAGCACCCCCAGATCTGGCCTGTGGCCAGCACCCCCAGATCTTTTGTTTTGACAGATAGATAACTGTACCTCCCCAGCTGGTAACTGTGTCCAGGATTCTTGTTTCTGACGTGCATAATCCTGCATTGAAACCCAACTGCCAGGTGCAGGACCATCTCTCCAAAGCTTCTAGGTCTTTCTGCAGTAAACCCCGTCCACCACTGCTTCCAGTTTAGTGTCATCAAACAGGCTTATCCTACTCTGGATCCCTACTGCCACATCCTCATATCTGTGTGTGTCTGAGTGTGGTCTCCCGTTTTTATTGCCACCAACTCTTTTTTGATTGAACTAGAGTATCAGCAGTAGTGTTCAATTGGTGGGCTGTATATTTGTCATATCGCAATGATCATTTGCACTCAAATGGGGGCAAATGAGGAACATTAAAAACATTACTTCACACAGAAGGAGGTTAACATGTAATATCTTACTAAATGAGACTGCATAAGCTAATACTGTTCAGGCTTTCAGTGTGGGACTAGACGATTCCCAAGTGAGAACAGCACTGAGCGCTACAAGGCATGAGAAAGGGTAACATTTCAATTGTTAAGCTTGTATGTATATCCTTATTCAGATGGGTGTAATCATTTGTATGCAGATTAGCAGACAAGATGTCCACCATCACAGTTTTATATTTCTATGTTACTATGTAACATTGCTCTCAGCATGCCCTGGAACACCAATCCCCTGGCAACAGTGATGTCACTGCAAGAAGAGTGCTACAATACTTTCTCTATGAGACTATTACGGAACCATTATACATTACAATTTTTTATTTCAAAATGTGACCAGGATTAATTGAGTGTACAATTACAGAAATCCAGTTAGACTTTTAAAACTTAGGATAGAGAAAATGTCTTCTTTTATTCTTTTCTCCTACATTTTTATTTTTGTTTCTCCCCACCTTACACCCTGATGATAGCAGCCATTATAGTTGTATCTTTCATCCAGCCTGGAAGCTAGGGCAGCAGTTGCCTTCACAGACAATGCCAATGCAACTACTTGAATGGCCAGCAGGGGGTGCAAGAATGCCGAGGAGGCTAGCCTGGTGGTGAGGTGGCCTGAGGCATTGAATGCCTTACCTCCTGCCACACCGGCGAGCTGTGTTTGGGAACAAATGTGGGTTGCTGGTGGTTGGGGGGGGTGGGAAAGGATCAAGCATCCCAAGGACTGTTCTCCTCTCCCGGGGTGCGGTGGCCAGCTGACTCAGCCTTTGCCTGCCACTGGGTGGAGGCCCGGTGGTAGTGCAGGCAATGAGTGACTCAAAGTGAAGGGGCCACAGTTCTGCAGAGCATGCACACCTCCACGCACACATTCTGATGTGTTGCTGTGGCATGGGCACCTGGGAGAAAACAGAAAATGGGACTCGATGGTAGACCACAATTCTGCGCACCTCCCAGGGTCCTCACCCCCACCCGGATGCCTTGAGTGAAATCTGGATACACACTTTGGGGTGGAGGATGGCCTTCCCCCTCCAGCCCTGCCACAAGAGGGGAATCTGTGAGGAATCAACTCTTGGTAGGTTTGGTAAGTTGTGTGCTGGCCATGGGTAGGTGAGGATGGAAGCATGATCTCCATAGGAGTAAAAGCTTAATTAAAAAAAAAAGAATGCTGAGTGGCCTGCACCCTCCATCCATGACAGTCAAACATCTTATCACAATATGCCCCGCCCCCCCCAACAACCTGGCTTAATTGTGAAACTCTGGTAATTGCACATAAATCCCAGTTTCCCAGGTAGCAGTTCAATGACTTGCCACCTGAATATTAGGCCGGCTCACCTCATTTTCTTTTAAACATACTTTTGGTGAGCCCACTTGGAGCTCTGTAACTTTGTTTAACATTTTAAACTTTTTTTTAGTGCCTGACCTAGTGGCACTGGCTGGTAGTACAGTGCACCACTATGTGGAAGACCCAGGATCGAGTCATGGATCCACTCCCCTGCCTTGGGCTGGTGGGTTCTGGACAGTGAAACAGAGTGCTAGGAAAGTGGAAAAAACACACACTACTACTACTACTGCTACTGCTACTACTGCTACTGCAACTGCAACTGCTACTACTGCTACTACTACAGTACGTCTACTACACATGAAGTAGCCATGACTGCCACCATGCCACTCACCTAAGTTGGGTCTTGTCTACCTCCATCCAGTCAATGAAAAAACTTGTGCAAAGCCTTAAGAAGTCAACAGCTCCAGTGCCCGGGGTGGGGGTGGGGTGGGGGGACTTCTCCCTGGGTGTCTAGGCAACTGGCAGTCTGGCTGGTTGGCAGAATGATGCCCTGTGAGGCCTGCAGAAATAGTGTAGATGGGCCACTAAGGGGTGATGCTGAAGGTAAGTGAGCAGCTGCAGGAAATAAATGCAAGGTAAAAAACAGTTTTAAGCCTCAGAGCATGCTACACCAAATCAGAGTGTGAATATACAAGCTCTTGATTAAGTGGCTGCTTTCTATAAGGTTATTTTTGATGGAAGAGTCAGCTTAAGCGGTTTGTAAGGGTGGGATGACTGGGTAAAGTGCGGAGGTTTTCACTGGGATAATGCAGAGTGTCTTTCGGATTTGCCATGAAGGTTTTTCAAGAATATTTGTTTTTCTTTTGGGGGATGGATGGATATCCCGATAAAGATGGTTACTGCAGAGTGTTATATTTATTTATCATGTTTATCATGTTTTGTACCATTACAATATTAATTTCTTTAGAGGAGCTTATTGTTTCTGGATTCATGTAATAAAGAATGCTTAATTTTTTCTCTCTATTAGCATTGTCTTGGGATTTTTACTATGTTCACTATTTTGTAATTTCTGTGAATTTTCCATAAAATGTTTATATACAAAAAAAGAGTGTGAAATATGTGGCCTAACTTTTATTAAATTGTTTTCCTTTAGTTTTTTTATTCTGCTTTCCATGAGTTCTTCCCCTTCTCATGTACTCCTTCATTTCTCACTGCCCTGTGTATCTCACACACCATTTTCCCCAATTCTCTCCTCCACCCATCCTTCTCTCTCTGGGTAGGTGAGTGGCATAGATTATTCTAATTTATTGTGTTTAATGTATGAGAGGTATGTCTGTATGTTATGTACATTGCGTATTAATTCAGATTCTTGAACGCTGCAATAAAATCCTCTAGCACTACTAGCACTACTAATACACTACTACCAATACCTCTACTACTACTACTAGTATTCATTTTACTATTACTGTTACTTCTAGTATTACTGTATTAACTACTACTACTTCTACTACTATGTCTACTACTATGTCTACTACTGTTACTACTACCCTTTCTGCTTCCTTACCTCCTTAGCCACCATTCTCCCTTTTTTTGTTGGCTTGCACGTGCACAAGCAACATCTTGTGGTAGTAGCACATTTCAGAGGTGTGTCAGTGTTGTGGTGAATGCAGGGGACACTTTAGTGGGTGCGTACCTCAGCCGCCAATCAGTGAACATGCTGGCAATGACAGGAGGTTCAAAGAGAGCCACAACTTTGAAGGAAATCTGCCACTCCAATGAGGTGCAGTTTCCTCATTGCAGCGGCAGATGACAAGACTGATCACGTGCATTACAGTGCACGGTAATGTGCATGGCTGGAGTTACCAGCGGAGTTTCAAAGTGCCTGTCCTGGTGAAACATTTCAATAAGTAAACAGCCATGGCGGCTTTCCTCAATGCGTCCTGCCGCCCTACACACACTCCCCAGAAAGCCAACATCAGTGCCAAATCCCTGTGTTGGCATGTTCCTCCTCATTATGTGGCCACCCCAGTGTGTCTAAACATGGTGGCTCCTGCCGTCCACCACACAGTCCTGCAAAGCTGACATCAGGGGTGCCCAGTCCCCATGTGGGCATGTATCCCCCCCATTAATGTGGCATACTGGGAGCCTACCCCAGTGTGTCAAAATAATTGTTTCCGACACCGGGATGCCCACTCCCGGTGTTGGATGTGCCGCCCCCAACCCGTCTCTGTTGATTGCCGACAACAGTGGGCCCAATCCTTGTGTCAGCAATGGCATGCACCCCCCCCACTATTGTGGCACACTGGGAGCCCACCTCAGTGTGCTAAATGTTTTTTTGTTTTTTTAATTGCTCTCCTCCTGTAAAATAGGAAAACTGTCCCCCATAGTATTTTTATTTTATTTAACCTGTGAAACAGAAAACGGTCCCTCGTGGTCTCCCCCATCCCCCTCCCCCAAACTGCACCCTCTTTCTGTGCACCCTCCTCCCAACACCCCCCCCACTCCATACCTACCTCTGGAGGTCGGGAGCAGTGATCGTCTGTGATGCAGGACACGTCTGCACTCCTCAAAGTCCAAATGTAAACTGAAGAAATGATGGTAGGCTTTATAATGGGAGATTTCAACTTAGGTTGATATCTCAGCCATTTTTTTGAATTTTGGCCCAAATGTTTCAACATGAGGTTCTTAGGACCCCACCTCATGAACATTTTACTGTCATTTCGTTACTCGGTACCAAAAGGTGATTTTGTGCGTAATCACCTTTTGGGACCAATTAATGAAATGACAGTGCCACTGTTCATGAGGGAAGATCCCAAAAAGCCCATTTGGCAAATCTGGTGAAAAAATTCCAAACAATGACTGCATTACGAGCATGCATTGTGCAGGTTCTATGCAAGCTCATAACTTTGCCAATTTTCATATTTTCACTCCAGATTTTCAACATTGCCATTTTTTTCATGCCTCCTTATGAACAGTACAGCTGTCATTTTTAAAATCCTGCCCAAAATGTGTTTTTACACCTGTGGCGTAGAATGGAGCAGTAGCTGTGGGAAATCAACTTTTGGGACAGATTAACAAAATCACAGTGCCACTGTTCATAAGGAGAGGTCCAAGAATGTCCATGTTGAAAATGTGGTGAAAAAATTCCCCAAAATAATTGCGTTACAGGCGTGCATTACATAGAGAATAAAGTATGGGGTGGAGTGTGCAACGAGATTTTACACACCCGAGGGGTTGGATGGCATATAATCCAGGCATCCAACCCTGAGGGTGTGTGTGTAAATCTCGAGTTTACACACACCACCCCATATTTTATTTTATATAATTGCTGGGTTAGGCTTTTTTGCCACAGCCAATTATATAAAATAAATAGTCTAATGCAGCTGCAGTCTGGATGATGTTTATCCGAGTCCTCGGTCGCTCAGCAGCAGTTTACTTTTTCTTGTTTTGTTGTCCCCTTTACTGTATGATTTTTGTTAGGTAGTTTTTTTTTTTTTTTAAATAGTTACTTACCACCTAGAGATAGTGGTGGCAGTGCAGTTTTGACCGATGAAGAAATCTGGTGGTGAGTGGTGAAAACCCGGAAGAGCTGTAGGTTGGGCATGTGCATAGTGAGGGAAACCGTGAGTGTGTATGCAGTTATAAACGCTTCTTTATAATGGCAAATTACGCCACAGTTTCCCTATGGGAAAAAGCCTAACCCAGTTATTATAAAGTGTCTATGCACGCTCGTAACTTATGCCAATTTTTCATATTTGCACTCCAGTTTTTCAACATTGCCTCATTTTCACACCACCTCATGAACAGTATAGCTGTCATTTTTCACATCCTGCATGAAATGTGTTTTCGCACCTGTGGTGCCAAATGGCACAGTTGCTGTGCAAAATCACCTTTCGGGTAACGAACTGATAGTGTCACTGTTCATGAGGTGAGGTCACAAAAAGCCCATGCTGAAAATTTGGAGTGAAAATGCCAACAAATGCCCAAGGCATAAGGGTTTCCAACCATAACACACCACCCTGTAGAGACTGACAGGCGTAGGGGGCGTGACTTGGGATTGTTGACTGTAATGCTCACATCATTCCACCCCCACCCACACCCTGTAGCCAGTGACAGGCATCAAGGTGTGCCTTGGAGTCTTCAGCCCCAGAGTTCACCCCCATTCTCCTATACTGCACCCATCTCAACGTATTTCCTTATAGAATGGGGTGAGCGTAAGGCCTGAAGACCACAAGGCGCACCGTGATGTGGTAGGGTGTCTCATGGTTCCCTGCCTCCTGACCTGCACCTGACTCTTGCCTCCATGTGAACAGATTTATTGCATGTGCAGTATGACTATGTTTGCTGTTTTCTGCAGTGTTGATCACTGTATTACTCACCACACTGCAGCTGTGTTTCTTGTACTTTATAGTGCTTGTGTCACCTTGCCCTCCCTCCCCTGTTCACTCTTGGAAACAAACTCTGGCTCTGTGTTATTCCTTGGATGAAATTTTTAATTAACAATTTGTGTCTTTTTCCAGTGGTATTGTTCATGAAAGCAATATGCCTCTTATTCTGAGGAGTTTGGCCATCAGATAATGTCCTTGGTATTTACTGGCTGAGGTTGAACCCTGACAAGACTGAGGTGCCAGTGGTTGAACCAGGTCGCTATGGCATGTAGGTGCAAGTGGGTCAGTTTACCGGGCTTCGGCTCGGTCTGTCATGCTGTCTACCTCTAATCAGGTGCAAAATTGGGGCATGGTATTAAATGGCAGTCTGTCACTTAAACATCAGGTGTCGGCCATTGTCAAGACCACATTTTACCATTTGAAGAACACTGCCCGGATAAAGCATCTGATTCCGCCTAGACATATGCCAACCCTGGTTCATGTCTTTGTAACCTCACACCTTGATTACTGCAAGGCCTTATACCTAGGGCTACCGGGGGCTGATATCCACAGATTGCAGCTAGTGCAGAATGCGGCTGCCAAGTTATTGACTGGTTTACCAAGATCTAGCCATATCACATGTGCTCGCTATCTGCACTGGCTGCTGGTGAATTGGCGGATCACCTTCAAGGTTGGACTGCTGACCTACAAAGCTCTACATGGACTGGGACCCAGCTATCTGCAAGATCTTCATGGAATGGGGTGAAGGTAAGGCCCAAAGACCCCAAGGCACACTGTGACACCTGTCACTGTATGCAGGGCAGGGTGAGGTAAAATGGCATGAGCGTTATGGACAATGACCCAGAGGCACACCCTCAATGCCTGTCAGTTTCTGTAGGGTGGGGGTGGGGTTGGTGTCAGTTTAACACTTCACTGCCATTCCTATAATGCATCTAACTCCTGCACTACCAATGCCAATGCCAGCAAGCCAACATTTGGCATTGACAAATGCTTGTTATTAACTGGCCTGGCAAAGAGCGATTACCCAGATGGCCTGGACATTAAGCTCCTGCATCTCACTTGTCCTGCTATTGATGTCCTGATCTTTTTCATCCTCACCATCTCTTTTTACGTTGATAAGGTCCCAGATGTCTGGAAGTATTCCAGAGTTCTTCCACTCCACATAGAGGGAGACTTCTGCGGCTTGTAACTATGGACCTACTGTATCTCCTTTATCCCTGCACTTAGAGGTTAGAAAAAACTAGTGCTCTTCTAGCTCTCTGCTTCCCTCAACTCCTACTGTTTTAGTTCCCCCCATTTAGGTTTCAGGAAAACCCATTTCACAGTTCCCTCCTTCCTCAAATTCTTTTATTTCACTGGAAGGAGAATAACCACTTTTACTGACCTCTGCAATATTTGTTGATCTTGCCAAGGCATGCAACACAGTTGCAAATCCCCATGTGATAAAATGGCTCAGGCTGGACTATTTTACCTTTCAGTCAGATGGTCCATCTCCTACCTGTCTGACTGGAAACAATTGGTCCTTAAGGTGATACTCTCTTGCCTAGCCACCCCAATTGGAGCAGTTGTCCTCCAAGGCTAGGTCCTGACCTACATCCTGTTTTCTATCTTTCTTAATGACCCCCAAGCTTGCATCTCCTCACAAATTCACATGTATCCAAGAACTCAGCTGGAAGTGGAAACATAGAAATTGTCAGCAGATAAGGACCATAGGGTCCATCCAGTCTGCCCGTGGGCCCTATACATTGTATGTGGCCACTGACCCTATGTGATCAATGGCTTTTCATCACTCCTCCCTCTCACACTTCCCTTGTGTCTGTCCTATGCATGCTTATACCCCTGCACTGTGCTTGCCCCACTACCTCCTGTGGCAGACTATTCCAAGCGTTGACTATCCTTTCTGTTAGAAAACTTCCTCCACGTTACCTCTTAATCTACTCCTTCCAATTTCATATTGTGCCCCTTGTTCTAGTACTTTTTCTACAGCATTACTTTGATAGCGCCTCACATTGGTTTTGTTTGACTTTACCTGTTTTTAAGACTGAGGATGGCTCCCTGTTGGTGAACTGCTCTTTTACAATACCTGAAACAAAATCTCAACTCCTCCAGGCTTGTAGATATCAATGTAAAATGTCTCCCTAAACTGGGAGACCTCTATCAGAATATGTGATCTCCTGATGCTTAAATACAGGTATGTGGTTTACAGTGCCACTTCTAAGTCTGTTGTGGCCTACTGTATCCCTTAGCTCACCACTTCTGCAGCTCTGCAAAAACTGCTCTTCATGTATCCTACAACTCCCTATATTCTGAGCTCTGTTCCTCCCTTGAAGGCTGATGCCTCTTTCACTCTCCCTCCTCATATCTAAATTCTATCACTCTGACCTCCCCTGCTACCTCTTCTCCTCCTCCTCCCTTTCCTTCCTACTCTCTAAGGAATTCTAACTACTATTCCTTTCTAATTCTTCTTTTCAAGACTTTTACTGGGGCTGTTCTTCTATAGACTCCCCATTTTGGGAATGACCTCTCTCCGACTCCTCTACCCCATTTTCACACACTGAAAGCCAGCTCGATTAATCCATTGCTCAGTCTCTTTTGCACACAGTCTCCTCCTTTCTGTGTTCTCTTTGTGAATGGCACCAAGATCTGCAACACAGAGGATGCTCCTGGGGTGTGTGTGGAAACGATGGGTAGGGATCTGAAAGACTGAAGGAATGGTCAAGGTTATGGCAGTTGGGCTTCAGTGAAAAAAAGTGAAAATAATGCACTTGGGCCATAGAGACCCAGGAGTAGAATACAGAATGGGTGGAGATATACTGACAAAGACCAAGCAGGTAAGAGATTGAGGAATAATCATTTCATTTGATCTATAGGTGGCCAGGCAGTGTGACAAGGCAGTCAGTAGGGCTAGTGGAATGATGGGTTGCATATGTAACCCCCCTACAAATGGGGATTCCTGAAAAGTCTTCTTTGAGCTTGCCTAAATGCTCACTGCCAGGCTGGTGTCCTGCATTTTAGCAGTTTAAATGTATTGCAAGAGCATGCCTGTATAGCCTCTGTGTACTGTCTCTTTAAGAACTGCCTGGATTGCAGTCATAATTAATCTGGGAGGGGCTGAGTGTTTCTATGCTAGAGTCCTCCCGGATGCCAAATAATTGCTCCATTCTGCCATCGCTATTAGTGCAGAGTGAGCTCTGTTAGAAGATGTACTTGTTTGCTGATCATTAATTAGAATAGTAATAATATTGCAGTTTGTCTAACCTGCCTTCTTTGCAGCATGGACATTTCTGTTTATCTCCACTATCTTGGTCCTGGACTGCTGAAATGGGCCAATCAGTACCTTTGGGGACTCTAAATAGGAGCCTGTCCCCTGGGGCTTTGTGGGAGCAAAATTCTGTAGGAATTTTAGTTTTGGGTTTTGGGCGCCTAAATGAACCTGGAGGGGGAGCCCTTGTTGCGACTGAGAGGAATCAGCCAACCAAACATTTTGGATCCTGGAGAAAGTCCCAGACTGCTTCCAGTTTTAGTTCAGATCTGAGTTGGGAAGTGAAGAAGTAACAGCTCGAGATATTCGAGCAGCAATCCTGCATGGATTCGCGCCGGAGAACTGTGAAAGGGTTTTAGCCTGCCTGTCTGCCTGCTGTCCCTGCGAAGGAAAATAGAGTTGATTCGGGCTGAATCAGAGTTGTAAGAATGAATTAAGCCACTGGACTGTGGCCACGATTTAACCTGAAGACGACCAAAGATTTGCTGAATGTGATCGGCCTGTCAGGATTTCCAGCCACCTCTGAACTCCTAGTTTGTGCAGAGATGCTGTAATTGCGACCGGATAGCAATTTGCCTGGTACAGTAGAATTTCTTACATGTAAATGTGCTGTGTGCTGTTAGTGGGTCCTGATTTGGTTCCCCACTGAATGCTGAACTGTGTTCTGCTTGCTGAAGACTGCATCCACCTCCCATAAACTGAACCCTTATTCATCTTCATTGGGCCTGGGCCTGCCATACTGGCCCAGCCAGACTACCCACTTCAGAGAAAGCCATCGATGAGACCTGCCTGGGGATCATCCCCCTGTTCATGCTTTGATCAGGAATGACACCTTGGTGATTCGTGTGGGCCCTGCTTCTCCTGGCACTCCAGTTCAACAACCTGCTGTCTCGATTTTGTCCTGCCTGTGTCCTGTATTGGGTATCATGAGTAAACATCAGGATAGCTCCTTACAACAACCGCTAAATCTAAAGTGTTGTCATCTGATTGCTTTGTTGTCTTTTCTCTCACTAAGTAAGCCCTCCGGCTCTCGATTACGAATAGTGTGGTTTATGCATGTTGCTTTCTTCCATCACAGGGCTCCAACCAGCTGCAATGCAGGCCTACCCCGGTCAACGTTCCTGGTTTTCCTACCGTTTTCCTAGCTGGGTACCCAGAGCATGTGACTGAGTAGGGACTCTGAAGGTCATGCATAACTGCCTGATTGATATAGCCTTTAAGCAAATCAACCTGATTACACCCTCCCTTGTTCAAGTCCCTGAATAAATCAGATCCAACTCTTTTTGCATTTAACCTGACTGTGGTTCCAGTTTGTGCCAAAATTATTGTACTGTTGCCATTTGCTGTGCATAACCTTGTTTTACAGAGGGTCTCCAGGGTCGAGCTAGAGGAACCAGCTCTGGTGGTAAGTGCAAACTGTGTGAGTAATTGCATGGTAAATAAGGGTCATTGTGAAAGTGATTATTGTGTATTGTTCAGGCCACTAGAAGGGAAAGAGGGGGGTTACAGTGTTCTGGAGGGCTGTGCCCAGGTTAGCTTGACCACTAACAACCCTGATCTCCTGGTGAAGGCACCCAGGCCCCTTAACCTGCAACTAGCCATGCAGGTAGGGGTAGTAGCCTTTGGGATAGTGTCACCTAGGGGTTACATCCTGGAGGCACAAACGCTTGACTAAAATCACAAATTGTCAAACAAATGGCTACCCCAACAGAAGTGGCTGTGCATCAGTTGGTGGGTGGTATGGGGCAGGAGATTGACCCTCACAATGCCCTACTTACAGTATATTGGATATTCCATTAAGGATTAGTAAAGACACTGTGGAAGGAGTACTTTCCAAAGTTGAATGTTTAACAAACACTGCGGTGGTGGGTCGACAGGCTGATCTGACCACCCAAACTTTCATGGCCCTAGTAGAGTGTAGTGACCCCATGGATAGCTCCAAAGTGCCACAGACTATTGCCTCAGAAGGGGTCCCAGCCACCTGGAGGGTAATAACTAAGGACAGTAAAGACTCTGGGGGTATGAGCCCCAACCCTAATCTGAGACTTTCAAGGGGAAGTTAAGCAAGTTGTTACTGGAGGGGGGGGGGGAGACCATAGAGGACTTCAAGAAGTTATTCCTGCCACCTGGGGGTGTTCCTCCTCCAACACCCTTGCCAGTTCCCGTGCCTGTTCCTTCACCGGCTCCTGTGCTCACCTCCATGCCTGCAGTTAATTCACGACTTGTATTGCCGGCTGATGTTTTCAGGTACCTTCCCCACACCCCAGGGGGAGGACAATTGGGAGACTTGGATAGAGTATGTTGCCCGTCAAATCCGAGAATGACAATGCCCCGAACCAGAGAAGAGGAGAAGGGTGGTTGAAAGCCTCAGAGGCCCCGCCCAACTTACTATCCATGCTACACAGGCTAGTAATCCAGAAGCAACTGCTCAAGATTTTTTGAATGTGTTGGACAATGTGCATGGGAGGCCCAATTCCGATGAGGACCTGTGGGGTAGGGTCAAAAACACTCAGCAATACCTAGGGGAGCCCTTATCCGTGTATGTGCCTCGACTCGAAGCGGTGCTACAGGAATGCATAAAAATAGGTGGCATGGCCTCAGCTAAGTTAATTCAGAATAGACTGGGCCAACTTCTCAAGTCAGCCCCATTCTCTGAATTATTGCTGCTCCAACTACGCCTTGCTGCTCGGTTGGATGCGCCTCCTACCTATGACAGACTGATGAAGGAAATTCGGAGGATTGAGAGGAGGCAGCCACATTGGGGAGGCGCTCCTATATCTGCTGTTGCTGCTACCCAGATGACCAAGGATGCACATGTGAGTGATGCTCAGGGGCGAAATACAGTGCCAGTTGAGCATCAGGAGTCTAGCAAGGATGCTCTGCCCTGGGGTGAGATACTGTGGGAGGTCTGAGAAATGAGGGCTACCATTTCCCTACAAGCCCATTCCAGAGATACAATGGGCCCAAACTCCTCTCAGAGCGTGTCTGCTATGGGGGTGGGAGAGCACTCCCAGGCATCCCCTGTTGACAGCAGCTCAAAGATTGATGAATTGACTATGGAAGTGAGGGAATTACTGAGGTGTCTCCCCATGCTCACCACACACCAGACAGAGGTTGAATCACGATTTTCTGTTGGCAGTACCCCCACCCCAGCCCCCAATGTGATGCCTCGGCCACACCAGACTCTAGAAAGCATACTCTGTCATAATTGTGGGAAGGAGGGGCATATGAAGAAAGAATGCTGGTCCCCAAAAGACTTAGATAAGGTTGTATACAGACTTCAAGGGGAGCCCTGGAAAGCAAAACCATGGCCGAGGGGTGCTGGAAATGACAGCAGTGAGGGCTCAGGAAATTCCATCTCCAACTTCTTTGTGGCTAAGTCATCTGTACCGGCCCCTGCTATTGTCCCACCAGAATGGGACGAGGTGGTGGGCCCTTCAATGAAAACTACAGTGATAGTGAACGGTGTGTCCGTCCAAGCAGTGCTTGACAGTGGATCTCAAGTAACTATAGTTAAGGCAGTAATTAAATCGCGGAGCGCATGGAATTCATGATATCCGTGAAACTGGCAGTCGTCCGTGTAATTCCTGGTTTCTGAAAAGGTAGCACGAAATGTACTAAATTTCGTTTTAAATCTGCCTCCGTTGAGCAACTAGTAGTAAATCTAGCTACTTCTGCTAGTTAATCTGTCTGCCAGAAAAACTGTCCATTAGCTGTCAATTAAATGAGACCAGTTAAAGCGATTATGTCCTTTATCTGTTAGACCCCACCCGCCTGTTGACCATGGCAGCGTCCGAGGAAAAGATATACACCAGTATCCTGACATTTGAGGAGAATCTGCAAGAGCTGAACTTCGTTTGTATATAAAGGATGTCCAGTGCAATCAGCTCTGCAAAGGGGAAAAATATATTGTACAGTTCTGGATTTCAAATCAGGACAGATTCCCGAATTTGAGTAATATTGCCCTGAGTTGCCTGTCCGTCCCAGTACACAGTGCTAGTGTGGAGCGTTCATTCTCCCGATATGGGTCCATGCTAACAGTTAGATGCAGCATCAAAGCGGAGAACTTAAAAGTGTATTCACTGTTGCACCAAAACTGATTTTCGCTGATTTTGCACATATGAAAACCATACAGTTTCAATGTCTAAATTATGTTTCTAATATCCAAAGCAAGATAAAGTAATTCAAACTTATTTTTTTTTTACATTTTCAACTACTCATTTCTGCATTGTTTCGTTTCTGTGAAATATTGGAATTTCACTGTGCAGGCACCGTGAAATATTGGTAAAAAAATTGTAAAAATAATACTGCCTTAACTATAGTGTTCCAAGACTGGTATCAAAAGCATCTGCCTGATGTGCCCCTATAACACTTGGAAGGCTTACATGTGTGGGGGTTGAGCAAGAAGTCTTATCCGTACTCAGGGTATATTCAGATCTGGCTGTCTTTCCCTACCTCAGTGGCTGGAGTAGATCAACAAGTCGAGACACTTGCCTTAGTGTATTCCTCCACCGGACTGTATGATGGGTTCTCCTGTTAACTGGGATAAATGCCCATATGTCTGGGAGACTGGCACAACTCTGCCATGAGAAACAAGGGCAATGCACTGGTGGGCCCTAAGAATTCTTACTCTAATCAAAAGGGTCTATGACTTACAATGGAAGCCCGAGGAAGTAGACCACGATGAACCTGTGGGTATCGTGTGGAAGAAGGATCCTGACTCTCTGGTACTGGCACCCAATGCCCAGTGTACCATTCATGGGGAGATCCACCTCTGAAAAGATGTAAAGAACAATATTAATGTTTGATGCACCAGGCAATGGAAAGTTGCCAGAAGGATTATTGGTTAAGCCCAGCATCTTGTCTGCCCGTGCCCACGCCTATGCACGACGAGTGATGGTCCAGATTGGGAATGTGTCAGATCAGGAGGTCCAGGTGAATAGAGGGTGCACTCTAGCTACTGTACACTGTGCAGACACTGAAGTAATACCCACTAACAAGTGCTCTGGCGAGAAGGAGAGTGTAAACCGGACTTATTTGACTTTGATAATTCCCCATTGCCAGCTGAATGGAAGGCTAGAATTAGCAAGAAACTCGCCCAGAGAGACCAAGTGTTTTCATTAAAAGAATGGGATGTGGGGTGTGTCCAGGGTGCAGAGCATCACATACGCCTGCATCATGACCGGCCAGTCAGAAAGATCCCGATGCCTCACCCCAGTGGACAGATGACGTTAGGAGACTTCTGCAAGAAATGCTCACTGCTGACGTGATACAAGAATCAAGGAGCTCATATGCCTCCCCCATTGTGGTCATGTGTAAGAAGAATGGGTCTGTGAGGATGTGTGTTGATTATCGAACCCTGAACTGGTGGACCATCCCAGATCAATACTCCATGTCCTGTATACAAGATGTCCTGGATTGCTTGAATGGGAACAAATGGTTCTTGGTATTGGATCTTCGCAGCGGATATTACCAGATCCCGATGGCCCTGGAGGACTGTAGGAAAACAGCCTTCATCTGTCCTTTGGGGTTCTACGAATTTCTGAGAATGCCACAGGGGATTTCAGGTGCCCTGGCCACCTTTCAGTGACTGATGGAACGTGCGGTGCAAGATATGAACTTGCTGGAATGTCTAGTGTACTTAGATGTCATTGTGTTTGGACGCACAATAGAGGAGCATGAGACCTGACTGGTTAAAGTGCTGGACTGATTGGAAGATTTTGGCCTCAAGCTGTCCATTGACAAGTGCCAGTTTTTTCAAACCTCTGTGAAGTATGTGGGGCACATAGTATCTGCAGAAGGGATAGAGATGGATCTCAGTAAGGTTGAGTCACTGACTACTTAGCCCCAGCCCCATGACTTGAAAGAACTACAATGTTTTCTGAGATTCTGTGGCTACTACTGCAGGATCATAAGAGACTACAGTATTCCAAGGTGATTCACCCGCTCCTGAATCTTACCCAGGGTTACTTCCACTAACCATAAAATACAAAAGGGTCTGTCAAAGAACCAGAGAAAGTGTACTTCTGCACAGGTGAACCTTTTGGGCCCTGCTGGACACCTGAATGTGAAGCAGACTTCCACAACAAAGTCATATACCAGCTCATCCATGCCCCCATCTTCACTTATGCTGACCCTACCAAGCCCTATGTGCTGCATATGGATGCTAGTCTGCAGGGCCTAAGAGCTGTGCTGTATCAAGACCATGAGGATGGTTTGAGACCAGTAGCTTCCACCAGGAGGAGTTTGACCCTGTCAGAGTGAAGCTATCCTGTGCACAAGCTAGAGTTCCTTGCCCTAAAATGGGCCATCGTTGACCAGTTTCATGAGTACCTCTATGGGGCAAAGATATTGGTGAAGACCAACAACAACCTGTTGACCTATGTACAGACTTCAGCCAAGTTAAACACCACTGGGCATCGGTGGCTTTCTGCCTTATCAACCTATGATTATGCTGTCGAATACAGACCTGGACTGAACCATATTGATGCTGACGCCCTGTCACGAAGGCCCGCTTCCAAGAGTGATTGGGTCAGGCTGTCTGAACCTGACATCCGAGCATTGTGCCAAAAGTTTGACAGAGATGAACAGATGACTCGGACACAGTAGACTGTTTAGTAGATTGCTTGGGCCCTCCTGATACCTGCATACTGACTGCCTATTGCCATTTCTCTGCTCTAGATATTAGTACTACCTCAATTTGACAATGACAACATTCAGTGGGCTCAATCCCAAAATCCAATGATTCAGCGAGCACCTGATGCCCTGCATGTGGGGAAAGATGTGTCTAAGTTGCATTCCCTTGACTTGCGAACTGGCCTATTGTTTACAGAAGGCTCCAGGTTGAAGTTACTCAATCAGTTGTTGTATAGAGAGACAGTGGATCATAGTGGTCAAGTAGACAAGCAGCAATTGGTCCCACTCATAGCCTTTAAACGCTTGGTACTGAGGTCCCTCCACAATCACATGGGGCACCACGGTATTGACAGGACTCTACCTGGTACGATCTTGATTCTACTGGTCCAAGATGGGGGCTGATGCTGAGCACCATGTAAAGACCCATAGTCATTGTCTTCAGAGAAAAGCTCTGCCTCATAGGACTGTCCCCTTGTCAATATCACTACCAGCTCCCCTGGAACTGGTCTGCATAGATTTTTGTGCTTAGAACCTGATCAACGGAATATTGGCAATGTGTGTGGTTATGGATCATTTCACGTGGTATGCACAAGCTTTTCCAACTAAAGATCAAAAGGCTTCTACCATGGCCAAAATGCTAGTGGAAAAATTCTTCGTCCACTAGGTGTCCCCAGCGGATCCACTCTGACCAAGGCAGAGACTTTGAAAGTAAACTAATCAAGAAATGCTCTCTCTGTGGGGTGTGAAATCAAGAACCACCTCCCTATCACCCGCAGGGTACCTCGACCAGAAGGTTTTAACCGCACCCCTTCTAGACATACTGGGCACCCTCCATCCAAAAGACAAGCATAAGTGGAGCCAGGGATTAGCACCTTGGTACACGCTGCACAGTTGCACCAAAATGATGCTACTGGGTTCTCCCCTACCACCTCATGTTCAGGAGGGAGGCCCGACTGCCAGTTGATGTCTGCTTTGGGGTCTCTCCAGATGGGGTCCAAGCCAAAAACTACTTGCAGTATGTACAGAAACTGAAAGCTCAATTGAACTATGCATATCAACTGGCCTAGACAATGGCTGTTAAAAGAAACCTCGCCAACAAAGAGAGGCATGATAAGAAAATAAAGGCTCAAGAGCTACGGGCCAGAGACTGTGTGTTATTATGCAATTTGCAACTACGTGGCAAGCACAAAATTGCTGCTAGGTGGCACCATCTTCCTCATGTAGTAGTTGGAAAGTTGGATGATCTACCAGTGTACAAGGTAAGCCCAGAGAATAACTCCAAAGCTGTCAAGACCATGCACCATAACCATAACCACTTGCTGCCGATCGGCCAAGTTATCATTGAGGCTGAATCACCAGAAATCAGTTCCCCTGGCCTGGTGACTTATGCTTCTACAAGGAGGAGACAGAATTCATTTGCTTCAGCTATTAAAGATTCTGAGCCCTCTCCCCGACAGGCCTCGAATGATAGTGACTGTCGATCCACCTCTGATGAAAGTAATTGCGACAATGCCCATTTCCCCTCCTATGAACTGAGTCAGCTGTTTCAAGGTAACCCTATGACAAACTGTGGAGATGAAGCTGGGCCTTCAGGACTACATAACCCCCCAGTTTCTTTGTTCCAGTGGCCCCTGAAAGTGAGGTGCAAAGCATCACATCTGAGGTTGCGGACTCTGTTTTGTGGAACTGTGTGAATTGCCCTAAGAAGGGGTTGATAGTCTGAGTCTCCCTGGTGACACACCAGAACCTGAAGAACAATGTGAGAGTGCTGACAGCCCCCTTTCAGTGCCACAAAGCCTAATTGTGCCAGAGCCTCCTCAAAATGAGCAACCTGGGCCTTTGTCAGAAGATAAAAATGAGTAGAATGTTATGGGAACAGAGCATATAGAGCAAAGGAGCTGACAGTGCTCCCAGTTTGGACATTCTCATCCATGCAGAGGCACCCCTCATGAATGATGAAAACTCCAAAGTTTGTGCTGAAACTACAGAGACTGTGGCTGCTCCCTCCAGAAAGACTGGCCAAGCTATCAAGCCAGCGCTATGCTTTAGTTATGATTCCCATGGGAGGTCAGTGGAGTTGCCCTCAATGTGGTTCACAAAGGGGTTTATGTCTCACCAAGCTCACTGCCCAAATTGAGCCTGATGGTCAACTCCAGGTTACTTGTTCTTCCCTTCTCACCATGGTGCCCCTGCCCCATCCAGCCCCAGGTTAGCTGATAGGAAGGGCCCCTCTTACGCTGTTTAATGTACAAAGTTATTACATGAATTAGTATAGTGATGTTCAAAGTATGTTAATCATAGTGAAATTAGTATTACCTGTATGAAATATGCATAAGTATTCTCAGTACGTATACAGTATTGTAAGTATGTTGAAATGTATAGTAACGTGATAAGTTTATGTTAAATGATGTATCAGATAGCATATGCACAGCATGCTAATGTCATAGAGGAGTGCTGCACTTCTGAGGGGCCGTCTTTCGGATGAGACGTTAAACCGAGGTCCCATCTACCCGGATTGGTGGTAGTTCAGGTGAATATTAAAGATCCCATGTCACTTATCGAAAAGAGTAGGGGAATTTCCCTGGTGTCCTGGCCAAATTTCCCTCATTCACTAAAAAAATACCACCAACAGCTTAATCTGGTTCAAGGTCAGTTGGCATTCATCTGTATCCCCCTCCCCCGGGTAGTGCCTGAAAATAGGCAGGATTTGTCTAGTGCACTTACCTGGTCAACAAAAATGAAATAAAATAAATAAATAAATAGCTATATGTCTCATTTATATTGCATTTTCAATAGTGTGATGGTACAGACTTGATGCAGACACCAAGTTTTCTCCCGGCAGAGAAGGGTGTAACCCCACCCTACAAATGGGGATTCCTGAAACGCCTTCCTTGAGCTTGCCTAAATGCTCACTGCCAGGCTACTGTCCTGCATTTTAACAGTTTAAATGTATTGCCAGAGATTGCCTATATAGCCTTTGTGTACTGTCTCTTTAAGAGCTGCCTGGATTGCAGTCATAAGTAATCTGGGGGCTGAGTGTTTCTTGCTAGAGTCCCACCGAGATGTCAAATAATCGCTCCGTTCTGCCATCGCTATTAGCGCAGAAGGAGCTGTGTTAGAAGATGTACTTGTTTGCTGATCATTTATTAGAATAGTAATAATATTGCAGTTTGTCTAACCTGCCTTCTTTTCGGCATGGACATTTCTGTTTATCTCCACCTTCTTGGTACTGGACTGCTGAAATGGGCCAATCAGTACCTTTGGGGACTCTAAAATGGAACCTGTCCCCAGGGGCTTTGTGGGAGCAAAATTTGTAGGAATTGTTTTGGGCTTTAGGCGCCTAAATGAGCCTGGAGGGGTAGTCCTTGTTGTGACCGAGAGGAATCAGCCAACCCAATCTTTTGGATCCTGGGAAAAGTCCTAGACTGCTTGTAGTTTCAGTTCAGATCTGAGTTGGAAGTGAAGGAGTAACAGCTTGAGATAGTCGAGCAGCAATCCTGCATGGATTCGTGTGGGAGAACAGTGAAAGGGTTGAGTTTTGGCCTGCCTGTCTGCCTGCTGACCCTGAGAGGGAAAACAGAGTTGATTCAGACTGAATCTGAGTTGTGAGGATGATTTAAGCCACTTATTTATTTATTTATTGACTGTGACCAGGCTTTAACCTGAAGAAGACTGAAGATTTGCTGAATGTGATCGGCACGTCAGGATTTCCAGCCACCTCTGAACTCCCGGTTTGTGCAGAGACTAATTGCAACCAGATAGCAATTTACCTGGTACAGTAGAATTTCTTACATGTAAATGTGTTGTGTGCTGTTAGTGGGTCGTGATTTTGGTCCCCACTGTGTGCTGAACTGTGTTCTTGCTGGAGGCTGCATCCAGCTCCCACAAACTGAACCTGTATTCATCTCCATTGGGCCTGGGCCTTGCCACACTGGCCCAGCCAGACCACCCGCTGCACAGAGAAAGTCATCAATGAGAGACCTGCCTGGGGATCAGCTTTCTGCTCATGCTTTGAACAGGAATGATGCCTGGGTGATTTGTGTGGGCCTTGCTTCTCCTGGCACTCCAGTTCAACAACCTGCTGTCTTGATTTCATCCTGCCTGTGTCCTGTATTGGGTATCACGAGTAAACATCAGGGTAGCTCCCTGCAATAACAGCTAAATCTAAAGTGTTGTCATCTGATTGCTTTGTCTTTTCTGTTGCAAACTGAGCCCCTCTGGCTCTGGATTACAAATAGTGTGGGTTGTGCATGTTGCTTTCTTCCATCACAGGGCCCCAGCCAGCTGCAACGCAGGCCTACCCTGGGGCAACGTTCCTGGCTAGCCCACTGTTTTCCTACCTGTGTACCTAGAGTATGTAATTGTGTAGGGATTCTGAAGTGCATGCATAACTGCCTGATTGATATAGCCTTTAAGCAAATCAACCTGATTACACCAGTCCCCTGAATAAATCAGATCCAACTCTTTTTGCATTTAACCTGACTGCAGTTCCAGTTGTGCCAAAAGTACTGTACTGTTGCTATTTGCTGTGCATAACCTTGTTTTGCAGGGGGTCTCCAGGGTCTAGCTAAAGGAACCATCCATGGTGGTAAGTGGAAACAGTGTGGGTAATTGCATGGTGAATAAGGCTCATTGTGAAAGTGATTATTGTATATTGTTCAGGCCACTAGAAGGGAAAGAGGGAGGTTACAGTGTCCCGGAGGGCTGTGCCCAGGTAAGCTTGACCACTAACAACCCTGACCTCCAGGTGGAGGCACCCTTTTCAGTACCCATGCCCCTTAACCTGCAACTAGACATGCAGGCAGGGGTAGTAGCCCTTGGGATAGGGCCACCTAGGGGTTATACATAGGAAGGGGCATCACCAGCAGGAAGAGGCATGTGGTGCTGCCCTTATACTCGATCACTGGTAAGACCTCACCATGAGTACTGTGTGGATTCTGAAGATCTCATCCCAGGAAAGGCATAGACAGAGTGAAGGTGGTCCAATGGAGGACTGCAAAATGGTGCAGGATCTGACTGAAAAGTCTCATGAAAAAGGCAGAAGGAGCTAAATATGTGCCCTGTAGGAGAGGAAGGAGAGAAAGGAGAAGGGGATATGATAGAGACCTTTAAATACCTCACCGGAGTTAATAAGGTATAGGTTGGGGCTATTTTTGGAGAAAAAGGTGTTCTAGGACAAGGAGTATGTTACAAAGCTGGAGGGGGAGGTAAATTTCAGGTGGGATGTGAGAAAGTATTCTTTACAAAAGAGTGGTGGATATCTGAAACAGCTTTCCAGTGGAGGTAGTGGGGGTGAAAATAGTGGTGGGATCAAAAATGCCTGGGATAGGTGCAAGGGAATTGTAGGGGGAAGGGAAGGAAAGGAGGGGAAGAGATGGCATTGTAGATCAAGTAAAGGTCTGCAGCAATAAATGAAGGATAAAAGAATATGGGCAGACTAGGTGGGCCTGGCAGCCCATATATGCCATCACATTCTATGTTTTTATGTCCACTGCCTGTGTATCCCTGTCCCTTGGTTGTCTCCCGGCACCCTTCCTCCTGACCTGCACCTGACTCTTGCCTCCATATGAACAGATTTATTGCATTTGCAGTGTGACTATGTTTGCTGTTTTCTGCAGTGCTTATTTTATTACTCACCACACTGCAGCTGTGTTTCTTGTACTTTATCGTGATTGTGTCACCTTGCCCTCCTTCCCCTGCTCACTCTTGGAAACAAATTGTGGCTCAGTGTTATTGCTTGGACAACATTTTTAAACAATAATTTGTGTTTTTTCCATTGGTATTGTTCATGAAAGCAATATGCTTCTTATTCTGAGGAGTTTGGCCGTCAGATAATGTCCTTAGTATTTACTGGCTGAGGTTGAACCCTGAGAAGACTGAGGTGTTGGTGGTTGAACCAGGTCGCTATGGCATGTAGGTGCAAGTGGGTCAGTTTACTAGGCTTCGCTCAAGTCTGTCCTGATGCCTACCTCTAATTGGGCATGGTATTAGATAGCAGTCTGTCACTAAAACATCAGGTGTTGGCCATTGTCAAGACCACATTTTTCCATCTGAAGAACATTGCCTGGATAAAGCATCTGATTCCACCTAGTGATAAGCCAACCCTGGTTCACGCCTTTGAAACCTCATGCCTTGATTACTGCAATGCCTTATACCTAGGGCTTCCAGGGGTTGATATCTGCCAATTGCAGCTACTGCAGAATGCGGCTGCCAGGTTGTTGACTGGTTTACTGAAGTAAGGTGCCTGCCTGGTGCCATGGCTTGGAGGGACAGGAAGTGCATCCTTAGGATCATGAGAACAGTTGCATGGGAGTCTGAGCTGGACATCATTGTCCACCTAGGGACAAATGACTTGGCTCATCATGAGATCAGAGCAGTGCAGAAGGACTTTGTAGAGTTGGGGAGGGGCCTAAGACAAGTAGCACACGCAGTATCCTTCTCAGAGCTGCTGCCTGTTAGTGGCATGGGTGAGGTGAGGGTACTTTGCACTATGCAGTTTAACGAATGGTTGAAAAAATGGTGTGGATCACAGGGGTTTGGCTTCAATGGGGACTGGGGTTCCACCTGGAGGGACACCAGCCTATACTGGCAGGATGGTCTGCATCTGTCCAGGAAGGGAACAAGTCTTTTGGGCAATTGGTTTAAATGCTTCATTGGCAAGCTTTAAAACTAGTCAAGGGGGGAGGCACTGATAAGCAGTAGGAAAATCCCAGCCTCCCCCTACAAAACAGGGTACTAAATGGAAAAAAAAGACCAAGGTAGAAAGGTCAGTGGGGGATGCTGCTACAGAAGGTAAAGCCATCAAAAAATGGAAAGCAATGAGTACCAATGCCCGTAGTCTGGGTAACAAGCTTCCTGAATTAGTGGCCTTGATGGAGGAGGAGGAACATCTGGATATCATGGCAGTCACAGAAACATGGTACACACAGAACCATGACTGAGATGTAAACATACCAGGATACACTATCTACAGGAGGGACAGGGAGGGTAAAAGAGGAGGAGGAGTAGCTCTCTACATAAGGGAAGGAATCAAAGCAACAGAACAAAAGGGTAAACAGGGAGGAGGAGAAGAAGCACTGTGGGTCAATTTGTAGGCAGGCTATGGCACCACAGTCCGCACAGGGGTTGTATACAGCCCCCCAAGGGGAGGAAATGGACAAGGAAATGATAGAAAGTATACTTAGAATGGCAGATAAAGGGGAGATACTGCTGATGGGTGATCTGAATATGCCAGATGTTAACTGGAGAGCAGCTGCAGCAGCCACTTCTAAGAGTGGGGTTATTCTAGATGCCCTACAGGGGGCATGCCTTAGACAAAGTAGTATTGGAACCCACTCGAGAGGGAGCAATCTTAGACCTGGTTCTCTCAAATGGAGATGGAAAGAGGATCACAGATGTAGAAGTGGGTAGCCATCTGGGAACTAGTGACCATCGAACAGTCTGGTTCACAATAAACAGCAATAGAGTCAAGCCATACAAAGGCAAAAGTACTGGACTTTGGGAGGGCTGACTTTGCCAAAATGGGTGAGTGCCTAAGAAATGCACTAGCAAATGGGCAGGAAGGAGGGGTGGAAGAACAATGGGGAATAATAAAAACTGCCATCACAGAGGTAACAAGCCTTTGTGTGAAGCAAATATGATAGCCAAGTGGCTTCTGCTGCAGACCCTGCACAATTTTAGTTGCCCTCCTCTGGACTGCCTCCACCCTGTCTTTGTTCTTGCGGAGATGGGGTCTCCAGAACTGCATGCAGTACTCCAAATGGGGTCTCACCAATTGTCTGTGCAGAGGGATAATAACTTCCTGTTTTCTACTGGTGATGCCTCTCCCTGTGCATCCCAGTATCCCTCCAGCCCTCCTTACAGCCTTCTCATATTGTTTTCCTACCTTTAGGTCATCTGATACGACTACCCTGAAGTCCCTTTCCATTTTTATTGTTGTTAGTGCCTCCTTCCCCATTGTGTACTGTTCCCCTGAGTTTTTGTTTCTCAGGTGCATTACTTTGCACTTTTTTGCATTGAATCTAAGCTGCCATACTTTTGACCATTCCTCCAACCTTGCCATGTCCCTTCTCATGCTTTCCACCCCTCCCTTGTGCATCAACCCTGTTGCAGATTTTTGTATTGTCTGCAAAGAGGCATACTTTGCCTTCCAGCCCCTCTGCAATGTCTCCTATAAAGACGTTAAAGAGGACCGGACCCAGTACTAAACCCTGCGGTACCCCACTAGTAACCATCCTTTTTTCAGAATGTACTCCGTTTACTATTACCCTCTGTGTCCTGTTAGTCAACCAATTTGTCACCTAGGCTATCACCCTGGGACCCACACCAAGGGTGGCTAACTTGTTTATTAATCTTTTGTGTAGGACTGTGTTAAATGTTTTGCTAAAGTCTAGGTAGGCAATATCTACAGCACCTCCTCTGTTTACTATTTTGGTCACCCAGTCAAAGAAATCTATTAGATTCATCTGACATGACCTTCCCACTGTGATTCCATGCTGCCTTGGGTCCTGTGCCCCGCTGGCCTCTAGGTACTCAACAATTCTTTCTTTCAGAAGTGATTCCATCATTTTCCCTTCCACTGAGTTTAAACTAACAGGTCTGTAATTCTCTGCCTCTGCCCTGCTCCCACTTTTGTGAAGAGGAATCACACCTGCCCTCCTCCAATCCTTGGGTACCACACCATTCTCCCATGATTTGTTAAAAAGGGTAGTCAGCGATGCCACTAGGTCTCTCCTTAGTTCTTTTAGAATTCTGGGTGAATCCTATCAGGCTCCATTACTTTGTCCACCCTGAGTTTTAGGAGTTCTCTCAGGACCCTTTCTTCTGTGAATGGACTGTTATCAACCCCCCTGTCCAGAGTGCTTCTATTGCTTGGTTTAGGTACCTCCCCCTCTTCTTAGTTTGTGAATACTGAGTAAAAGTATTCATTTAGTATCTCTGCTTTTCCACTGTCATCCTCTGTCCACCTCCTCTTTGTTAAGCCTTACTATCCCTTGGTCTTCCTTCGCTCCCTGATGTACCTATAAAAGGTTTTATCCTCCTTCTTAACACAGTTGGCCATCATTTCCTCAGTTTGGGCCTTTGTTATTTTGACTGCTTTCCCTGCTTCCTTCTGCTTTAACTGGTACAGTTCTCTGCCCTGCTTATTCTGTGATTCCTTATACTTCCTGAATGCTATCTTTTTCTCCCTAACCTTTCCCATCACCTCTTTTGAGAACCATAGTGGTTTTATACTTCATTTTGTTTTGTTTATTTGCCTCACACAAAGACCTGTTGCCTCTGTGATGGCAGTTTTGATTTTCTCCCATTGTTCTTCTACCCCTCCTTCCTGTCCATTTGCTAGTGCATTCCTTAGGCAATCACCCATTTTACCAAAATCCACCCTCCTGAAGTCCAATACTTTTGTCTTTGTATGGCTTGACTCTACAGATGTGTTTATTGTGAACCACACTGTTCGGTGGTCACTAGTTCCCAGATGGCTACCCATTTCTAAATCTGTGATCCTCTCACCATCTCTGTTGAGAGCACCAGGTCTAAAGATTGCTCCCTCCTGAGTGGATTTTAACAGTAGCTGTCTGAGGCATGCCTTGCAGGGCATCGAGAATGACCCTGTCTTGTGATGTGGCTGCACACATGTGCTCCAGTTAACATCTGGCATATTTATGTCCCCATCAACAAAATCTCCCTTTTCTGCAATTCTATGGATGCCTTCTAACTTATCTTTGTCCATTTCTCCCTGAGATGGGGATGGGTATACAACCCCGTGCGGATTCTGGTACCATTACCTGTCTCAAGGTGACCCATAGTGCCTCCTCTCTTCCCGTTTACCCTTGAGTTCTGTTGCTTTGATCCCTTCTCTTATGTAAGCTACTCCTCCTCCTCTTTTACCTCCCCTGTCCTCCTATAGATTGCATACCCTGGTATGTTTACATCCAAGTCATGGTTCTCTGTGTACCATGTTTCTGTGACTGCCTCAATTTCCAGGTGTCCCTCTTCCATCAAGGCAGCTAAATCAGAAAGCTTGTTACCCAGACTATGGGCATTGGTACTCATCACCCTCAATTTTTTTTATGGTCTTACCTCTTTTAGCCCCATCCCTGCCCTTACTATATTTGGCTTTTTCTCCATTTAGCCCCATCCTGCTCCCTATTGATCTCTCTACCTTGGTGTTTACCTCGCTGATTACCCTGTTTTGTGGGGGAGGCTGGGAATTCCCTGCTTCTCATCAGTGCCTCCCCCTTGGCTAGTTTAAAAGCTTGCCAATGAAGCATTTAAACCTATCACCTAGAAGCTTGCTTCCCCTCCTGGACAGATGCAGACTATCTTGCCAGTATAGGCGTGCATCCCTCCAGGTGGAGCCCCAGTTTCCAATAAAGCCAAAACCTTGTGCTCTGCACCAGTTTTTCAACCATTCATTGAATCGCATGGTGTGTAGTACCCTAGCCTCACCCAAGCCATAGACAGGCAGTACCTCAAGAAGGTTACTGTGTGTGCTACTTGGCTAAGGCCCCTCCCCAACTCCACAAACTCCTCCTGCACTGCTCTGATCTCATGCCCAGCTAAGTCATTTTTCTCTAGGTGGACAATGATGTCCGGCTCCCTCTCCCATGCAGATGCTCTTGCAATCCTGAGGATTTGCTTCCCGTCCCTCCAAGCCATGGCTCCAGGAAAGCACCTTATCTCCCTCTCCACATTTTCCCCCAGTTCTACCCCCACAATAACTGAGTACCCCACAAGAGGCTGCTTCCTTCCCCTGTGGTGTCCTGTACCACACTCCTGTGGGCTTTCCTTGTGGCGGTTTCCAGCAACCTCCTTTGTCTCCAGTGCAGGTGCCTCCATAGGGGAACTATGCTCCACCAATACAGCATAAGGATTGTGGAGAGGTGCAGCTGGAGAGATGCACCTCTGTTCTACCCCCTTTACCCTCTCTGAGCCCACCATGGTCCAACTGCTCTTCTTTCTTGGCAACCTCTGAGGCAGCCGTGGTGGCCCTGGTGTTCCTTGGGTGGGGGAGGTTTCCCTACTCCTGTCTAATTCTGCCTGGAGTGGGCAATCTCCTCCATCAGACCAGAGAGTTGACTGCAAATAGGGCAACATCGCACCTCCAGAATGTCTCCCAGAGGACTGCTGCAGCACATCTATTGCACTGCACCACTCTCCACATATCTGTCTTTCTTCCTGTTTATAGAGATAGTGTGTGTGTATCTCTCTCTCTATATATATATATATATATATATATATAGAGAGAAGAGATATATCTATATCTATATATATAGAGAGATATATCTATATTCTATATATAGAGAATATCTATATCTATATATATAGAGAGATATATCTATCTTATATAGATATATAGAGATATATCTATATCTATATAGATATATAGATATATAGATAGATATATAGATAGATATATAGATATAGATAGTGTGTATATATATATATATAAAATGTTTTAGTGTGTGAGTGCACTTACCCTCGATGCAGTGTGCTGGATTGGTAAGGATATGACAATTGTATGCCCTGTGCCCTCTTGAGGAAGTGATGTCAGATTTCCTGATATAAAGGAAATGCCAGTAGTGGTGGTGGCGGTGGGGGGGGGTTAGGCCCCAAGCCTGTTTCCTCTGGAAACAATCAACTACAAACTCTGACCTGACCCACCACTCCGGTGAGTGTTGACCTTTTCAGCAAAACAACCTGCACAACAATCTACCAGAGAATATACCCAGCAAAAAACAATTACAGTCAGACAAATCAAGCACTTGGGCCCAATACCTATAATGTAAGCCTCCCCTGACCCAATAAAACCTGATGTTCTATGCTCTGAAGAAAATCAGAGGAAACAGTTTCCACATCCTGAGGCCCTGTCTGGGTTCAATACACAAACTGCAGGGTTCACAAAAGAAAAATCCTCTGCCACCAGTAAATAGTTCACTTTATCAAAAATATTTTGATGCAACCTCACAAAATGCTGGTAGACAAATAATCCAGCTAAACACAAGGGAAACCAGTTATGCAGTATTTCAAGTCCTTCTGAAGTTAAACTCACAAGATTAGCAGTTCTGCAAATTCTTCTTGATTCAAAAGAAGGAAAAAGACAGAACAAAGCAATACCAGTTTAAAATTCAAAGTTAAGTAAGGTAGACCTCCCTCAGATTTGAGCAAGAGTGTACTTTCTTGTAGATTGCCAGTGTTTTCCTCACTGCTCCCAGTTGTTTCAAAGTAGCTTGTTTCACCTTCAAGAAGATGGACTTTTTTCTCTGAAACTGCTACACACGAGTAGCTTATAGTAACTTGATCAGTTCTGGAAGACTCCACCCAAGATGACTGGCTGACAATTATCTATGATGTACGCCTCCCCTGACCCAATACAACCTGATGCTCTGTGCTCTGAAGACAATCAGACGTACCAACTTCCACAATCCGAGGCCCTGTCTGAGTTCAATACACAAACTGCAGGGTTTACAAAGAAACAATCCTCTGCCACCAGTAAATAGTTCACTGTACCAAAAAATAGTTTGATGAAACCTGTCACAAAATACTAGTAGATAAATAATCCAGCTAAACACAAGGGAAAACCAATATGCAGTATTTCTATCCTTCTGAAGTTAAACTCACAAGATTAGCAGTTCTGCAAATTCCTTCTTGATTCAAATAGAAGGAAAAAAAAGACAAAACACAAAGCAATACAAAGTTTAAAATTCAAATTTAAGTAAGGTAGACCTCCCTTAGATTTGAGCAAGCATGCACATTATTTCATGAAGTCTACTGCAGTGAAGCATTTTGCTGTAGTATTTAGTCTGACAGGCTCAGTAAATCCCCATTTTGTAAATAAAGTTTTACTGTCACCTTTGAGCTTGCAAGAAGGTCATACAATCATAAATTTTGAGCAATTATGCTCCAAAGTCATGAAATGGCTCTAATGTACCTAATAGTTTTATGTAGGTTCTCACTAAATTTAGCAAGATTATTTATGGCTTCAAATGCTGACCAAAAGCTGCTGGACTCATTTATGGACTCCTGGGGCCCATGGAAAATGATGTACTCAGCAGAAAGTGAACAGCATCACGGAAAAACAGCAGAAATCCTTGTTTCAGCAAATGGATGGAAGCAATCCCAGTGTGTGCGTGTATGCAATGACTAATGAGTCACATTGTAATGTAGCACAGGAAGCAGTGGCTGTCTGATAGAGGAACAAACTGTATCTGAACATACTGTAGGACAGAGTCCTCAACTTCCATGTTTCAAAAGAAGCAGATCCTTCTAAATATGTGGTGGCCAAGTATTAAATCCCTAAATAAGTTAGACAGCCTTTCATTTTCTGGTGGTTGGCTGTTAAAATGGCAACAAATAGAAAAGCTGCCAAGAAACTTGCAACAGCTGGTCCATTTGTCTGGGCCCTCTCTCCTGGACCTGGGTGGCAACAGGCTCTGGCAATGCCCCAGGGGAGGTACAGCTTGAGGCCACCCACTGGGTGGGGGCATCTGGGAGGGAGGAGAGAGGGATTTTAGGAGCTTGAGGCCAGCAGCTCCCCATTTCTTCCTTTCTTTGGATTGAAGGCATCAGGGAGTGGTCACACAGACCACTAATATGACCTGAGGTAAGGGAATTTTGGTCCATCATGGCATGCTTGGGGAGGAGAAGAACAGAGAACTTAACCTGAACTGAATGGCTAGGGAGGTTAATTTTAAAAGGGCAGTTTTGTTGAAAGTTAGACTGAGGAGCCTGTGTTGAGCTTGGTATATTCAGTAGTTCTGGGTTGATTCCCAAAAGCTCCACTAGCATACTGCCTGAGTTTGAGTAAGTCTCTTAGACCCCCCAGTGCTCCTGGGTCTCCCTGTAGACAGGCCCTTGGACCTGGTGGGCCTTTCTCATGGGTCTTTTTCGGTTACCACAAAAGACAAAAATAAAACCAAAAAAAAGCACAATAAAATAATAAGAGAGTACATGCCTTACTTCTAAGCTGCTCGGCCTCCATGACCCAGCTGGCAGACACATTCACTGGCCGGCGGGCAGTGCTGTCAGAGTGTGGGTTAGGTGAGCCAGTGGCAAATGAGTGGAGAGGACACAGGGCTTCTCTATTTGGGTCTACTGCTGGCCTGACATGGATGTATTATGCTTACAGTGAAACCTAGGCAAATACTCAGTTAATTGCTTAACTCACTAGGTCCATAAAAAACCAAAAAACATAACATTAAGTCTGAGAGTACCTAGGGAGTTCATGCACCCATCCCCTTCCAGCTTCTGGTCTTCTGGTGGCCATGGAACATGGTGGGGTGACCACATCACCCAGGATAGGGATCTAATGTTCCGTAATCCTGGTGCTGGAGTCTCTCCTTTCTTCCTCCCCATGCCTCACATCACTAATTGCCGGTAGAGGCTTGTACTCTGTACAGACAGTGGTAGAGTCAGGAGTCAGGACAATGGACACATTCCTACTTGGCATGGCGAGATCTCCACTGCCTCTCCCCCCCTGAGGATTGTCCTTTGTTTGGGTTTTGCGAGCTGCAGACCTCGCAGCTTGCAAGAACCTGGCAGCCATCTTGGGCAGGGCAGCAGCCAGCTGGCATGGCTGTTGGGTAGGGTAACACTTTGTCCTCGGGCTGGGATTCAGGGCGTGAGGTACTTAGCTGCCAGGTCTGAGCAGGTTAGCTTGGTGGCCGCTGTGGTTCCACAAGTGCGGCTCAGTCCAAGGGTTTGGCCCTAGTATTTGGGAGACTGACTGGAAGGCTCACGCACCATTCAAGTTGGCAGCTGGGGGCCTGAGGTGGCCATATTGGTTGAGGCACTGGCAGGCATAATTCCAGCACAGGGTATTGGCCTTAAAGGGACAGACTCTTTCCGTCTAGCCTCCTGTGGTCCACAGCTTCAGGAGACAGCGCTATAGATCATTTGTATCGGGTAGGCAATATAGGTAAAATGCATAGGACCGTATCATAGCAGGAGATTCCTTAAGATTTGTCCAATTCCGGTCTGAGCTGGGGGCAATATAGCATAAGGCTTTGGGTTATGAACCTGTGCAAACTTGCATACGGTGTGCTCATGTGGAAGTCACTTAACTTCCCCATGTTGGCAAGATGCAACCAGGAACAAGTCTTGACTTAGATGTTTCTATGGAGCCAAAAATCAAGTTCTGATCAATGATAAAAAGCAAGTATGCTGTTTAGGTTGGAATTTTCACCATTAGTGAAAATAAACTACTGATATGTATTAGCCATTGCAATATTGGATTAGATGAGTAAGGCAAGGCAATATTATTTCTATGCTGCCCTATCAGACAGATCAGGATACCTTACAAAGAGCACAGCAAATATACAGTAAAGTAGATAATACATATAATAAATTTGCATTTAAAAGTATTGCAAGCCTACTCAGACAGATCACATTTTAATGCCCCTGTAAAGGCCTCATCTGAGTGGTCAGCATGAATATGAGGTGGCAATTAGTCTGTGTTGATTTGTACAGTGTATATATATATATATATAAAAAATATGTCAACATTAAATAAATAAATAAATAAATAAATAAAGCACCAAAGCAAGCGCCACTAGGAAGCTGTGTGACCCTGATAAAGTAGCTTAACTTCCTCGTGCTCCCAATTATACCTGAGGACAAGTTCTGGGCATGACAAAGGTGTTGTTGCCACAATGAGCGCTTCAGTATAAGTGGGTAGTACACACCCGGATGGCTGTTAGCAACGGCAGATGGAGCAACACAGCAAGGACTGAGGCTGGGGAACGATGGGCACTCGCTGTGGGCATTGGAGACTCACCCATTGGGAGGTGCCCTTATCCCATAATTCCTGACAAAGGTGATGCACACATGGGGAATGGTGTGGTAAAGTAGGTTTCAAGCAGAATTAATAATATTTAAGATGCTAAGAATAATTTCAACTGTATACAAAAAAAAAAAGAAAAACAAAAGGGTGTAAAGATTTCTGAGTGCTGAGCTTGTATCTCCATGTTTGAGATGGTGTTCCTCATTATGGGAGTCCGCGTCCTTGGGTGCTTGGTCCCTCATTCAGGAATGGAGGTCGAGAGGTAGGTGCAGGATGCCAGCTAAGTGGAAGTGCTTGGCACTCCATTTAGGCCCACAGGGACAGGTGCTGGTGGTTCCCAGTCCGCACCAGTTGGGACAGGCAGCAAGGGATTTAGATTATACAGCAGTCGCTGGTACAGTACCCGCATTCACTGCAACCACAGCACAAGGCAGATGTCTAGAACCCCCCACAACTCTTTGCCCCCCCCCCGCAGTTGCGGAGCATGTTCTAGGATGGGGTAAAGGAAAAATAGATAAATAAAAAAATTCCAAAATAAATGTTTAGTATATAGATGGTTAGATATTAGGGGGAGCCACTCCATTCAGGCCCCCATCCCAAGTACACTGGTGGACATCGCTAACAGGCGTATAAGGAGTGCAGTTTTCATTTCAAGTCAAGGTGAGCATCCAACAGAGGACCCTCAGTGGAGGTGACAGCAGTCCTGAAGGTATACTGCAGCAGAGGAATGACAGGAAGGCACGGCAGGGCTCTAAGTGTGCCTGAGAGAGAGGGGGTTCATCCACACCATGGGCACTGGTGGGGTTTGGTGCCTTTAGGAGACCAGCCAAAATAGGGTGCTGTATCCAGGTAAGAGACCTGCACCCTGCAGGAAAGATAAGGAAGCACTGAGGCTCTATGGCAATAGGCCACAGATCCACAGCAGGGAGCATGTGGACATGGGTAGATATGCAGTGTCAGGTAATCGGTAAAGTTCCTGGAACTTGAGGGGTGATATGGGGCAGTAGTATGTATGCCATGACCATCCAGCATGTTGACAAGGGTCAGGGCCTGGTACTTCCAGTTATGGAGACTGACAGTAGCAGGACCCCCCTTGAAACAGGGTGCATTCCAAACCACACGAGAAAGGGGTTGGGACAAGTATTGAGAGTTTTGAAAACCACTAGGCAGCAAGCCTCTCACCTCGAATGCTAGGGTAGCTCAGGCTGATTACTCACCCTTCCATTCAGAAGGAGACTCAGTCAGTGACCGCATTGACCCATGTCCCACAAGGAGCAATAGGCGTCATTACCCTATTTTTTAGTTATATTTTTTAATATTTACTTTTCCTGGGTATTCTAACGTTTTACATAGCTGCTAGAATATTAGCTAGCTATTTTTGCCACTTTTAAAATGCAAAGCATCTTGAGGGACAGAGCTACTTCCGGTGGATTCCATATAAATTTCACTCCACCGGCGAGCGGAGCGAGCCAAGTGGAGCGCGTCTACGCGTGCTGGGAGACACGCTGCCAGTATGTCTGTGTCCGCTGGGGACACTGGGAGTACTGGGGGATTAACTATTAAGGTAAATACCTTAACAGTATATATTATCTTATTTAGTGGCAGTTTAAAATCTGTTGGGGAGTAACTTAATCATAAGCATGGCGTATACTAGACAAAGAAAGATGAAAGGCAGAAAAACATGTCGGGAATGCTTGATGTTTACTGAAGAAGTTTCCAACTCTGAATTTACATGCGATAAGTGTATTAAAATCTTTGCCTTACTTAAGGAGGTTCAAGAGTTGGAAACGAGGTTACAAACGTACAAAGATATTTCCAAGCTGGAGGATTATATCAACGAGGCTGTTTGTGACATCAGTAATAGACAATCCCTGGTAGCAAATAATGATGAGCATTGTGAATATATTAACGATTATTCAAATGGAGCAAAGGTAGATATAGATGTAAACTTTAATAAGGACGAAGGATTGCAGCCCAAACCTCTTATAGATTTAAACAATAGATTTGAGTGTCTTAATACTATTCCATCTGATGCTCTGGAGGCATTACCTAATTGTGAATTACTTGAAGATCCTTGCCAATTATTAAATGCACCTGAGGCTCTCAGCAAATGGGATCATTCACATGCCCCTTCTAAAACATTTGATTTCAACGAAGTAGTAAGCAGTAAATGTAGTACTTCTAATAAAGAATTAGGGGACTCTTGTAATGTAAACTTAATTGAGCCCATCAGTACCATTGGTACTGCTACATTAAGGGAACTAAGAGAATCTAATCCCATGGAACGAGATATTTTGATCATCGGGGATTCAACTATTAGGGGTATTGATACTTTAGTATGTTCTAATAGAAAGGAACATACTACAGTTAGTTCATTGTCCAGAGCTAAACTACATGATGTTGTGGGCTTGATGGAGGGATGATATGAAAATACAATTACCCCCTTGGTCATTCTTCATGTGGGGGCTAATGATGTAGGAAAACAAATTGACACTGTATGCAGAGGATTATAAGTTATTGTCGATTTGGTCATAAAACATGGAGAGATTATCATATCTGGTATTCTTCCTATGCATGGCCCTAATGACTATAGAAATAGACAGATTGTTGACACTAATAGCAAAATTAGGCAATTTTGTGTCGAATCAGGGTTGGTTTTATGGATAATGCACAAACATTTAGCAGAACTTCCTTATTTAAAAGGATGGAATTCACTTAAATTATGCAGGGGTAAGGGTTATGAGTAAAAAGTTTTGAGGTCATGAGGTTTCATTTAAACTGGTACAGGGGCGTAGTTGAAAGTAACTTGATAGGTCCCTTATCGGCACACAAACACCCCTGGATGGAAAGTAATTTTACTAAATGCCATGAGTTTGCAGAACAAATATGATGAGTTCAAATTTTGCTACATAAAATAAAATACATATTGCCCTCATTACTGAGACATGGTGGAGCGAAATGATAGTTGGGAAAAGAAATTGAGGGCTATAAGCTGTATTCCCATTGAAAATATAGAAAGGGAAGGTGGCAATTTATGTACATGAAGAATATACCTTGGAAGATATTAAATGGGAAACAGGTAAACTTGAGCTCCTATGGGTTAAACTATTGCCCAATAATAGTCCCAAAATTATTTTGGGACTTCTATATAGGCCCCCATCCATGTCACAGGAAGACGATAAGGCCTTGTTGGATATTTTTGGAAATCTTGATCCTACCGACAGGTTATTGATTACTGGGGACTTTAACTTACCCAATATAGACTGGGGTAAAGGGCTAGGCTCATCTCCTTTTGAGAGGCAGTTTATAGATGTTATGGATCATGGGGGATTTAAACAAATGGTAATTAACAATACAAGCAGCAATAATATTCTGGACTTGTTTTCTAATATGGGTGAGACAATCAACTCAGTTGAAATAAGTGTACCTCTGGGAAACAGCGATCATAGTTCAGTCTTATTTAATATAAGTGAATCTCAAACGTCAAACCCACTGGTACAACCACAATGTATAAGTTTGGTAAGGCAGAATTTCATAAAATGAAAATAAAAAATTAAGTTGCTGGGATTGGGAAACTGATTTTGCTAATAAATCTATACATAATATGTGGGAATCCCTTAAAACTAAAATTGATAATTTAACTACTGAGTTTATCCCCGTCATTAAAAAATACAATAGTATTAGGGCCTTGAAACCTATTTGGCTTTCACCTACAATAAAAAAATTAATTAACAAGAAGAATAGATTATATAAAAAAATTATCTAAATCACCAAAAATACATGCTGAATATAAAGAATGCCTCAAGAAAATAAAAATAAACATCAGGAAGGCCAAAGCCCAATGTGAGGTCAACCTTGCAGATAGGGTAAAGGATAATAAAAAATCCTTTTTTTCATTTATCAATAAACAGAGGAGTGTCCCCAGTAATATAGGACCATTTACTACTGAGTCAGGACTTATTTCATCTAACCAACAAATGGCTACCATCCAGAATCATTATGTTTGTTCAGTATACAATACCACTGATGACGATGTATATGAAACTACTAGATCTCCAGTTCCAGGTTCAATTATGTTTAACCCCAATAATATATATAAACAATTGGCTAGCCTTGATGTCAACAAATCCCCAGGACCAGATGGAATGCACCCAAGGATTTTGAAGGAGCTGGCAGAGGAATTGGCCCAACCAATAACTTATCTTTTCCAAGCATCTATGGATGTGGGATTGGTTCCTAGGGATTGGAGACTGGCTAATGTTGTCCCTATCCTAAAAAAAAAAAAAAAAAGGGTCTAGAACTAAGCCTGAAAACTTTAGACCAATTAGCCTAACTTCAATATTGGGTAAGATAATGGAGGGATTAATCAAGGAAATCATAATAGAACATCAGGAGAGACAGGATATAATTGATCTTAAACAACATGGATTCACCAAAAATAGATCATGTCAGACAAATTTATTGTCCTATGAAAAAGTGAATCGAGAAATGGATGTGGGAAATTCGGTGGATGTGGTTTTCCTTGATTTCACCAAGGCTTTTGATAAATTATCCCACAATGATTTACTGACAGTTTTGGAGGCCATTAATTTGCCTAGTAATATTTGTAAATGGGTTTCAAATTGGATTCAGGAAAGAAGGCAGCGAGTGGCTATTAACGGAGAATATTCTGATTGGGTTCCGGTGAATAGTGGGGTCCCCCAGGGCTCTGTTTTGGGCCCTTGTTTATTTAATATATACATCGCTTCGTTAGCAATAAGTAATAACATCTGGATGTATAAATTTGCAGATGACTGTAGATTGGGCTTAGTGGTTAATGATGTTCAACAAAAAGCTACCCTGCAGCATGCCTTGGATTTAATATACAATTGGACAATCTTAAATAAGTTAGAATTAGACAAAAACAAATGTAAGGTAATGCACTTTGGTAAGAATAATAAGAGAATTATATTTTCTGGATAATAACATCTTGGGGGAAGTAACAGAGGAAAGAGATTTGGGTATTACAGTTACTAATGATATGAAATTTAGATTACACTGTAGGAACCAAATTAGGAAAGCAATCCATAACCTTAATTGCATTCTCAAACATATTGTAAGTAGGGATAGAAAGGTATTGATCCCACTTTACAGTGCATTGGTGAGACCTCACCTTGAATATTGTGCTCAGGATTGGTCTCCTCAAAATAAGGCAGATATTTTATCAATAGAAGGGTTCAGAAAATTAACTAGGCATATAAAAGGAATAAAGAACAAAACTTACTATGAAAGATTACTCAGTCTAAATCTTTATTCATTATCCTATCGCAGATTAAAGGGTGATCTGTGTTTTTATATAAAACATGAATGATGAAAATTTAATGGGAGAAATGGGGATCATAAGAAACCGTGGAAGAACTAGTACTAGGAAACATGCTAAACAACTATATCAACATGCATGGGAGCATAATTTCATAAACAATGGTATAGTTGTAGAGTTGTAGGGGTTTGGAATGCTTTGCCAATAGAACTGGTAGATAGTATTACTATGACCGAATTGAAGAATGGGATCGACTGTTATTTTGGTAATAGAAAATTCTTAATTTAATTATGTTTGGCAAGCCTTATAGGGTAGTATACTATCTTTTGGCTTGTAATTACCTATGATACCTATGATGTGACCAGGCTATCAGGATGGTTCATTAGGCTTTGTACAGGACCCAGTTGGCCAAAGTAGACAATGAGTTGGTGTTCCAGTGGTGGGCTGAGCATTGGGATGATAGTGAACATAGCACAGTACAACGGTGGGCCCATGGGAGGGGTCTGGTACTGTGTGTCATTTTTCAGGGGTCTGGCTCCTTCCTGCTTGGGGTCTTGGGGCATGCCACCTTAAAGCTTGGCCATCTTTCACTGCACCAGGGACCTCCTATTGGGGACACCGGCAGGGTCCCTGAGCAGTGGGTCGACCCTAGCCACAGTCTAAAGGGGGTGGGATCACAGGGTTCCCATGGCATTGGGGTAGGTAGGATCTCTTAACTCTGGGATGACCTTTTTAGGGAAGGAGATTGACACAGGAGGCCAGCAGTGTCTCTGCCAGATAAGATGGTCACCCTGCGGCCTCGGTTGCAATAGGCAGATAGGGCCAAGAAAGAGACACAGAGGGGTGTCTGCAATTTTGTCACAAGACATCCCCATTGGGAGGACTTTCTGAGAGGCTGAGGATGTGGGGAAGGGTCTCAGGAGCTGCACTACAGGTCTGTGTTGCGGTGGCTCCATGAGGCCATACAGGTCAGATGGAACCGTGCTTGGATTGAGATATGGGAGTAAGACATTCACCTTGGATGTACAAGCACCTTGGATGTACAGGCACCTGCCATTGAATTTGGAAGGGCAGATGCCATGGCACCAGGGATAAGGAGACTATGCCTTTGAAGTAGGGCATAACCTTGTGCTGCAAGAAACTGCAGGGGCACCATACTGCTGATGCTGGAGGCCACTGGTAGGCAGACATTGAGCAGGCCACAGGAACTCCCTGGATCGCCAAGGATGTCTCGGTGATTGAAGCTGGACAACACCAGGTCCTGCATGGCTCAGAGGGAAGAGAGGTTGGGAAAGTGAGAGTTCCAGCTGGCAGTTAAGTTTCCCATCCTACCATCAAGCATGGATGGAATTGGGAGGTCTTCAGTGTGGAGCTTATTAGAGGCATGGCAGGAGAAGACGATACTAGGGGCATTCCAAGTACTGGAAAGAACACAGGCCACAGAGATCTCGGATCTACTGGCCAAGGACAGGTGTCCTTGGGGAAGAGAGTCTTCAGGTGGTATGGAAGAGCAAAGACAATCAGGGGTAGAGGCAGCTGAGGCTCAGCAGAGACTCTGCCTGGTTCCTCTTGGAGGATCTTGATGAGGTTGAGGCATACGTGGCAGCCTGCCTGAAGGTGGGGAGGTGCTCTTTTGGTCCGAAGACAAGAAGTTGGTGTGGGCTTATAAGCCTCATTGATATGATAGGCCATCATACAGATAGGGTTGTCCAAGCAGGAGTTGGGTCATGGGTTGGGTTACTGTACTTAGTATTGTATCTCAGGGAGCACTTCTGCTGCTCCTTGGTGACTGCTGGTCATTCAGTCATATGTGCTCTGTACTGTCCATTGCTAACATGTGTCAATTTATTTTTTTCTGCTGATGTGCCACATGTGTGGCCCAGGTCATGACTGAAAAGCGGTCCTTTGGATTGGTGCACTTACCTGGTTACCAAAGACATAAATAAATAAATAAAGGAGTTGCCATCTGGAGTGAGCTGCATGGCATACGGAGATTAAGATGGTGGCTGGAGAAAGCCAGGCATGTGGCGCTGGTGGACCCAGTAATTTGGCCCCCGCCCAAAAAAAAATGACATCCGTCCATACTTGCGGTAATTGTTACTTTGTCTCTTTCAGATTCCCCAGATGGTGCCAGGGCAGATGGATTAGCGGGCATTCCTTCATTCACTAGGCAGTGGTGAGCGACTGCCAGCCAGGGCCAAGCAACCTATTGAGTCCACTGCACAATCTTGTGGCTTCAATATCAGGGTGGAGACTTGAGGTTTCAGGAGGCAGGTGGCCTGCAGCTGTCAGTGGAGGGGAACCTGCGATCAATTAGAAACCAGTAGCCCCCATACCATTCTCATTGAGTCATGCCTGATTCAGAAGTGGCACTGGCTACATGTCAGAGATGCAGGAAAATGAAAGATGCAGGCATGCTAGTTAACCAGGAGATGAGAACCCTTATGGAATCCGTGGTGGGATCTGTGGTGAGAGAGAATTTTGCCTGCCATCAGGGCCCTTTAGGGAGGAAGAGCAAATGAAGGACTGAAGACTAAGAGAGGATAGGAATTTATGGAAGCAAGTCATGGAGGAATGGTTAGAGCGAGCAGCTTGAGGGAGTCAGAGTCTGTCCTGTGGCAGCTTGGAGGCATCACAGACCGAAAGTACAGGGAGAAAAAGGGGGTCGAGTCAAATTCTTCCGAAGGGCTTGTCGTCTCCAGTCGGCATGAAGCCAGGGGACCACAGGGTCCAGACTCAGATGGGGGTGTTGCAGTCCACCCTCATGAGGTTATCCTGCAGGGACAGCAGCACCAGATGGAGGGTGGCAGCAGGAGTCTTGGCCACATGACCTCCCCAGGAGCTACAGCAGACATTCAGGCACACACCAGGGGTGGCCTGGAATATAGGGCCAGGTGTGGGATGCCTGAAGAAACTGTACCTCCTCCCAGCTGTGCATGCTGCTCTAATAAAGTGTGTTTACAACAGTAAATACATGGCTGTGTCCATTCCTCCACATTCTGTGTCTGTGTAGTTATTCCAGGGTAAGGGATAGTGGGGGCTACCAGACAATAGAGAAGCTGCCAAGAAACTTGCAGCCACTGGCCATTTGTCTGAGGCCCTCACTCCCTGGACGTGGGGGGAAAGGGAGGGTACCTCCTCGGTGGGTGGGCAACAGGCTCTGGCAATGCCCCATGGTGAGGTACTGCTGAGGCCACCCCACTGGGCAGTGGCATCTAGGAAGGGGAGGAGAAAGAGGGATTTGTAGGAGTTAGAGGCCTGCAGCTCTCCCTCTTTCTTCTCCTTCCTTTGGATTTCCACCCACCCACCCTCATACAAGCAGGGTAGGCATGGTTAAAGTAGGCAGGGCCCCCCTTTGACCCAGTAAGGGTGACTGCATTAGGGATCAGGGAGTGAGTTTTCCCATTTTTTCCTCCTAAAAGGGTTTTTCACTTCCTCCAAAGGGTGTTTTAATACTCAAGACGAAGGATAATAAGCAAAAGTTAAGAAATGCAACAAAAGGATAAGAGTTATAGAAGTGCATATTGAACTGTCACAGCCATGTGTGGTGGCTTGGGAGGATCACAGACTGAAGGTAAAGGCAAGAAAGGAGACGAGTCAAATTCTTCAAGGGCTCATCACCTCCAGTCGGCATGAGGCCAGGGACTGCAGGACCTGGACCCAGATGAGGGTCGTCTGCCCACCTTCATCAGGTTATCCTGCAGGGACAGCGTGTCGGTTGGAGGATGGCTGCAGGAGTCTTGGCCACATGTCCTCCCAGGAGCTAGAGCAGACATTCAGGCACAAATCCAGAGGTGGCCTGGGATATAGGGTGAGGTGTGGGATGCCTGAAGAAACTGTACCTCCTCCCAGCAGCACACAGTGCTATAATAAAGTGTTTTACAACAATAAATACATGGCTCGGCCATTTCCTCCAAGTCTTATGTCTGTGTGGTTATTCCAAGGTAAGGAAAGTGGGGACTACCAGACAATTGATTATAACTGAGGTAGTCTGTCCCTGGTAGAAAAGATCAACCTAGGGAGGGACTTTGGGCAGGATTTTCGAACACCTAGAAGCAGTGTAAGGTTTAAATTGCTAGACATACAGTAGCTGCTGCTGTTGTTTCTCCTTGTATTGGATGAGAATGAGGTATTCAGACAGCTATTTAAATAGCATGTGTGGGACTTTTTGCACAATGTAACTTGGTCAGGGTGGACAAGGCAATAGGCCCTGATGGCATACATCCCAGGGTACTAAGGAGCTAAGGGTGGAACTAGCAGAGCCATTTTCAGAACTGTTTAGTGAGTCTATGAGCACAGGAGGGGTCCCAGAAAACTGGAGAAGGGTTCATGTGATCCCGCCTCACAAGAATGGCAGCTGGGAGGAGGAAGAGAACTACAGACCAGTCAGTCTTACCTCAGTAGTGGGCAAGATTATGGAAGCACTCCTTAAGGAAAGGATAGTGCAACACCTGGAATCCATAGGAGCACAGGATCCAAGACAGTATGGGTTTACAAAAGGAAGGTCCTGTCAAACTAATCTCATAGATTTCTTTGACTGGGTAACCAAAGTGGTGGAACAAGGGGGTGCAGTTTAGGTTGCCTACCTTGACTTCAGCAAAGCTTTCGATACTGTTCCACATAGAAGAATGATTAATAAGCTGGGTAGGCTCAGGGTGGGTCAGAGGTTGGTAAACTGGGTGGCAAACTGGTTGACGAGCAGAAAACAGAGAGTAGCGGTAAACAGTATATAGTCAGAAGAGATGCAACTCACAAGTAGGGTACCTCAAGGATAAGTCCTGGGGCCAGCCCTCTTCAATATCTTCATCAGTGACAAAGCAGATAGACTGGAGGGTAGGTCTGTCTATTTGCAGATGACACCAAGATCTGCAATAGAGTAGATGATCCAGATGGGGTGGGCAGAATGAGAAGAGATCTGAATAAACTGGCAAAATGGTCGGAAGAGTGGCAACTGGGATTTAACACAAAGAAGTGCAAGATCTTGCACATACGGAAGAGAAACCCTGAAGCTATCTATAGGTTGGGAGAGGAGTTGCTGGCAATCACAAGGTAAGAAAGAGACTTGGGCATCATCATCACAGATGATCTGAAATCATCGAAGCAGACCACTAAAGCAGTAGGTAAGGCTAGAGGGATGTTGGGGTATATTAGGGTATCACAAGTCGTAAGAGGGAGGTAATAATCCCTCTTTACAAGACACTGATTATGCCCCATCTTGAGTACTGCATGCATTACTGGAGGCTGCACCTGCACAAGGACATTAACAAAATGGGGGGCAGTCCATAAAAGGTCAACCAAAATGGTGCAGGGACTGCATCAGAAAACATGAGGACAGATTAATGGAGCTCAATATGTATACCCTAGAGCAAAGGAGGGAGAGAGGTGATATGATGAAACATTCAAACATCTTAAGGGCATTAACAAGGTGAAAAGTAACATGTTTCACTATAAGAAAAATAGCAGGGCAAAAGGACACAGCATGAGATAAGAGGCAGGCTGATTAAGGGGTAATGTGAGGAAGTTCTTTTCACAGAAGGTGGTGGATGCATGGAATGGCCTACCTCAGGAAGTGGTGGATATGACTAGGTGCAGGGCTTCAAACAGGTATGCGACAGGCATAAGGGAGTAATACAGAAGAGTATGAATAAATAGGCCATTGACAGAGTAAAGGTTTATGCCACATTCATAAGGTA
>CM057449.1:966137500-966235000 GCA_016271365.2 Neoceratodus forsteri
AACCTGGGAGCACAGGGAAGTTATGTGACTTGCTCAGGATCACACAGTATATGCAAATGGGGCTGTGGGATTCAAACCCAGGTCTCCAGATTTGCAGCTCAGAGCCTTAAACCACTGTACTATACTGCCTACTGAATCCGTATTCATCTATGTTTGGCCTGGGCCTTGTCACACTGGCTAAGCCAGAATACCCGCTACACAGAGAAAGTCATCGATGAGACCTGCCTGGGGATCAGCCCCCTGCTCAACGCTTTGAACAGGAATGACGCCTCGGTGGTTTGTGTGGGTCCTGCTTCTCCTGGCACTATAGATCAACAACCTGCAGTCTCAATTTTGTCCTGCCTGTATCCTGTACTGGGTATTGTGAGTAAACATCAGGGTAGGTTCCTGCAACAACAGCTAAATCTAAAGTGTTGTCATCTGATTGCTTTGTTGTCTTTTCTGTCACGAATTGAGCCCTCCAGCTCCAGATTACAAATAGTGTGTTGTACATGTTGCTTTCTTCCATCACAGGGCCCCAACCAGCTGTGACACCGGCCTACCCCGGGCAAAGTTCTGGCTAGCCCACCGTCTTCCTACCTGGGTACCGAGAGTGTGTGACTGTGTGGGACTCTGAAGTGCATGCATAACTGTCTGATTGATATAGCCTTTAAGCAAATCAACCTGATTACACCCTCCCTTGTTCAAGTCCCTGAATAAATCAGATCTAACTCTTTTGCATTTAACCTGACTGTGGTTCCAGGTTGTGCCAAAAGTACTTTACTATTGCCATTTGCTGTGCATAATCTTATTTTACAGGGGTCCCCAGGGTCGAGATAGAGGAACCAGCCCTGGTGGTAAGTTCAAACAGTGTGGATAATTGCATGGTGAGCGGGTCATTGTGAAAGTGATTATTGTGCATTGTTCAGGCCACTAGAAGGGGAAGGGGTTACAGTCAGGGGCGTCATGCAACTAGAAAATTTGGAGGACAAAATCCAAACCTCTCTGGGGGTGTCGGGGCATGTTCCCCTGGTAAAATTTTGAAATATGGATGTCAAATAGTGCATTTTGGTGACTTTTAGCAGGCTAAGAAGCTGTTCCCCAACATGCTAATCGCAATCTTAATGATAGAGTATTGATAAATTGTTTTCTGTCTTTGTTCAGTCTGTGAACAGTGAACTTTTATATTTTTAAAAGAAATTTTGTAAGAATTGAACTGAAATGGTGATGTGATGAAAACCAGGTTATGCTAGGTAAGAACCAAGGTCAGCCTATTCAGCTGCATGTTGCAAAATGGTGGTGTCCAATGGCAAATAGTCACTCAGAACCCTTCCCACGGCAACTGGCACAGCCCCTTCTTATCTCTTTGTCAGCCCCAATGGGGTTCTTTGTGCTGACAGATCCCCTTTAATGTACAAACCACAACTCCCCTCTCCACAGAAACTGGAGATGGTCATGTCTATTGTAGACTCCCCGTATACACACAATACAGCTGCAGGCACTCATCCTCTGTTTAGTATTACAGCAATCCCTAATGCAATTAAGATTTATGCAACAGGTGTCAGGATAAAAAGTAGTAAACTCTAGCTATCTGAGTCACTGGTTGGATAAATGGGTAATGACAATCACTATGAGAATAACATCAGGTTATTCCCATATTGATTACATCATCACCCATTTATCCACACAGTGACTACGTCACTCACCACCATCACCTGTGCTGCCCGCTCGACAGTTCTACCTCCCAGTTTCACTTTTACCTTCTCACAGTGTGTTTTACAACACAAGCTATCACAAGATACAAGGTAAAGAGAAACATAGAAGTTGACGGCAGATAAGGACTGCAAGGCCCATCCAGTCTGTCCATTTCTTTTTCTACCTAATGAATGTGCCATTGGCCTTTGCTCTGTCAATGGCCTATCTATTCATACTCATCTGCATTGCTCTCTTATGCCTATCCCATGCCTGTTTGAAGCCCTGCACTGTATTCATATCCACCACTTCCTGAGCTAGGCCGTTCCATGCATCCACCACCCTTTCTGTGAAAAAAGCTTCCTCACATTACCTCTTAATTGTCCTCCCTCTAATCTCATGCTGTGTCCTCTTGTCCTGCTATTTTTCTTCCATTGAAACATGTTAAACTCTTTCACCTTGTTAATGCGCTTAAGGTGTTTGAATGTTTCAATCATATCACCTCTCTGCCTCCTTTGCTCTAGGGAATACATTTTGAGCTCCGTTAATCTGTCCTCAAAGGTTTTCTGATGTAGTCACTGCACCATTTTGGTTGCCCTTCTCTGGACTGCCTCAATTTGGTTAATGTCCTTGTGAAGGTGCGACCTGCAGTACTTCGCACAGTACTCCAGATGGGGTCTAACCAGTGTCTTGTAAAGAGGGATTATTACCTCCCATTTATGACTTGTGATACCCCTACTAATACACCCCAACATCTCCCTAGCCTTACCTACTGCTTTAGTGGTCTGCTTGGATGATTTCAGGTCATCTGTGATGACGCCCAAGTCTCTTTCTTACCTTGTGACTGCCAGCAACTCCCCTCCCAGCCTATAGGTGGCTTCAGGGTTTCTCTTCCCTATGTGCATGATATTGCACTTCTTTGCATTAAACCCCAGTTGCCACTCTTCCGACCATTGTGCCAGTTTATCCAGATCTCTTCTCATTCTGCCCACCCCATCTGGTTCATCTACTCTGTTGCAGATCTTGGTGTCATCTGCAAACAGACACATCTTACTCTCAGTCCATCTGCAATGTCACTGATAAAGATATTGAAGAGGGCTGGCCCAGGACTGATCCCTGAGGTACCCACTTGTGACTTGCATCTCTTCTGACTGTATACCATTTACCACCACTCTGTTTTCTGCCCGTCAACCAGTTTGCCACCCAGTTGGCCAACTTCTGACCCTCCCTGAGCCTACCCAGCTTATTAATCAATCATCTATGTGGAATAGTATCGAGAGCTTTGCTGAAGTCAAGGTAGGCGGCATCAACTGCTCCCGCTTGGTCCACCACTCTGGTTACCCAGTCAAATAAATCTATGAGATTAGTTTGACAAGACCTTCCTTTTCTAAACCAATGCTGTCTTGGATCCTGTGCTCCTATGGATTCCAGGTGTTGCACTATCCTTTCCTTAAGGAGTGCCTCCATAATCTTGCCCGCTACTGAGGTAAGACTGACTGGTCTGTACTTCCCCCCTCCCCCTGCTACCACTCTTGTGGAGCAGGATCACATGAGCTTTTCTCCAGTCTTCTGGGACCTCTCCTGTGCTCAGAGACTCACTAAACAGTTCTGATAATGGCTCTGCTAGTTCCACCCTTAGCTCTTTTAGTACCTTGGGATGTATGCCATCAGGTCCCATTGCCTTGTCCACCCTAAGCTTATCGAGCTCTTGTAGGATCCTTTCTTTTGTGAAAGGACTAGTGCGCACCTCCCTCTCCCCTGTGTCCATGATGCTGAGCTGTGGGCCCTAACCTACCTTCTCTTCAGTAAGTACTGAGCAGAAGTATCTATTTAGGATAGATGCTTTTACATGGTCCTCCTCACATGCCCCCTTATCCCCTTTGATCTTAGCAATACCCCGTCTGGACTTTCTCCTTTCACTAATGTATCTATAGAAAGTCTTGTCACCTTCTTTTACTGTTTGTGGTAGTGTTTCCTTGGTTTCGACTTGTCTGCCTTACTGCCTTCCCTGCTTCCCTTAGGGAAGTTTGGTATGCCTCCCTATCTTCATCTCGCTGTGTTCCCTTCTATTTCCTGAAGGCCAGCCTTTTGGCTCTGACCTTTTCTGCTATTTTTGATAACCAAAGTGGTTTCCTTCTTCTTTTGCACTTCCTTTTCTTTCTAACACAATGGGACGTTGCTTCAAGTATTGCATCCTTAATGCTTGCTCACTTTGCCTGTACCCCCTCACCTGTATTTCTTTTTGCCAGGGATAGCTTAACTCTGTTGGCCATCTTATCAAAGTCAGCTCCTCTAAAGTCCCATATTTTTGCCTTGGAATGGGATGATTTACTTCTAGTAGCCAAACTGAACCATGCTGCGTGATGGTTACTGGCCCCCAGGTGACCTTCTACCTAGAGATCTATGATGCTTTACCTGTTAGTCAGTACTAGATCTAGGATAGCCCTGTCTCTTGTGGGTTGTTGTACCAGTTGTTTGAGGCACTCCCCCTGAAGGGAATCCACTATGTGTCTAGTTCCGGCAAATGTTCCTGCTGGTATTGACTAATCTGTATTTAGCATGTTGAAGTCTCCCATCATCAGAACCTACCCTTTAGCTGTCATGTTTTGAATATCTTCTAACAGTAATGTGTCTATGTCCTCCCCCTGGTCTGGATGCCTGTAGACAACCCTAGTTTGTATGGCTGTCCCATTTCCTGTTTCCAGGGTGACCCACAGTTCTTCTGGCTCCTTGTGTGTATTCTGAATTTCTGTTGCTTTGATATTTTCATTGACATAAAGGGCCACTCCACCCCACCTTTTTGCACCTCGGTCTCTTCTGAACAGTACATAGCCAGGTACTGAAGTCTCCCAAGTGTGGCTACTGGTAAACCATGTCTCGCTAATAGCTACTATGTTCAGTTTAGCTTCTGTCATTATTGCCTGCAGGTCTGGGATCTTGTTTCCCAGACTGCAAGCATTAGTGTACACGATTTTCCATTGGCCAGATTTTGGTGTGTTAGTTGCTGGGCAAGGTCTGGTATTTCTCCTGTGCGTTGTATGGGTAGCCAGACTTTTTTCTTTACCTGGTGATGCAAATGAGCTACAAACATGCTGAACTCCTGTTTGACCAATAGCTGAGAGGGGAAGGGGTGTTCTTCCCATTCGACGTTTCAGGTGCTGCACCCCTCTTCCAGAAGTGTAACTTATTAGCTTGGTAATGATAACAAGGAGAAATACACAGCAAATTAATTTTAAACTTTCCAGGGCACACTTCCTCACTGATTCATTCTGTAGCACCACTAAAATGTAATTGAGTAAATGGCCTTCTGTAGTAAAGGGACAAACTGACCCAGTTTCAAAATGCCCTAAGTGTGGGGTCTGTAGGCGCTGCAAAGCATAAAAAGCACAAGTAGGAAAGCAATTATTTGAAATGACATTATTTTATCTGTAACTGATGTTGGATTATTTCACTAAAACATGCTAGCATGGGGGGACTGGGACAGAATTACGCTACTCTCCCCTACCACCTTTCAGCAACAGTTCCTGACATTTTGTACTGAATTTTACTCAGATATTACAACTTCTATCAATACATTTTAGAAACTTGACTCATATAGCCTGGCATCACAGTAATCGACTCAAGTCTCGAGCAGCTGCTCGCTGCAGCACTGTTTTCCTAGCCCCGACTTCCTCCCAGCCCCGATCTCACACTTTCAACAGGCGATTTACTTTACTGGCTGTCTGCACAGATGGGTCACCTCGCTCCTCACCTCTCGACCCCAAGAACTGAGTCTCAACCGACCAAGACCCAATTTAAGGCCCTCTCTGCCCCAGAGTCCTTATCTTGAGGCTCAATCACTCAATGCATGCCCATGGGGCCCACCTGGTTAGGCTCTGCTGCAGAATGGGCTGGGTGATGAGGTCTCATTCCGCTGTTAATAACTGCTATATTTGTGCCCACTGCACTGCACTGCACTGCCCTGCCCGTCCGCCATCAAGCTCTCAGACTCAGTCACTACTAGTAATCTCAACAGCCCATTGCTGCAGGTCTGCAGGCCGCAGCATTGTTTTTCCCCAGACCCACCTGACTCCCCAGGCCAGCCCAGCCCGATCCTCACACTCACACTGTGATTCACAGTAGGGCTCGGCTAGGGCACTTGAATTACAGGCTGGCTGTCAATTTCCTTTACTGGCTGTCTGCCGGGTGGGTCATCACCACCTCAGTTCTTGACCCCAAGAACTGAGTCCCGACTGACCGAGACCCAATTTAAGAGCCCCTCCTGCCCCAGAGTCCTTCATCTTCTGAGGCTCAGTCCTCACTACTAGTAATCTGAGCCACCCACTGCCACAAGCCACAGCACTGTTTTCCCAGACCCACCCGACTCCCCAGGTCAGCCCAGCCCGATCCTCACACACATTCACACTGTGGCTCACAGCAGGCCCAAGCAGAGCAACTGAATTACAGGCTGGCTGCAGATTTCCTTTGCTGGCTCATCTGGCTGTCTGCTTGGGTTGGTCACTCACCAGCTCCTCACACCAGCCGCTGGGTGGGCACTGCTTCCAGTTCCTAGCCTTCCCTGTTACTTGCCCTCTCGGCAGTAAAGTAGTTTTCCTTTTCCTTAAACCGGGGAGAGGACTTGAGGAAATAACTTCTCTTCTGGTCTGGGGAACACCGCAGCGCACACTCTCTCATCTGACTCTGAGTCCGAAGGAACTGGCTGAGGGCTGAGATGGTGCTTAAGTTAGGGACAACAGGAACCAGTTTTCCGCATCAGCTATTTCTTTGCACCTCGGCTGTGTTTGGCTGGCTGGCAGTCGTGGCTCAAGGCAAGCAAAAATGAGAAGTCGTAATTGGGGCTGATTGTTGCTGATGGTTGCACCTACCAATCAACTGCTGTCGTTTTTTAAGTTACAGCTGCAGTGCCAAAGCCAGTCGCTAGTGGGAGCAAGCTGCAAGTAAATTTTTCTAAAGCTGCCAGAGGCTCTGCAGGTCGCCCAGTTCCAAACCCCCAACCCCCACACCCCACCAAAAGACTTTGAGAAACAGCATTGTTGTTTTCGCCCTCCACAGAATAAAATAAAACACTACATCCATTATTTTTAATAGACTGCGTAACAATATTGTGGGGGCACATGCCCATAGGGCCAGATGGGCATGGCGCCACTGGTTACAGTGTCCCAGAGGGCTGTGCCCAGATTAGCTTGACCACCAACAAACCTGACCTCTGGGTGGAGGCACTGTTTCAGTACCCAGGCCCCTTAACCTGCAACTAGCCATGCAGGCAGGGGTAGTAGCCCTTGGGATAGTGCCACCTAGGGGTTACATCTTGGAGGCTCACCACTGGGATTTTGTGCCTTCTAGTGGCCGGAGGTGGGAGTTACCCCAGTTTGTTTAGAACTGCTAACAAAATGGAGGAGCGTGTTACTTTTAAACCCAAGATTGCCCTCCACAAGCTGTTAGTGCACTGAATGATGGGGTGGAGCGAGGCACAGGGGGTAGACCCCCAACAGGCCCTCCTGTTAATGGATGTCCCTTTAGGGACCACTAATGCTGTTATTGTAGAGACTGTCGAGCAAGTTAAGTGTTTGGGGAAGGTTGAAGTGAAGGGGAGGGTTTTCAGACCTGTTTGACCAGACCATAATAGTCCTCCTCTCCTGCAGCTCCCCTATAGATCCAGAGAAAGTACCCCCTGAGATTCTGTCAGAAGGGGTGGAGGGTCATCCATTTGCACAGTGATCCAGCTACCCTGGGAGGGTCCCCCATCAGAGGGGTTCAAGGACAAACTGCTTAAGTTGTTAGTTTCTGAGGGGTGAACTGCCCAAGAGTTAGTGAAGGTGCTTCTGAGGAGCGAACTACCCACGAGTTAGTGAAGGTGCTAGACCTTTCTGAAGAACCCATGCTACTGCAGTCCCCGGCAGCTTTTCCTGCCTCCTCTAGGGTCTCCCCTGTGGTAATTTCCTCCCATAGTAATTCCATCTGTGCACCTGGATTCATACCGTAGACTTAGACTTTTTTCAGGTACAGTCCCAGTGCCCATAGGGGAAGATGACCTGGAAACGTGGATGGACTAAGTTACCCCCCTGGTCCAGGAATGGCAGTGCTCTGAGGGGGAGAAAAGAAAGACTTATGGAGAGTTTGAGGGGCCCTGCACTGGAGGCCATACGCTTCCTATGAGCCACTAGCCCAGAGGCTACTGCGGCTGAATACCTCTCTGCATTGGAAGGGGTTTTTGGAAGTACTGAGTCAGGGGACGATTTACTGTGGAAATTTAAATCCACCAAGCAATGGAAGAATGAGAAGTTGTCTATGTTTGTTACCAGAATTGAGAGGGCTCTGCAGAGGGCTCACAAAAAAGGAAGGGTGCCTGCTAATGAACTGAATCGGGTCAGATTGGACCATATTCTCAAGACAGCCAGGTACTCTAGTGTGATAATGCTAAAACTCAAGTTGCGAGACAAGAAGTCTAATCCTCCTGAGTATTGTCACCTCATGAGAGATTCGTGAAGCAGAGAAATATGAAGAGGGATGGGAGCTCTATGTTGGGGTTGCTTGTACCTGTCAAACTCCTGAGAGAAGTGATGAGACTGAGGTGCAGCAAATGAGAGAACTGATCAAAGAATTGACAGAGTTGAGAGTCCGTCAACAAGCCACTGAGGTGGCCAGAGATACTAACCACTATCAAGCACCTCCTGAGTCAATGGGCAAGGTCCTGCCTGGTGGAGTGGGGGTGCACATCATCTCTTCAGAAACCTGAACTGAGGGTAACCTACTGAAAGTAGTATGAGAATCGAGAGCCCTGGTGGGGGACCTACTACAAGCCATGCAAATCCCCAAACCTGATGGAAGTCAGATGATCAAGAATGCAAGTCACAAGTCAAAGAAGGGCATAGGTGCCCTGATGTACCCAAGCAGGAAGATGGCGCAACCACTCAAGACTCTAGAGAACCCAATTTTGCTACCACTGCAGGGAGAACAGGCACACCTGGTTCACCTGTCGCTCACCGGAGAACTTGGGAAAGGTTACTATTGGGCTACTAGCCTAGCTGCGATGGAGCAATAACTGGCCACAAGGTGGAGCTGCTCAGAAGAGTTATTCATCCAAGGCCACTGCCAAGTTGACATCCAAGTCTGCATCGCCTGAGTGGTCTGAGGTGGTGGGTCCCTCAATGGAGACTACAGTGAAGGTGAACGGTGAATCCACCCAGGCCATGCTTGACAGTGGGTCTCAAGTGACCATAGTTTTCCAAGACTGGTATCAAAAGCATCTGCCAGATGTGCTCCTACAATCCTTGGAAGGTTTACATGTGTGGTGGTTGAGTGAAACGTCTTATCTGTATTCAGGATATATTCAGATCTGGCTGTCTTTCCCTACCTCAGTGGCTGGAGTAGATGAACAAGTTGAGACACTTGCCTTAGTGTGTCTCCCTACCGGACTGTATGATGGGGTTCCTCTATTAATTGGGATAAACGCCCACATGTTTGGGAGACTGGCACAACTCTGTCATGAGAAGCAAGGACACTATACTGGGTGGGTCTTAAGAATTCCGGCTCTGATTAAAAGGGCCTATGATTTGCAACAGAAACCCGAGGAAGTAGACCAGGATGAACCAGTGGGGATCATATGGAAGAAGGATCCTGACTCTCTGGTACAGGCACCAAATGCCCAGTGTACCATTCACAGGGAGGTTTGCCTCTGGAAAGATGTTGAGAATAAAATATTAATGTTGGATGCACCAGGCGATAGAAAGTTGCCAGAAGGATTATTGGTCAAACTCGGCATCTTGCCTGCCTGTGCCCACACCTCTGCATGATGAGTGATGGTTCAGATTCAGAATGTGTCAGATAGAGAGATCCAGGTAAACCGAGGGTGCACCCTAGCTACAGTACACTGCGCAGACACTGCCGTATTGGCCAGCAACAAGTATGCTGGTGAAAAGGAGAGAGTGGCCCCGGACGCATTTGACTTTGGTGATTCTCCATTGCCAGCTGACTGGAAGGCTAGAATTAGCAAGAAACGCACCCAGAGAGACCAAGTGTTTTCATTAAAAGAATGGATGGGGTGTGTCCAGGGTGCAGAGCATCACAAACGCTTGCATGATGACTGGCCATTTTGAGAGAGATCCCAACGCCTAGCCCCAGCAGACATAGATGATGTGAGGAGACACCTGCAGAAAATGCTCGCTGCTGGCGTGATACAAGAATCAAGGAGCCCATATGCCTCTCCCATTGTTGTGCATAAGAAGAATGGGTCTGTGAGGATGTGTGTGTTGATTATCAAACCCTGAACCGGTGGACCATCCCAGATCAATACACCATGCCCCATATACAAGATGCCCTGGATTGCTTGAATGGGAGCAAATGGTTCTTGGTATTGGATCTTCACAGCGGATATTACCAGAATCCGATGGCCCTGGAGGACCATGAGAAAACAGCCTTCATCTGTCCTTTGGGGTTCTACAAATTCCTGAGAATGCCACAGGGGATTTCGGGGGCCCCGTCCACCTTTTAGCGACAGATGGAATGTACGGTGCGAGATATGAATTTGCTGGAATGTCTAGTGTACCTAGATGTTGTCATTGTGTTTGGATGCACATTAGAGGAGCATGAGACCCAACTGTTTAAAGTTCTGGACCAATTGGAAAACTTCTGTCTCAAGCTGTCCATCGACAAGTGCCAGTTTTTTCAAACCTCCGTGAAGTATGTGGGGCACATAGTATCTGCAGAAGGGACAGAAACCGATTCCAGTAAGGTTGAGTCACTGACTACTTGGCCACAGCCCCATAACTTTAAAGAACTATGTTTTCTGGGGTTCTGTGGTTACTACAGCAGGTTCATAAGACTATCCCAAGGTAATTCACCCGCTCCTGAATCTTACCCAGGGTTACCCCCCCCCCACCAACAGTAAATACAAAAAAGGGTCTGCCAAAGAACCCAAGAATGTGTACTTCTGAACAGGTGAACCTTTTGGGGCCCTGCTGGACACCGGAATGTGAAGCAGCCTTCCACGAAGTCATATACTAGTTCACCCATGCCCCCATCCTCGCCTATGCTGACCCTACAAAGCCCTATGTGCTGCATACGGACGCTAGTCTGCAGAGCCTAGGAGCTGTGCTGTATCAAGACTATGAGGATGGTTTGAGACCAGTAGCTTTCGCCAGCAGGAGCTTGACCCCGTCAGAGCGAAACTATCTTGTGCACAAGCTAGAGTTCTTTGCCCTGAAATGGGCCATTGTTGACCAGTTTCATGAGTACCTCAATGGGGTAAAGATATCTTGGTGAAGACCGACAATAACCCATTAACCTATGTACAGACTTCAGCTAAGTTAGATGCCACTGGGCACCGGTGGCTTTCCGTTTTGTCAACCTATGATTATGTAGTTGAGTATAGACCGGGACTGAACCATGTTGATGCTGACACCCTGTCACAAAGGCCAGCTTCCAAGAGTGATTCGGTCAGGCTGTCTGAACCCGACATCCGAGCATTGTGCCAAAAGTTTGACAGATGAACAGATGTCTGCAGACACAGTGGACTGTCTAGTAGATTGCTTGGGCCCTCCTGATACCAGCATACCTGCTGCCTGTTGCCATTTCTCTGCTCTAGATATTAGTGCACAACCTCAACTTGACAATTATAGTATTCAGTGGGTTCAATCCCATGATCCTATGATTCAACCTGCACTTGATGCCCTGCAAGGGGAAAGATGTGTCTATTACGTTCCCCTGACTTGCGAACTGTCTCTATTGGTTAAGCCCCAGGTTGAAGTTACTCAATCAGTTGTTGTACAGAGAGACAGTGGATCGTAGTGGTCAAGTAGACAAGCAACAATTGGTCCTGCCCACGGCCTTTAAACACTTGGTACTGAGGTCCCTCCACAATCACATGGGGCACCTCAGTATTGACAGGACTCTCGACCTGGTACAATCTTGATTTTACTGGCCCAAGATGGGGGCCAATGTTGAGCACCATGTAAAGACCTGTAGTCATTGCCTCCAAAAAAAGCCCTGCCTCAGAGGGCTGCCCCTCTTGTTAATCACTACCAGTGCCCCCAAGGAACTGATCTGCATAGACTTTTTGTGTTTAGAAACTGATCAATGGAATATTGGCAATGTGTTAGTGGTTACGGATCATTTCACATGGTATGCACAAGCTTTTCCAACTAAAGATCAAAAGGTCTCTACCGTGGCCAAGGTGCTAGTGGAAAAATTCTTCATCCACTATGGTGCCCCCAAGCAGATCCACTCTGACCAAGGCAGAGGCTTTGAAAGTAGGCTTATCAAAGAAATGCTCTCTCTGTGGGGAAGTGCGGAAGTCAAACCCTCCTGCTCACACAGGGGACCCTCAACCAGAATGTTTAACTTGCCCTTCTAGACATGCTGAACACCCTCCATCCAAAAGACAAGCATAAGTGGAGCCAGCAGATTAGCACCTTGGTACACACGCACAATTGCACCAAAAATGACGCTATTTGGTTCTCCCCCTACCGTCTCATGTTCGGGAGAGAGGCCAGACTACCAATTGATGTCTGCTTTGGGGTCTTTCCAGACAGAGTCCGGGCCGAAAACTACCTGCAGTATGTACAGAAATTGAAAGCTTAATTGCACCATGCATATCAACTGAAAGAAGTAAAAGCTCAAGAGCTACGGCCCAGAGACAGTGTGTTACATAATTTGGGACTACATGGCAAGCACAAAATTGCTGATAGGTGGTACCATCTTCCTCATGTAGTAGTTGGAAAGTTGGATGATCTACCAGTATACACGGTACACCAGAGAATAACTCCAAAGCTGTCCAGACCATGCACCGTAACCACTTGCGGCCTATTGGCCAAGTTATTATTGAAGCTGAGCCAGCAGATATTGACTCCCCTGGGCCGGTGACTCATGCTGCTGCAAAAAAGAGACAGAGTCAACCAACCCCAGTGATTACAGTTTTAAGGTTTCCCCCACAGCAGGCCCAGAATGATAGTGACTGTCAGTCCACCTCTGATGATAGTGAGTGTGACAATGCCTATTACCCCTCCTATGAATTGAGTCAGCTGTTTCGGGGTAACTCTCTTACTAATTGTGGGGATGAAGCTGGGCCTTCTGGACTGCCTAACCCCATAGCTTCATCCTTGGAGCCAATGCTCCCTGAAAGTGAAATGCAAAGTATTACGTCTGAGGCTGTGGACTCCTTGTGTTTCATGGAACTGTGTGACTTGCCCAAATAAGGAGCTGATGGTCTGAGTCTCTCTGGTGACACACCAGAACTTGAACAATATGAGAGTACTGACAGTGCTCCCAGTTTGGACATTCCCATCCATGCAGAGGCACCCCTCACAAGTGACGAAAGCTCCAAGACTAGTGCTGAAAGTACAGAGACTGTGGTTGATCCCCCCAGAAAGACTGGCCGAGCTGTCAATCCAGTATTGCTCTTCAGTTATGATTCTCCCAGGAGGCCAGTGGATTTGCCTCTCAATGTGGTTCATAAAGGTGTTTATGTTTCTCAGAGCTCACTACCCAAACTGAGCTTAAGGGCCAATTCCAGGTCGATTGTTCTTCCCTCTCACCATGGTGCCCCTGACCCATCCTGCCCTAAGTGAGCTGATAGGGAAGAGCCCCCTCTTACACTGTTTAATGTACAAGAAGTTATTACATGAATTAGTATAGTGATGTTCAAAGTGTGTTAATCATAGTGAAATCGGTATTACCTGTATGAAACATGCACAAGTACTGTCATTATGGATATAGTGTAGTGAATATATATAGTAAAATGTCGTTTATGTAACTGATGCATGATGGTACAGACTTGATGCAGATGCCACGTTTTGTCCAGGCAGGGAAGGTGTAACCCCCCCTACAAATGGGGGTTCCTGAAAAGTCTTCCTTGAGCTTGCCTAAATGCTCACTGCCAGGCTGGTGTCCTGCGTTTTAGCAGTTTAAACGTTATTGCCAGAGAGTGCCTGTATAGCCTCTGTGTACTGTCTCTTTAAGAGCTGCCTAGATTGCAGTTATAATTAAACTGGGAGGGGCCCGAGTGTTTCTATGCTCGAGTACCGCCTGGGCTGCCAAATAATCACTCTGTTCTGCCATCGCTATTAGCGTAGAGGGAGCTCTGTTAGAAGATGTACTTGCTTGCTGATCATTTATTAGAATAGTAATAATATTGCAGCTTGTCTAATCTACCTTTTGCAGCATGGACATTTCTGTTTGGCTCCACCATCTTGGTCCAGGACTGCTGAAATAGGCCAGTCAGTAAGTCTGAGGACTCTGTAGGAATTGTAGTTTTGGTCTCTTGGCTCCTAAATGAACCTGGAGGGGGAGTCCTGGTTGTGACTGCCAGACAGATCAGCCAACCAAACCTTTTGGACCCTGGGGAAAAGTCCCAGACTGCTTGCAGTTTCAGTCAGATCTGAGTTGGGAAGTGAAGGAGTGACAGCTCGAGGTGTGGATTTGCGTGGGAGAACGGTGGAAAGGCCTGAGTTGGGTCTGCATGCCTGCCTGCTGTCCCTGAGAGGGAATCTGTGCCTTTTTTCAGGTTGAAACTGAATTTGGAGAGCGAGTTAAGCCACTGAATTGTGACCAGGCTCCTACCTGAAGAAGACCCAAGATTTGCTGAATGCGATCAGCCTGTCAGGATTTCCAGCCACCTCTGAACTCCCGGATTGTGCAGAGACTCTAATTGTGACTGGAGAGCCATTTACCTATACAGTGGAATTTCCTTACATGTGAATGTGCTGTGTGCTGATAGTGGGTCGTGATTTGATTCTCCACTGTGTGTCTGAACGGTGTTTTGCTTGCTGGAGGCTGCACCCGGCTCCACGGACTGAATCCATATTCATCTCCATTTGGCCTGGGCCTTGCCACACTGGCTCAGCCAGAATACCCGCTACACAGAGAAAGTTATCGACGAGAGACCTGCCTGGGGATCAGCCCCCTGCTGAAAGCTTTGAACAGGAACAGTGCCTCAGTGATTCGTGTGGACCCTGCTTCTCCTGGCACTCCAGCTCAACAACCTGCAGTCTCGATTTCATCCTGCCTGTGTCCTGTAATGGGTATTGTGAGTAAACATCAGGGTAGCTCCCTGCAACAACAGCTAAATCTAAAGTGTTGTCTTTCTGTCACCAATTGAGCCCTCTGCTCAGATTACAAATAGTGTGTTGTGCACGCTGCTTTCTTCCATCACAGGGCCCCAACTAGCTGCAACACCGCCTACCCTGGCAACGCTCCTGGTTATCCCACTGCCTTCCTACCTGGGTACCCAGAGTGTGTGACTGTAAGGACTTGAAGTGCATGCATAACTGATTGATATAGCCTTTAAGCAAATCAACCTGATTACACCCTTCCTTGTTTGCCCTGAATAAATCAGATCTAATTCTTTTTGCATTTAACCTGACTGTGGTTCCAGTTTGTGCCAAAAGTACTGTACTGTTGCTATTTGCTGTGCATAACCTTGTTTTACAGGGGTCCCCAGGGTTGAGTTAGAGGAACCAGCCCTGTGATGAAGTGCAAACAGTGTGGGTAATTGCATGGTGAATAAGGGTCTTTGTGGAAGTAATTACTGTATATTTTTCAGGCCACTAGAAGGGAAAGAGGAGGTTACAGTGTCCCAGAGGGCTTTGCCCAGGTTAGCTTGTCACTAACAATCCTGACCTCCAGGTGGAGGCACCTATTTCAGTACCCAGGCCCCTTAACCTGCAACTAGCCACGCAGGCAGGGGTAGTAGCCCTTGGGATAGCACCACCTAGGGGTCATATAACAAAGATGAACAGAAACACAGGCAATAATAAAACCCAAAAACAAGCAATCTTACATTAGAGACATGAAATCCAACAGTGAAATCCTCCTCATGATGTGAAAGTCTATTTTAGGTACACAAAAAACGAAAACACCATATTCTAATATAAAGAAAAGAAAAACTGAAATAAATCATACAAGATGGGGGTGAGGGTTGGGCTAACTTTCAGAGAGTGGCTGAAAATTATAGCAGATTGAATCACAAGCTATTTTTCCTGAGATCCTGGCCTCAAAATGAGGAGTAGAAGTGAGGACTGTTTTTCTAGTATATCGATATAGTTCCATAGCAATATTATTCAGAAGAAGGTACAAAGGAACATTTTTGATGTAGGACAAATAGGCATTGGTTCTGCCAGATGCACTATATACATATAAAAACATACAAACATACAAAAATGCCAGCAGGCCGAGGCCTCACAGTCCATCAAGTCTGCTCGGTTGTGCAGTGGGCCCTCAACCTGCAGCTGCCTCACCCTCCCTCATAACAACCCCCCACTCTGTCCCACCCCTCTTAAATTCTCCTACCATTCTACACATACCACTTCCTCTGGCAGAGTATTCCACTTGTCTACCACTCTGAAAAAGTGTCTCTGATTTCCTCCTGAATCTCCCTTCTCTAATCTCAGCCGATGCCCTCTCATGCCCCTCCCTTCTGATCTAGAAGATCCCTTCTGTATTAGTCCTGTTTAGTCCCCTTAAATATTTAAAGGTTTTGATTATATCCCCATCCCTCCTTTCCTCCAGGGACTACATGTTCAGTTCTCCCAGCCTCTCCCCATAGGATTTTTCCTCCAGTCCCTGGATCATCTTTGTTGCCCTATGCTCACCCTCCAGAAATCTGATGTACTTCTTCAGGAATGGACACCAGTACTGCATGCAGTATTCCAGGTGCTGCCTGCCCAGTGACCTGTACTGGGAAGGATCATCTCTCTCTGCCTACAGGAGATTCCCTCGCTATGCACCCCAGCATCTTGTTTGCCTTTCAGCCACCTTCCTGCACTGAGCTGAGTGGCTCATACTCCCATTATTAGTACCCCTAGATCCTTTTCCTCCCACGGTGCTTTCCATCTGAACCTCTCCCAATATTTCTCTCCTGGTTCCTTGCTCTGAAGTGCAGGACCTTGCACTTCCTGATGTTGAACCCCAGCTGCCATGTCTCCACCACTCCTGTAGTTGTCAGTTCTTCCTGCAGCCCCTCCACCCCTCTCGTCATCTACCACAGCACTGATCTTAGTATCGCTCTGTGAACAGACTGATCCTACTCCAGATTCCGTTTGAGATATTGGCTAGTGAATATCCCAAACAGCACCGACCCCAGCACTGATCCCTGGGCACCCTGGTCGAATGTCCTCTGTGACGAGAGTTCTCCCACCATCACCCTTTGCTGTTTAACCTCAGCCAGTTGGTGATCCAACTGACAATTTTTGTTCCCACCCTATGTTTTCCAATTTCCCCCAGCCTCCCCTGTGGCATCGAGTCAAAGGCCTTGCTGAAGTCCAAATACAGGATGTCCACTGCATGCCCTGAGTCTAGTTTCCTAGTAACCCAGTCATAGTACTTGATTAGGTTTGTCTGGCAGCATCTGCCCAAGACAAAACTGTGCTGGTGCCTGTCTTGGAGACAATTGTCTTCCAAAAAGATTACCAGCCTCTCCTTTAGGAGTGACTCCATGAGCTTCCCCATGATTGAAGTGAGGTTCACCGGTCTATAGTTGCCTGGGTCATCCTTCGGGCCACTTTTATGAATGGGCACCACATGGGCCATCCTCCAGTCCTGTGGCACACATCCTGTGTCCAGTGCTGTACTGAAAACATTTGCCAGTGGTCCTGCCAGGATCTCCTCTAGATCCCTAAGTACCCTAGGGTGAATGTCGTCTGGTCTCAGTGTCTTGTACACCCTCAGCACCCTTAGTCCTTCCAGCACCTTGTCCTCTGTAATCCCGATATCAGTCACCCCCGCCCCCCCCTTGCCGCTCCACTCTTCCCTTGGGTATCTGCCCTTTGTTTTCCCTTGTGAACACAGAGCAGTACTCATTCAGTGCCTCTGCCTGGTCCTGCCTTCTCAACCCCCATCTTTCTTAATCCTCAAATGTGGTCTTTGTTTCTTCTTCTCTTTTCAGTGTATCTGAAGAAGTCCTTTACCCCATCCTGGATTCCCTGTGCTATCTCCTCTCTGGCAGCCATGGCCGCTCTGACAAGCCTGGTAACCTCCCTGGTCTTCTTCGTGTACTCGTCTTTGTCCCCTTGCCCTCCCAATTTCCTAAACCTCTGGAATTATTTCTCTTGGCCCTCACCCTTCCATGACCTCCTGAGTCAGCCAGCTTGGTTTCTTTGCCCTCGCTGCTCGCTCCTTGTCCTGGTACATATCTCAGTTGCCTCTGCTAGCCCTTTTAATGATATCCCATTTTGGCTGGTACTTTTGCATGCCTGAATTCCCACTGGATGCTCAACCAAATTTCTCCATCCTTTTGATGCCGCTCCCTTAAATCGATCACTCTGGTACCGTTCCTCCATTTTCCTGCCCATATTGAGTCGTCACCCTGGGTGCACTTCCTCCACTCAGGAGGCAGCAGCCTACTCATAAATGGAGTAGCCTAGTGTTGGGAGGGATGGGGACGGTGGGGTTTCGCCTGCTCCTGGTCTCTTGCAAGACAAACCCTCCCAAAAATAGCTGCCATCCCTTTGTTTGGTCTTCTATGGCCTTTGCCAGCTATGACCAACAAAACAAAACATAATATACAAGCCCCTTGCTACTTGCTTATGTAAACATAGGCAAGAGAGAAATAAACAATTCAAGGTATTTTTCCCGTGGTGGTGCTCCCACCGCTCTCTGCCATGCCCCTGTTCGCTCCTCCTCAGCTTTGGATTCCGTGGCTCCTCTGATGGTCAGAACACGGAGGAAAAGTGAAGAGACTTAGGCAAAGTAATTAAAATGTGCCTACCTCCCCGGCTTCCAGTGCTATTCTGTCGCTCTGCCTAGCTGGCTCACCGCACTTCCCAAGAGAACTCTAAATGTACGGGAGGGGGGAGACTTACCCTATCCCTCCAGAAACTGCCCATATACTAGGACCTCCTACGATCCTTCAGCACCCTTCCATGTTTGTGCCTGCATCCTGCAAACCAGCCTAAGATACCGACATTCAAAAATCAAATGTTCCATAGTTTCAGGTATTTGGTGCCTGTTTGGGTGCAGATTGTACGTTTCAGTTGTCGCTTCATGTTGGTGGTTATTTCTCATATCAAGTCTTTCATGGCATCAAAACCACAAGATGTCCCACCCTTCTATTGTATCCTTGGTTCCATCAGCTGATCCAATGAACAGGTCTCCAAAAATCTTGGGGGGTACTGAAAGCATGGGGCTAGATTCAAAGAATTTATCCTAAATCAGAGTGTAAAGTTGTTTTCTGGTGTTACATGTAACATCCTCAGGAGTCAATTTCCAGGTCTTCAGCTTCCGGAAATGATCTGTTAAGTACTGTGAGATCCCTGCTGGACTACTATGAAAAAACCCCAGATGACCTGCTGCCCATTTCTAAAAAAAAAAAAATAATCACATTAGGACACGAAGAGTGGAAGCCATGGCCTACCTTCCCTGTTAGGACTGGCAAGAGGTTCTGGTATAAAAAAAAATGACAAAAACAATGTAGTTTATCATTGCAAGCCCAACAAATTTTACAGCTCTATAAGTCACGGTCCATCTGACTGGATTTAACCTACTACCCCATAGGAACTTAAAGAAAATATTACACACTCATGCTTCCAATTTTTGAGGAGCTGGGAAAAAATAGCTAAGAAATAAAAATGGCACAATAAAAGCCACCAGCAACAAAGGACCTCTTGGCCCACCCAGTCTGCCCCAAAGTCCTTTCCTGTTTTGCTACTGTATACCCTAATCAATGTCCGGCCTTACCTCTCCTCCCTGCCCTGTTACTACGGTCCCCCTGTGTCTATCCCATGCATGTTAAATCCTGCTACCATTTCTGTACCCACCACCTCTGCTGGTAGGGTGTTCCTGGCCCACCATCCTTCTTTAGGGTATTTGAATGTTTCTATCATGTCTCCCCTTCCCTCCTTCCCAGAGAGCACATATTTAATTCCTTTAGTCTTTCTTCGTAGGGCTTCTGATGCAGGCCATGCACCATTTTGGTCACCCTTCTCTGTACTGCCTCCAACTGATCTTTGTCTTTACAGAGATGGGGTCTCCAGAACTGGACACAGTACTCCAGGTGGGGCCTCACCAGCGATCTGTACAGGGGAACACTAAATCCTCTTTCTGCTAGTGATACCCCTCCCTATGCAACCCAGCATTTTACTAGCCTTCCCACTGCCTTGCTACCTTCAGGTCAACTGTTATGATGACCCCTGGTCCCTTTCCTGTCTTGTGGTTTCCAACTCCCCCCACGGATGATAAATTATCCTTGGGTTTCTGTATCCTATGTGCATAATTTTGCACCTTTCGCATTAAAGTCTAGTTGCCAAACTCTTGACCAGCCTGTGCTTTTTAGATCTTCAGTCATTGTTTTCCACTCCCGGTGTGTCCACTCTTGTAGATTTTCGTGTCATCTGCAGATAGGCATACTTTCCTTTCCAGCCCTCTACATGTCACTAATAAAGATAATATTAAATAGGACCCATCCTAGTATTTCGCTGACCCCTGTGGCACCCTGCTGGTCACCTCGCCTTCCTCTGAGTGGACCCATTTACCACCCTCTGAGTCCTTTGCTTGCCAACTTCATACCCATTTTACCACCTTCGGCCCACACCCAGGCTGTTCAACTTATTCACCGGTCTTTGTGTGGAATGGTGTTAGAGCCCTACTGAAATCCAGGTAAGCCATATCCACTGCTCCTCCTTGATCCATCTGTCTGGTAACTCAGTCAAAGAACTCGATCAGGTTCATCTGGCAAGATCTCCCTCTTGTGAACCCATGCTGCCTCAGATCCTGCAATCTGCTGGCCATAAGGTATTCCCCAATCCTTTCTTTTAGTAGTGTTTAGATAACTTTGCCCACTACTGAAGTTATGCTTACAGGTCTGTAGTTTCCTGCTTCCTTCCTGTCTCGACGCTTGTGGAGTGGGACCACATCTGCCCTCCTTGAACAGGGCCATCTGAGGCACTGTCAGCTCCTCCTTTAGTTCTTTTAGTACCCTGGGGAATACTCTGTCAACATTGCCTTCTCCACTTTTATTTTCACTAGTTCCCCGATTACCCTCTCCTCTGTAAAAAGGGCTAGTGCCCACCTCCCTTCCCTTATTGCCCTTTCCCATAACTTTGGCCCTTCTCCTACCCCTTCTGTGAATACTGAACAAAAATACTTATTCAGTATGCCTGCTTTCTTCTGATCCTCTTCCATACATTCCTTCCCCCTTAATCTTATTATCCCTGCTTTCTTCTTCCTTTTTTCATTTATGTACCTGAAGAATGTTTTATCCCATTTTTTTACTGGCTTGGCAATGTTCTCTTCTGTTTGTGCCTTTGCTCCCTTAACTGCTCTCTTTGCCTCCTTTTGATTCTCCAGATAATCCTCCTATCCTCTTCCTTCTGAGTCGACTTGTGCCTCTTGAATGCTTTCTTTTTGCCCTTACCTTTTCTAATATTTCCTTGCAAAACCATAGCTGTCACTTTTTCACTTGCTGTTTTTTAACCTGCCTTACATAGATCTGTTGCTTCTATAATGGCCTCCTTATTTCCTTCCCATTTTCATCTACCCTACGTTTCCCTATCTGTGCTAGGGCTTCCCCAAGGCACTCTCTTATTTTCATGAAATTGGCCCCCCTGAAGTCCAGGACTCTTGTTTTAGTGTGGGTAGTCTCTGGCCCAGTCCTTATATTGAACACCACCATACAATGGTCACTAGTCCCCATTTGGCCACCCACTGTGACGTTAATGACACTGTCCCCGTTTGACAGTACTAGGTCCAATATTGCCCCCTCATGAGTGGGTTCCTTAACTAGTTGCCTGAGGAATGCCCCTGCAGGGTGTCTAGGATTTCCCTACTTTTAGCTATTGTTGCAGCAGGGATGCTCCAATCCATATCTGGTAGATTGAAGTCCTCAACCAGCAATACCTTCCCCTTGTGTACCATCCCTTGGAATTCTTATATCATAGCCTTATCCCCCTCCTCCCCCTATGCTGTTGGTCTGTATATCACCTCTTTATGAATAGCTGGCCCTTTCCTGTTTCAGGGTGACCCACAGTACCACCTTTATTTTTTCCCACATATGAAGACACCCACCTCTTTTTTTCCTACTCTATATTTCCTAAATAGAGCATACCCTGGTATGGCTATGTACCAGTCCTGGTTCTTGCTATACCAGGTTTCTGTAATTGTAATTATGTCCAGATCTTCTGTTGCTGTTGGTGGCCTCTAAGGAGCTGGCCCAGTGGCACTGAGGGCTGAGGCATTGGATGCCACACCTCGCACCACGCTAATGACACAGACTCAGGATCGAGCTTGGGTTGCTGGGGGTCAGCAGGGGAGAGAGAGAGAGGATCAAGCATCTTACAGACTGTTATTCTCTCCTGAGGAGGGATGGTCATCTTGCTTCTTGGCTGCCTCCTGGTGGAGGTCAGGTGGCAGCTCTAGGAGTTAGGGAGGCACAAGAATATGGCGATGTGGTGCACACCCACCTCCATGCATGCACTCTTATGGCTGTGAAGGGGAGGGACAGAAAAATGGAAAAAGATGGTGTCCACAGGCTCTGTGAACCCTGTCTGCCAACTGATGTCCCGCTATGTTGCTGGACCACTGGAGGAGCTGAATTGGATTGGATCTCTTGGGTGGGGGAGGATCATCCTCCTCTTCCCGGTGCCACCATGGTAGGAATTCCATTGGGATACTAGGGGCTCAGTGGTGCTGGGGAAGTGGTGGACAGACTTAGGTGATAAGGCAGGGAGAGATAGCTGCCTGCGGATGCCAGGTGGGAGAAAAAAAAAGAATGTAAAAAAGTATTCGCTGACCTCCATGGTGTGCAGCATTGGCTCCTGACTAATAAACTCCACTTAAATATAGCCAAGATGCAGGCCAAGCTATTTTGCTGTGTTCCAAAATTAAAAACTATCCTACCCCTTTAACTGTATTGTGCAGTGACGGCACTCCCCTTGTGTCGGTGTCTTCATTTAACTATCTCGGTGTCACACTTGATGCAACCCTCAACTTCTCTCTGCACATAAGGGGCAGCTGCAAATTGGTAAACACTAACTGGGTCTCTTATATAAACTCAAACATAACCTTACCCTTATAGCCTGCTTATCCATCACCCGTGGAGAACTACTTCCTGAGCTTAATTGTGAGGTACCTGTAATTCATTCATCTTCCAAAACTAACTGGAAGAAATAGGATATTACATATAATAATATATATCATTTCACTTCATCCCTAAGCCACCATACATATCATTGCACCTTATACGCCAAATTAGGATGCCTTCCACCTGCTGCCTTGTATGCTCTGACACTTGTAGGGGTAATTTTTAATGTTTTACATAACCAGTCCCCTTTTTCGTCTTCTCCATTCTCCAGCTGGTACCAACCCCCTAGGGTCCACTAGCTGAGAAGTATTACCTAGTCTGAGAACCAGAATATGTCTTGGAGATAATTCTTTCTCTATTGCTGCCCGTAGATTATGAAATTCTATTCCATCTAGCATACACCTATGCCAGTCTGCTACTGCATTCAAAAAGGGTTATCTCAACCACCTCAAGTCCCATGTATGTTCTTGTGTCTAGAGTAGTATGTTAGAGTTGTTACGCCCTGTTGCTAATATTAGTTAGCCCTTTAATTCAAGACTTGCTTTGCTGTGGCTCATTTAGTTTATTTATGCTGTTTGTCATTTACAAGTGGATTCCTGCTTCTTTTATGACTATTTAATTTTTGCTTTGTTCTTGATTGTCTTTGTACTACCTTGCTTTGTATTCTGCAATACATGCTGCTATATAACCTCCTGGGTCATGTCTGAAAATAGTTATTTAATTGTTTAGTGCACTTACCTGGTCAATAAAAACTAAAATAAAGGGGTGGTAGTGGAACTGGTAGCCTGTTTCTACCCTGTTTTTGCACTGCCACTAACTGTACCATAGCACCCTTTGTCACACAGATGCTCAATTATAGAAATCTGCTACATGTCGGCTTACTTTAGAAACTCAAAAATGCTGGCAGCTTTGGATGATACTATTCCAAGGGCCCTATTTTGGTCTTTTCCTTTTGAACTTTTAACATCTATTTAATGGATTGTAGATTGGTTGCCAAATAAATAACAAGTAAGAGTCAAGCTGATTCTATTATGCGATAAGTAAATGTGTGGGGTGTGCAATGGAGTCTGCTTACATTAAGAACCTACTGGTGCCACCTGTTCCCACTAACACCCTTGAATCTCTACTGAGGGGCCACTGAAAGTACCAGTCCTCCTAACCAGGATATGTTACTGAACATGCTTTAGTGGCAGCAGCACTTTGACTGGCAAATCTTTACTGGCAAATGAATGGAATGCACCCCACCTCTATGAGTCTTTTAATATCTATTTAGTTTTCCAAATAGCTTCTATCTGAGTACATACAGTATCAGTGGATTTTGGTGATTCTGATCAGTTAACAAGATTTATGTTCACCTTACACTGAATTTGCAATTTGTTTTATTGCAATACATTCACAGTGGACCAATGCTTACAAGAGCACAATATAAGTCAACATTATGGTTAGTCATGATAATGAACATTGTCCTATATGGAAAGGGGTTGACAGTGTTCCTTTAAAGGGAATCCCATCAGCCTATTTTCTGTATACCTGTATAGTTTAAGGCATGAACAATTCCCTCTCTTGCTTCCCCCTAATGTCTTCCTAATTTGAATATAAATGAGGTTGCTTCACTCTGTTTTGCCCTGGTGTGAAAAACCCGTTTGTCTTCAATGCAACGATCATGACCCACTCATGCAAAGCATCATGGGAGTTGATGATGCATACCTGCATACCCAGCAAACGATATACTGTCATTCAGTTTTGTTACATGTTTGTAAAGTCCCTGTATTCTCTAAAAGGATTTTTTTCTAACTCAGATACACTTTAAACTACAGAAAATAGCAGGGCACTTACTATGCCTTGAAAAGTTTCATGGCCAGCATAAGACAATAATATAGGGACTGCACAGGACAACAACAGCACTAACTAATGTAGTATAACTACTGCAGGCTTTAGCACTAAAACATCATAAAATTCCAGGATGCCTTACATGAGTCAGGAAATGCCCTTTGCAATGGAGTCAAGCAGGTTTTCTCACCAGATTCAATTACCTTTATTTACAATTAAATGCTGATGAAATTAGGAGGTTGCAATAGAGGCAATCCTTGTTCATGCCTACAAACTGCACAGGCAAATAGAATAAAAGGCTGAGGGGACCTTCCCTTTAAGAATTAAGCACCATGCAGTGCTGCTATTACCTTTATTGTTTAAACTGAGGATTTGGAAGATAGTTTTATACAGTAATCACAGCTGTCATTTATAACAGACCAGTTACACTTTTATTTTTTAAGGACTGTGAAAGTATAAACGAGACTACCTCTAAATGCTCAATAAAGTTGAGTCTTATAAACACTCCAAAGTGCTTAAAGGTAAGTTAGACCAATAAATCAGATGTGTTTATATGGTTACTACAAATAAAATCACCTTGAAATGGAATGGCATTCTTAATCCTTCCATTTTTTCTTTTCAACAATTACCATGAGAGCTGGCAAAAGCAGTGGTAAGGAAAATTCAGCTGTAGTTCAGGGCATAGATTTTCAGACGTCTATGTATTTACAGCCAGTGGAACTGCAAACCTAGACATCATTTACAGACACAAAAAACTCCATTATTAAGAAAGAGGCTTTTATTGGTGGCAATAAAAAAAGTGCTCTCTGTTAGAGTTTGGCATCCCTAGCTGCCTTTTGGCATCAGACTGCAACCCATGGAGATTGCACCTCAGAAAGGACATAGACAAGGTGGAAAAGTAAAGGTGACATGCAACAGTTCTAGGGTTCTTACGTGCACTACCACACTTTAGGACTTGTACGCTGTGTGAAATGTAACCCCAGAATAACAAGTCATTTGGGTTAGCATCAGATGGTACCAACATTTTCAGTCATTTCAAGTTTATTCCTTGGCAATGTGTCAGGAGCCCCCATTTGGTTGGTGCCTTCTCCAGTGGGCCTGATATGTGTACAGGTTCAGGGTTCAGAGAAACCTAGCAATCCTCCTATGTAAGTACAGACAGTTCCAGCACTGGTTCCAGTCTACTTTAGGTCAAACACTCACCAGCACCAAAAGTCCCCGTGTTGCATTAATTTCCCCTAAGTGCTGCCATTGGAATTTACATGTTACCTGTCCCACATGGCCCAATGAATAATGACCGAATCTGGTCAAACATACCACCGGGTAGCCAAATCTAGTCACTCAGCAACAGTGTCCTTGACAGACATTTTTCTTCACTCTGTCAATACATTGTTTTACAAGGTCTACTCCCCTGACCAAATTTTTTTGTTCCCCATAGGTGCTAAGTCCTTGGGCATATCAAGGTGCATGCCCAATGACCCCAGCAGTGCATCCAATGTAATGGGTACCCCATACCAGGGAAGTGTACAGACCTCCAGAATGAGGGCAGGAGAAGCACAAGGCACTATGGGAGGCCATAATAAGGATGGAGATTTCAATCTGCCAGATGTAGAGTGGCACCTTCTGTCTGTAGCTTTGACAGGAGCAGGACCATCCTTGACTCCCTACAGGGAGCTTTTCTCAGGCAACCAATAAGAGAACTGACTAGGGATGGGGCAGAGTTGGACCTAGTGCTAACAAACAGGGATAGCATTGCAGATGTCACAGTGTGGAGTCCCCAAGATACCAGTGATCATCGTACAGTGTTGTTCAGCATAAAGACAGGAACAGAGGTGAGCCAAAAGAGGAAGAGGGACCTGGATTTCAGGAGGGTGGATTACAAAGAAGTGGGAGATTACCTCAGAAAATGACTCAAAAAAGGGGAATTGCCAGGGAAAAGTGGAGGCACAGTGGGGAAAAATAAGGGAGTATATAACTAGAGCAACAAACTTCTGCATGAAAGAGGTAAGCAGAAGAAAAAGGAGACAGTTGTGGTTCTTGGCAAGGTTGGCAAAAGACAAAAGGATGGCATTCATGAGGTACAAAGGACTGTAGAGGTAGGAGGGTATGGGGTGTAACACATCAGGCTGAAGGAAGCAGGAAAGGCAGCTAGCGGAGTAAAGGCATGGACAGAAGAAAGGGTTGCAAGAGGGGTGTCTAAAGGGGATAATACTTTCTTAGATATGAAAGTGGATAATACTTTCTTAGATATGTAAGTGAGAAGAGGAATGCAAGGGAAGGGATAATGAGGATTAGAAGGGCAGAAGTGGGGACTGTGCAGAAAGGGACCAAGAAAAAGTTAACATTTTAAACAAGTATTTCTGCTTGGCCTTCACAGTGGAGGGAGGAGGGGATGGACCAGCAGATAGAAGCAATAATAGGGGAAGGGGTTGGACACAAGTCCATTTTCAGAGGAAAGAATTGTGAAAGGACTCGCAGACCAGAAGGTAGATAAGGCTATGGGATCAGATGGGATACACCCCAGAGTGCTGACAAAACTCAAGGAAGTGCAAACTGCCCCACTGACAGCCTTGTTCAATGGCTCACTTGAAGCAAGACTGGTTCTGAAAGACTGTAGAAGGGCTGACATGGTCCCTCTACATAAGAGCAGCAGCAGCAGAAAGGAAACTAGCAATTACATACCAATCAGAATAACTTCAGTGATGAGGAAACTAATCGAACTCTACTGGAAGAGTCTCTGGTTGAGCATCTACAATCTAATGAGCTGCAGGACAACAGGCAGCATGGATTCACAGTGTGGGGGGTATGGTCATAATAACTAAATTTGATAGATTTCTTGTACTACATGACCAGGGAAACAGATTAGGGGAGGGCAGTGAACATCACCTATCTGAACTTCAGCAAAGTCTTCAACATTGTGATGCACAGGAGGCTAATCAGCAAGTTGACCAGATTAGCAGTGGGATCCAAATTGGTAAATTGGGTTAGAAACTGGTTAATGGATAGGAGACAAAGGGTAGTTGTTAATGGCACACACTCTAAGAATGAGAAATTGACCAGTGGGTTACCACAGGGTTTGGTACTAGGACAAGTCCTCTTAAATATCATCATAAGTGACACTGCAGCAGAATTGGAGGGCAAGGTATTCCTTTTTTTCTGATGACACCAAAATCTGCAATAAGGTGGGAACTCCAGGGGTTGGAGAAAATGTGCAGGGATCTAGGGAAACTTGAGGAGTACATAAGGATACATCAGATGGGATTCAATGCCAAAAATGGCAAAATCATGTACCTAGGGTGTAGGAACCCCAGTGCTGAGTATAAGATGTGGAGACAAATTGGAAGTCACTAGACTGGATAGGAACCTTGGAATTATTATATAGGAGGACCTCAAGGTGGCAGCCCAGCGTGACAAGATAATGGGCTGGGCTAGTGGGATGTAGTGGTGTGTAGGGAGAGGCATCACCAGCAGGAGGAGGGAAGTGATGCTGCTGCCATATCACTCCCTGGTATAGTACTGGAGTGTATCCAGTTCTAGAGACTGCACCTCATAAAGGACACAGATATGGTGAAGGTAATCCAGAGGAGGACAACCAAAATGGTGCAGTCATTGCAAGGGAAGCCTATTAGGAGAGATTGAAGGATCTCAACATGTACACCCTGGAGGAAAGGAGTCTGAGAAGTGACATGATAAAGACCTACAAATACCATATGGGGTGAACAGGTGTTAGGAAAGAGCCAATGAGGATGAGCTCCATGATTAGGAAGCAAGTGATGAAACTGAAGGGTGGGTTCTGGAGCAATGTGAGGAACTATATCTTCACTGAAAGGGTGGTAGACACATGCAACTGACTGCCAGCCACAAGAACAGTAGAGGGCTTCAATGCATGGGATAAACATAAGAGTATATTAGAACAGAGGCAGAGATGGCAAAAAGTTGTCAGAGACCAGACACGGTCTGCAGAGGTAGAATAGGCAGGGAACACTTGGGCAGACTTGGTTGGCCAAGCAGTCCTTTTCTGAGGACAGATTCTATGTTTCTATTTATTTATTTATGTACTTAAATTTGGAGCCCGAGAAAGGCACACTGAGCTGAGGCTCATTTCCAGGTGCAATCCGGGTGAATGCTTACATAGTGGTCAAAATACAGTGCTAGTTGCAAAATTCAGATGGTTTATAGGGAGAAAATGGAGATACAATAAAAATTTACAGAGTAAGTAACATTTCAGCACTTTACAACTTATGTAAAGAGATTAAATATAGTGTAGGTATATTGTTACATAGGAGAACCACAGACGTTCAGGTATAAAAAACAACAAGAAATCTACTAGTTTATCTGTGAGCCTAGAGACAGCTTTAGGTCCCTTCATGAGGGATCCAGAAAAAAAACAGGGGTTGAGAAAGGGGTGCAGGGTGGAATAAACCCTAGTAAAGACATGAAGAATCATAGGGGAGGCGATGAGGGAAGTAGGTTGTGGATGAGGGTGGACAAAAGCTCAGAATCCAATGGGGATGCAGGGGTTAGGAGCATTGAAGGCACTGGAGAAGGGGGAGGAGACAGAGGAGTCTTTTGAACGATGAGAGAGGGGAGGCTAGATGAAGGTCAGAAGGCAGATTGTTCCAGAGGTGATGGAGGTGGTATGAAAAGGCAGATTTACTGGCAGTGGAGTGAGGATGGGGGATGGAGAAGGTGTGTGAGTCTCTGTGGTGAAGAGTATGATGTGGATTCAGTAGGAGAAAGACAGGAGGAGATATGGGGGAAGGGGAGCTGAACCAGTATTTTGCAGTTAGGGAGGCACAGTGGCTGGTTTTCCTGTAAAACAGGGGGGTAAGGGAAAGGGGACCATAGAGGAGACAGTGGTGGGTAAGGGAAGGGGAGGCAGTGGCAAAGAGGCAGAAGGAGTTGATAAAGGTGTCTAATTTAGAGAGGGAAGAGGTGGGGACAATGCCATAGACAACATCAACATAATTCAATACAGGAAAATTGTTTTTTGTACTAATTCAAGTCTGGTGTGGAGAGGAAGGGTGGCTTTGTGGTGGTATAGAACTGTGAGTTTGGGGCAGAGCTTGGTGCATATGGAGTCAATATGCATGGAGAAGTTGAGGCGACTGTCCAGCCAAACACCTAGGTATTTTAAGGTGGGGACCCTCTCAAGGAGTGAGCCATCCAGGGTGGTGATTATGGGGACGGGACGCTAGCTTCTGCCTGGAGCCAAAGAACATGGTGACAATCTTTTTGGCATTGAGTTTTAGCAGATCTGATTGGAACCAAGATTGTACTCTGTCAAAGTCATGTTGGAGGTTGAGAGATTTAGTAAGTGTGTCAAAGGGGAGACTATAGCAGGTGCGGACATGTGGAGCAGTCTAGGGTGGAGACCGTCCGGGCTAGATTTGGAGGGACTGAGAGCCATGAGGGCAGTATAAACTTCAAGAGGGATCAACATGGGAAAGAGGTAGTCAACAGAGGGGGAGGGAGATTTGGGTGGATAGGGAGCAGTGTCCAGTGCTGGCGGGAAAGCAGAGCTGGACAGGGCACAGGAGACAAAGAACTTGTTGAAAGCATCAGCAACAGTGGCTGGGTCAGAGACAGTGGAGTCATCAATTTTGAGGACCGAGCAGGCTTGCTGAGAAGGGAGACTGATGAGGGAGTGGATTACTTTCCAGAAGGAAGCAGAGGAGTTTTGGGTTCAGCTTGAGTGGGACTTGAAGTAGGAGGCTTTGGCTAGCTGAATAGCCTTCGTGCTCCTGTTCCTGAGCTGTTTGTAAGATAAAAGGTCCTTTGGGGCATTAGATACTTTATAGAGTCACCAGGCTTTGTCCCTGGCATGACACAAGCGACGAAGTCAGGAGTGATCCAAGGGTGGTGGTGACGTTAACCCTGAGTTTTCTAAAGGGAGCGTGACTGTCCCAGGTAAGGTTAAAAATGTGAAGAAAGTGGGATAAGGCACTGTCCATGTCTGGAGCACTAAAGACTGGCATCCAGTCCGCATTTAGGAGGTCATGCTGTAGGGCAGTGATGTTGAGGGAGTGGAGGGGCGGGACCAGATGAACGTTGGAGGGTAGTGAGGAGTGTGGATTTTGCAAATACAGTAAGTGACACATTGATCACTTAGAGTGCCAGAGAGGATACTCAAAGTGGAGCTGTGGTGGGAGAATAAAATCCAATCAAGGTGTGAGTGATTCTGGGACCAGGGGTTTAGACAGGTGGGTTCTTTAATGAGTTGGGAGATGTTGAGGGCCACAGTTGTTAAGGTGGTAGGCTTGGTAATGGGGAGAGCCAGTCAAGATTAAAATCTCCTGGTAGCAGGAGTTCTCAGTTGGCAGTGAGAGTGGAGATGGAGGAGATCACCTTGATGATGGAACTTGGTAGGGCATATAGGGCACCAATGTAGACGGGAGCAGAGGAAAGAAGGGATAGTTTAGCCAGGATGAGTTTGTGGGAGGAGGGGATAGATTCTTTGAAGAGTATGGTGCTGGAGATAGACTGCCTAATGTACATGGCTACTCCCCTGCCTCGCTTCCTCTGTCCTGCCAGTAGAGGTTAAAGTCAGGAATGGTGAGGGAAGAGTCTGGAATTTTGTCAGATAGCCAGGTTTCAGAGATGCAGAGTATGTCAGGGCCGTACCAGGTCATAATGTCGCACACTTAATAGCGTATGGCATTATGGAGAATCCCGGACCTGTGCGCTCTCTGAGTTGGACCACTCCCGGAAGTTAGAATCTTTAGTGGGGAGGATCCAGGCAGCACTGCCCCCCACAGAACAAAAGTTAACATGAAATGACGCAACGTGATTAAGACGCACGGCATTCTGACGTGTGACATTTTGACCCCGTGCCCATCAGGGCGATACTGGGTAAACCATACATGAAGGGCAGCCATTTTGGAGAAGAGACTCCTGACATTTCAATGAAAGACATGAAGGCTCTTGGGAAGGGAAGAAGCAGCCTGTGACAGGGGTAATACTGGAGTGGAAGTGATCGAAGAGGTGGGGGATTAAGGCATGAGGGGGCCGGGATTAGGTTGAATGTCACCGGAGAGGAGGCGGAAGAGGAAGGAAATAGGGAGGAGTGGGTGATATTTTGATTTGCCTGGACTGCAGAAGAGCTTCAACAACTGAAATGCAACCTGACTGTTAACTGCCTGCAGTTCAATAGGTGGGAGCAACTAACCATGCCCCCTGCCTGAGCTATTTAATTCAGCTCCTTCAAGCCTACTTAGAAGCACTGTTTCTTTGCCCTACAATCCTCACCTCCTCCATCAGTGGCAAACCTCTTTCCTTGAGGCTCCTTCCTAAGGTACCTTTAGCCTAAGAAAATCCTTCCCATGGCACCTCTAGGAGTGGAAACTTCCACGAGGGTTTTTTTACCTTCACTGTACTCTGACAGAGTAGTAGTTCCCCATGGAACAGAGAGTGCTGACAACCAAAGTATTCACCTACAACAATTTACAACTCATTCAAATTCCTCAGTCAATCAAAACAGTTGCATAAGCATAACTCCACACTAGGTTGTGTAAGCCCATTGAATAAGTTTTATGTGAACTTAACTCTAGTGAGAAGAGTCACTGGCTGCTTCTTCAAAGTCATGGCTCGCTTAACCTGGATGAAAAGTGTGATTAAGCACCATTAAAGCTGCAGTATTTGCTAGTTGGCAAAAAAGTCATCCTGTTTTTTTTTTTCTTCTTAGTAAAAATGTATTTCTGACTTCCTTAGATTTATCTTCAGTATATTTTTAATTCTCTTGGATATTTTAAAACAGCATTTATAGCTAATTTTATAATTAATGACTCAAGTCTTTAAATATGGCTGCCACTTGCAATTTTTGCAAATCTATCCCAGTAAGGTTACCTGCTACTTGTACATCCTAGATTCATACTGGGAATGTATTAGGATGGTGTTACCACATGTTTCTGATGGTAAACTGCACAGCACTGTATTTTTCCATGTTGGGCATGGCACAGTAGTGGGAACTTTTAAAAACTTAAAAAAAAGATATCTGCAGAATGCCTCTTGAGCAAGTAGGTCAGGTGGTTTAAGGGGAGGCTCTGCTTGTGGTAACTAAATGCTGATGAATATTTTTTGATTAATTATCTTTATTTGCTTAGAGTACACAATGTTTTCTGTTTCTTTTTAGGGACAGAGGAAGTGGTGATGAAGGAGCATCCAAGCTGTGGGTGAAGGGCAGTCATATGGGGAAACAGGCTTTCTGAAAACAGCCTTTGTTGCAGGACAAGCTGGACAGGGGAAAGTAAATCATACCCTTGTTGAATTCCCAGCAGTAGCGGGAAGCAGGTGTGCTGTGAGGGGCCTGCATCCCATGTGGATGACTGAGGAGAGAAGAGTGTGGAGCCACAGCTAGAGGACTCCTAGGCTGATTGTGTTTGGGAACAGCCTGAAGGGTCTTGCCACCCTCCACCCCTCAACCCACCACACCAAGGCTTGTCCTCCTTTTATAGGCGGGACCCATATTGCATTACTACTTCCTGCAACCAAAGAGAAGTAACAAAAGTAAACAAAAGAGGAGAGGGCTAAGCAACAGAAAAGAGATACAGAATAAGAGGCATAAGTAGAGCTATAGAAGAGGGTCACAAACATGATGTGAGTCATGCAGTGCAGTGGCTACAAAGTAGCAGTCTTCAGGGAGACATTCTGGAGGCTGCGATGCTGCTCTATCTATAGGCACCTCTCTGGGCTAAGGAAGGAGGCTTCCTGTCTCTGTACCGAGTTGGACAGACTACAGGGTGCATTCACCCTCATCCAGAGACCACCGAGTCCACAACTTGAACCTCAAATGATGCCCAAGAAGAGGTGTGGTTGGATCATGGTGGGCTCAGGGAGCGTGAGGAAGGGGGATCTGAAACACATTCCCCAACCAATCCAGCTTAGTAACTCCTATGCTGTATTGGAGGAGTGGGAAAGCCCAACACAGGCACCTGCAACTGGAACCAAGGAGGATGGCAGGGTCCTCCAAGATAGAGCACCAGGGATGGGGAAGAGGACCCCAGAGGAGGTGGAAGCTTCTCCTGGTGGGGTACTATGTTGTCCAGGGGGTGAAGTTAGGGACACCTAGCAGGGGGGAGAGGCAGGTTAAGTGCATTCCAGGAAGCACTACATGGAAGGATGGGAACTGGATCCACTGGATCGCTAGGACGATAGTTAGGAGGGAGGATCTGGATAACATTGTTCACCTGGGGACCAATGACCTGGCAGGGGGCACAGCAGAGTTAGCCAGAGTCCAGGAGGATTTCAGGAAGCTGGAGGGGAGCCTAAAGCAGATAGCATGCTCTGTCTCATTTTCAGAGGTACTACCTGCCCAAAGAAAGGGGGAGGCAAGGTCACTCTGCATCCAGATATTCAATTCCTGATTGAAATATTGGTGTGGAAGGGAGGGTTTTGGCTTCATGGGGAACAGGGGACTGGCCTGTGTGGATGCAAGCTTGTATTAGGAAGATGGCCTGCATCCATCTGAGAAGCGCACCTCAGTCCTTAAGTTTGAATACTTCAGCAGCAAGCATTTAAACTGGCCAAAGGGGGGAGCAAGGAGAGACAAGAGGCTTAGTATCACCATCTGAGGGCACATGCAGGAAAATAATGTGACATTAGGGACATCTGATGCTGACAGAGAGGGACAATCAGAGGAAGTGGGGGGAAGCAGAGGAGTCAAGATCACTGAAGAAAGAAAATTGGGGTGGGGAAGTGGGGGGGACAAGATCAGAGGAAGGGTAGGCTGCAGAACATGGAAAGCCATGTTAACAAATGCCAGCATCCTGGGAGATAAAACCCCAGACCTAGAGGCCTTGTAAGCAAATGCAGACATAGACATGGCAGTAATAACAGAGACATGGTACACTGCTAATCATGGATGGGACATCAATGTACCAGGTTATGCTCTGTTCAAGAGGGATAGAAAGAGCAAAAAGGTGAGGGGGTGGCCCTGCACATCAAAGAGGGTATAAAGGCTACAGAGGTGAAGGGAAGACAAGGGGAAGCCAAGGCACTGTGGGTCACCCTTGAACCGGGCAATGGCATAGCAATATGCACAGGAGTGATCTACAGACCTCTGGTACAGAGGTATGATGTGGACATGGAATTAGTGGATGAAATACACAACATGGCATCTAGGGGTAAAATCCTACTGCTGGGGGATCTCAATATGCTGGATGTGGATTGGACCACCCAGGCAGCTGTTTCAGCCAGAAGCAGAATCATCCTAGAGTTCCTACAGGGGGTAGGTTTCAGACAATTGGTGCTTGATGCCACCAGGGACAAAGCGATTCTGAATCTGGTATTGACCAGTGGGACAGAGTCGCTAAGGTCTGGGTAGAAGGACAGCTGGGGTCCAGCGACCACCACATAATGTGGTTTAGCTTGGAGACAGGGCCCAATCCAGTCACACAAGGGCAAAGGTATTAGATTTCAGGAGGGTGGACTTCGCTGAAATGGGTAAATGTATCAGAGTAGCCCTGGGGAAGGGGGAGGTAAGAGAAGGGGCTGAGGAGCAGTGGGGGAAACTGAAAAGTTCCATAGTGGATGTGACAAACCAATGCACCAGGTTAGTGTCCAAAGGGAAGAGAAGAAAGAAGCCACTATGGTTCTCTAAAGAGGTGGCAGACAAAGTGAGGGCTAAAAGGATGTGTTTCAGGAACTATAGGGGAACCCAGATGGAGGAAGACATGGAGGTGTACCTTGAATGTCTAAGAGAAGTGGGGAAAGCTGTTAAGAGTGTAATGGCATGGATGGAGAAAGGATCAGTACAGACAGTGAAGAAAGGGGACAAGACATTCTATAGGTACATCAGTGACAGAAGAAAAAAACAAGGGGGGGATTGTAAGGCTCAAAGCGGAAGAGGGGGGAGTTGAAGGAGGGAGATCTAGACAAGGCAGAAATACAGAATAAATACTTCTGTTCAGTATTCATTGAGAAGGGGGAAGGTCAGGGACCACAGCTGGGTAGCAGATGCAAAGGGGCGGAGAAGTGGACACCAGTCCATTCACAGTGGAGAGAGTTCTGAAAGAGCTCACAAAACTGAAGGTGAACAAAGCTATTGGGCCAGATGGCATACACCAGAGGTGAGACTATTAAGGGAGCTGTGAAAGGAACTAGCAGCACCTCTGGCAACCTTGTTTACTGAGTCACTCAACACAGGAGTGGTTCCAGAGGACTGGAAGAGGGCACAGGTGGTCCCGCTGCACAAAAGCAGCAGTAGGGAGGAGGCAGAGAATTACAGGCCAGTCAGCCTCACCTCAGTGGTGGGGAAGATCATGGAGGCACTGCTGAAAGAAAGGATAGTTGCACATCTGGAATCCACCGGTGCCCAGGATCTGAGGCAACATGGATTCACAGCTGGAAGGTTACGTCAAAAAAATCTTATAGATTTTTTTGACTGGGTGACAAAGAAAGTAAATCAGAGAGGGGCGGTGGACATCCCCTACCTCGATTTCAGCAAAGCCTTTGAAAAAAGACAGAGTCAGAGGTCGCATACAAGTAATAGGGCTTACTGGCAGACTGGATGAGCCTAGTGGTCCTTATCTGCTGACAATTTCTGTTTCTATGTTTCTTAGTTTACGAATAAAAACTAGGTATATTGTTTTGCCTGAAAAACATTATTTTTTTTTATATTATTTCTATTTTTTGTACTCCTTCCCCATTTGCCCCCCATCTGACTGGCTCCCCCAGCTCTGTCCCCCTGAATTACCGTGGCTTACGTTATGCCCCGTCTGGGAGCGGTGCCTTCGGAGAGTCGGTCGCCATCCTACCACCAGTTTTTTCCTCCATTTTCTCCCCATTTTTTCCCAAGGGCCCCAGGAGAAAGTCGCATGCGTATGGAGGCAAGCATGCGCCTTACAGCCCCAGTAACGACCCTCCTCCACCCGCCCCATTTGCCTATCAACAGCACCCTGCTTGCGCAACCCTCAGCCGCCACCAGGGGGCAACCGTGAGCAAGGGATACTATCCCACCTCCCCGGAGAGGAGAGCTGCCTGTTGGCCGCTCCATCCAGCTCCGCCATCCCCCTCGTGCCGACCTCCAATGACCCAGGCTTGCTCCGGGCTCCCAGATGGCGTGTACGAGGTGAGACATCCAGTGCCTCAGCCCTTTGCACCACTGGGCTGGTCAGAAAAACATTATTGATGAAAAAGCTACATTGTGACTAACAAAGGTCACTGGGACGGTTGATGCCAGTGGCTAGAAGAGAATCCAGAAGATCGATAAGCAGAATGATGTCAAGTAGATGAAGGATGAGTGGACACTTGTAGATGTTTAGTAAAATCCAGCAAAGGGTTTCCAACATTATGTCCTGCAGAAAATCATGCCAGATCAATCTGATAGTTTTTGGGTCACCAAGGCAGTGGAAAGGGGACAGGCTGTCGGTGTGCTACATCTTGACTTCAGCAAGGCCTTTGACTCTATGCCACAGAACAGGTTGCTAAGAAAGATGAAGGATTTGAGACTGGGGGAGGGCTGTCTAGGTGGGTAGGTGACTGGCTGGGATGAGACAACAGACAGTGGTGATAAACTGGAGAAACTGGAGGTGAGGGGGGTCCCAAGTGGGATGCCACAAGAGTCAGCCTAAGGGCTTGTCCTGTTCAGTGTGTTTATTAGTAACAGAGGGGAGGGTATTACGGGAAAGTTGTGCCATTTGTGGATGACACAAAGCTATGTGGCAGGGTGGGTAATGGAAAAGGAATCAAAAAGTTGTGCCAAAATACAGAAAAAGAGGAGATATGATCTCAAATGTGGCAGTTGCATTTCAGTGATAAGACATGCAAGGTAATACACACTGACAAGAAAAAAACATCCCAAGGAATAGTGGATAGGGAGAGCTATCAGAGACAGAGAGATAGATCAGAGGATTACTATTAGTAATAGCCTCAAAGTCTCTGAACAATTCAGTAGGGCATACAGCAAGGTAAACAGGATGTTGAGGTGTATAGGCAAAGGATTCAACAGTAGAAGGGCGGAGGTGGTGTTACCCCTATATAGACTCTGGTGAGACCACATGGAGTACAGTGTTCAGTTTTAGAACCTGTACCTGAACAAAAGACAGGAACAGGTTAAAGGCAGTGTAGCAGAGGGCCACTAGTATGATCCAGGGACAGCAAGGCAGGACATACTGCATGAAGAACGAGTTGCAGATCTCAGTATGTATTCGCTGGATGTCAGGGGGAAGAGGGGAGATATGACATAGATGTACAAGTTACTGAGGGGTATAAATAAAGTGAATAGTAAAGACCTGTTCCCAATAATGAGATTGTGATAATGAGACAACACAATTGGAATCTGGAGGAAGGGAGGTTTAAGAAGAATGTCAGGAAGCTTTCTTCACTGAGAGAGTAGTAGAGCAGAGGAATAAGCTGCCTAAGAGACGGTGGAAGCAGGAAGAGTAAACAAGTTGGTTGGGTGAGACTGATTTAGGGGCTGGTAAAGATGAAGGGGTAATGGGGGGAGCAAACTCTCTCTGGTGATAGACCTACATGACAATAAATAATATTAACAATTCTCACAGGCAGGCTGGATAGATTGAAGTCTTTCTGCTGTCACATTCTATGTATCTACATTAAAGGAGTTGCATATGGAACAAGTAATGACTTTCTGTCTGGTGAAGTGTCTACAGAACAATTCTTGATCCAAGGAAGCCCAACAGATTCAAGGATTAAGTAAGGAATAAGACATGACGAGGTGTGGTTGATGGCCTGATATGAGCACACCCCAGGTGCGTAATGAGGCATGAGGCGCTTGTGCCAAGTATGGGTGTAGGCAGGCATACTGAAAGCACTCCATGGTGTGCAATTTTATTTGGGGGGGTTGCAAATAAGCTCTGAACTGCTTCCTTTTCCCATGAAAACTAACAAAGAAAATACTGAACCTTTCTGTAACCTTATTTATAGGAGTCGAAACTAGAAGGACTGGTCAATAATACTCTCTTTGCATCCCAAGGACAATACAACTTTACAAGCTCTGTGCTGGTATGTGGGTGTCTTAGGGAACAATGCATGGCATTGTATTTACATAGCAACAACCACGTCATGAGATACAAAAGTTGCATTTATTATGCCAAATGAGGCAACAGACATGGTCCTGGTGTACATTTTATATTGTCTAGCTACACGGGGTAGCTTACCCTAAAGGGGTAGCAGTGAGTCCACTTGGTGTGCAGATCTGAAATCCCTGGCTACACCTCTGGGTGCCAAGTGCCTTTAACACCTGGGAAGTGCTCTTATAAGGCCATAAACCACACCTCAGAGTGTCTTATTTCACTTACAAAATGGGTCACTCAGCAAAAAAGTTGATTAAAAAATACACATAAAAAGCGTACATAAAGAGTAAAAACTATGATGATTTCATTGAAGAAAACCAAAAAAGTAGTCCTTGTCATTGTATTGTAATGAGTGCAAAAAGTTTGTGTGCACAGGGAAAACACCAATCTTGTACAAATGATTCAGTAAGGTATCTGGTGGAGCTCATCAAGTTTCTGGTACATTCAAATCCAACAACAAAATTCGGGCCTGCTCGAGCAATGAATGCTACTACACACAAAGTCTTTTTAAAGTTTGTTATTTTTATGTTATAAAGTCCCAACATTTCGCCTAGTATTAGGCTTCTTCTGGGGAACTGTAAAAAGATTTATAAACAAATATTTACTATATTTCACATTTGAAAATAATGTTTATTTTTTTTAATTTTAAATGTTTAATATCTTTCCATATTAGACCATGCTGGTCGACTGGGTGTGCCATCTTTCTATTGTAGTTATTAAAGCAATATTAAAACCAAAATTATATTTTAACCACCTGGTTATCCTTTACATTCATTAACAGTCATAAAATTCTTATACATTTTGCCCAACTAGATGCCACCAATATAAATGCATGCAAAATTCATTGCCTTACTTTTTAACAATGTCAGCAAAAGCCAAACATCTGCCAAGACTCCTTAAGAATTGCCTCCTGTATGTATTCACTTTAAAAACAAATAAAACACTTAGATCAAGTGCTACATACTCCAAATTACAACAAACAATGCTACTTTATCATTTATAGTTTAAGTTCTCAATATTCACCTTTTTATTTATTCTACTTTTTGATTTCAGATATATTTCTTCAACCATTTAACTGATAACTAAATAAATAAATAAATAAATATAAGGGGACAGAAAGAGGAAAAGAAGACATTATAATAAAGATCATCACTTGTTAATTTAAGTGCTTCTTTAAAGCTATTTGCACAGATTATGCAGTATTTCTAATATGTTCATACACTAGATTTTAAATATTCACCTTTTTATATGATACTTTGCTTGTTAACATGTTTTCTTCAGGCCTCACGTCTATTAGCTATGACCACCTTGTTTTGGCAAGGAAAGATGACAAAAGCTTTGGTGTCATGTGACTTCTCTCCCTGACATAAAGAGGCCTAGTCAGCCAAGCAGCCAGTGCTGCCAGTCTGCCTTCAGAACTCCATTGAGTAAGTCAGAGATTTTTTTTCTGTAATACTTATACTTAGAAATGCACTTGGTCATAGGATTTATCAAGTTAACAGCAAAAGGATTATTAAATCAGCGAATGAAAAGTTTTAGACTATGAAGTGGATTGTATTAGTAACATTTTGAGGAGAATGTTTATCTGATAAGCTAAAAAGGAAAATTAGGGGAAACAAATGAAGCTTTGCATGTAACTGCATCAGATGCTAGAAGCACATGGCACTAGAGAACTGATTTAGGTTTGTTTTGTGCACACATGGTTTAAATAAGCTAAATCTGAACTTCAAAGGAAATGAAAGAACATTATTACATTAATTACTAAGCTTTTAAGAACTTGAGTAGAGGTGGATTGAAATATATAAAATGGGTTGGTTTATGAACACATGATTTAACACTTATGCAGGTAAATAAAAAGTTATTGCTTTTTGTTCTCAAACCCCTCCCCAGCTTTCCCTGGTGCACATTGCCTAATAGACATGAGGCATGAAGAAAACATGTTAAAAAAGCAAAGTACCATATATAAAGGTGACTATTTAAAATCAAGTGTATGAACATATTAGAAATGCTGCATAATGTGTGCAAATAACTTTAAAGAAGCACTTAAATTAACAAGTGATGTTCTTTATTATAACTTCTTTTCCTCTTTCTGTCCCCTTTATTATTTATTTATTTATTTAATTATCAGTTAAATGGTTGAAGAAAAATATCTGAAATCAAAAGTAGAATAAATAAAAAGGTGAATATTGAGAACTTAAACTATAAATGATAAAGTAGCATTATTTGTTGCAATTTGGAGTATGTAGTACTTGACCTAAGTGTTTTATTTATTTTTAAAGTGAACACATACAGGAGGCAATTCTTGAGGAGACTTGGCAGATGTTTGGCTTTTGCTGACATTGTTAAAAAGTAAGGCAATTAATTTTTCATGCATTTGTATTGGTGGCATCTAGTTGGGCAAAATGTATAAGAATTTTATGACTGTTAATGAATGTAAAGGATAACCAGGTAGTTAAAATATAATTTTGGTTTTAATATTGCTTTAATAACTACAATAGAAAGATGGTACACCGTCATTTATGACCAGCATGGTCTAATATGGAAAGATATTAAAAATTTAAAATTACAAAAATAAATATTATTTTCAAATGTGAAATATAGTAAATATTTGTTTATAAATCTTTTTACAGTTCCCCAGAAGAAGCATAATACTAGGCGAAACGTTGGGACTTTATAAAATAAAAATAACGAACTTTAAAAAGACTTTGTGTAGTAGCATTCATTGCTTGAGCAGGCCAGAATTTCATTGTTGGAATTGTACTGTAATGGACATTTTTAGTTAAAATCCACTTGAGGGCTATGGTATCTGCCCCACCCCCACACACACAAAATCCTTCTGAATGTTTTCTTTATTTTATCATCTCTTATTTTGGCTGTGTTTTATGATGACTAAAAATGGCCACTGAGTTTTAATGGAAGGAGCGGGAACAGGTGTGTCCTATGTTGGGTGTTGTAGTTAGCAGTTACACAAATAGAGTCGGATGAATTGGTTTGTTTTTTATGGAAGTTTGAATGCAGAAGGAGCAAGTGGCTCAAAAACACTTGCACCAGGAGCCAAAAGCAAGAAAAGCTGCTGTCAAAACAAAACAAAAGGCCTCAGCTAACTGAAAAAATGAACCAACATTCCACATTTTAGAAACCATTGAAAAGCTTAATACAGTACAAAAACAGACTACACATGAGTAGTGCACCCCCTCAGTGGGCATTTTTTTAAACCATATAGATCAACATGCAGTGACTGCATGCCAGGGACTAGTTTGAGGTCGAGCAAGCATGTCCCTCAGCAGCTGCTGTACTGAGGTGATTTCTTAGCGCTTCTCAACTGTCTGCTTCCGATCACTATGGTTTCAGGTGGGGGATTGTTTCATTATAGCTTCATCATTACCCCAGTCACTCAATTGTTCTGTCTGTAAAGTGTGGGTGCATGCCACTTGGGAAGGAGGACAAGAGACCAGAGGAACGGCAGGACTGAAAAGGAGGAAGAGCTGAGATCACATAAGGAACAGCAGTATGAAAACAGAGGTACAACCTGCTTTTTTAACAATAAAGTTGCTTTGCCTTCGGTGAACGATAAGATCATAGTGGTTTTATTTGGCAGCTGCTGCCATGTTCGCTGGATCGGCAATGGAGGAGCTGGTCTGTCTGCATGCAGCTTTGGTCAGTTGATTGCAGTCGGCTTGTAAAACAGAAGCACAGGTCAGACTTCAGGAAAAAAGTGAGAGGAAGTTGGCAGTGAGCTTTCATTGTGTAATTGTGTGTGTGTGTGTGTGTGTGTGTGTGTGTTGTGTGTGTGTGTGTGTGTGTGTGTGTCTGGGGGTTGCTGCTCGGCTGCTGAGGGGGTCGCAGGTGAATGACCGTTAGGCAGAAGGCATGAATTTCTTTTATAAAGCTGGGTAACACGTATGGATCTCTCTAGCTGTGCAGCGTTCTTGACAGTGTAACTAGATGTAGCGGGGTTGGGATTAGGATACACGCAACTAAGCAAACATCAAGTCAGATGCACAAAAAAAATGCCTAAAGGCATTTATCATTTTATTTTCCGAGTAGGTAAAACAAATAACTTACACAGAAAATAAGTAAAATTGGTTAGACAAAAAAAATCAGATGACAACTGCTTCCCTTCAGCAGTGTCCAAGGCTCTTTCTTCAGCCTAAAAGTGAGAATCTTTAAACCAAGAGGTAAGACCAGTGTGAAAACACATACTACCAGGAGGTCTCCTCAGTCAGTAACCAACTGACTACCCCATCTAAAAACACTAGCGCTCAGGTAGGGCTTTTACACCTGCCCTATGGGTCACGGGATTTGAGCACCAAGTTTTTTAAAACTCTTTTAATCGGCTCTCTTTTTAATTTATATAAAGCTAGAGAGCTTGCTAAACAATAATCAATTCTGATCCCAGGTATTCTCTTGCAAAAGGAATTTATTAGGCAAGAATAAAACCCACAGATTTGTAAGGCATGAATTTCCTAATCGGCAGTACTATAAACTGGTACACTAGGGGCCACTGCTGCCCTAAAGGGCTCAGTACCAAAGAAGGCTTCCCCTTGGAATGAATGGAATACGCACTTGTTAGTGCAACTTTACCAGGCCCTGTGAAAATAATGCTATGCTGGTACCTTTCCTGGTAAGAACAACAATTTGTCATTACAACCTTTGTCCTGTCTTTCTTTTAAACATATGTTTATAGTTTAAATACCTAGCATTGTCTTTATTTCAGCCGGTTTCATGCACCAGGGTCAATGAAAGTACCCTGTCTCCTGTACTACTTTAAAAACATGTTCACTTCGTTGAACCCCTAAATAGTCACAGGGTTCCTGTATGTGAGCTGAGGGTATTTATAGATGATAGAAACTTTCAAGTACCTCAAGGGAATCAACAAAGTCCAAGAGGGTAGCATCTTTCAAAAAGAGGTGTGCAAGAACAAGAGAGCACAATTTGAAGATAGAGGGGGGGTGGCTCAGAGGTAATTTAAGGAAGTATTTTTTCACAGAGAGGGTTGTGGATGCATGGAATGGCCTTCCGGAGGAGGTTCTGGAGTCAAAATCAGTGGTGGAATTCAAGCATGCATGGGATAGTCATAAGGCAATTCTGGGGGTTGGGGGTAGGAAGAAGTAGGCTGCTGGTTAACTAGGATCTGCAGCTTATCCAGTAGGTAGGGAAATAGGCAGACTGGGTGGGCCAAGCGGTCCTTATCTGCCGTCAAATTCTATGTTTCTATGTTATGTTTCTATAGAGACAGGCAGTGTCTTTTTTTCTTTTTTTATGCAGGCAGCATTTATTTCTTATCTCTGCCCTCTATTTTAGTTATTTCTTAACTGAGGGCAGTAGTAGTTTTCCTGGCTTGCTTGCACTTTCTGCTACAGGTGTCATGGTGGACACCTTGCAGCAGAAGTGCTACGGCAGGCGAGAGTCTCATGCTGCAGGGACCACCGCCGACTACTTGTGGTGCTGCTCAGAACACCACACCGTCTGAAACTATAAAAAGTTACAGGTGGAACATAGTCTGGCAGTTAGCATCGTCTTATGTAGTGGTTAGGAGGTAATAGTCTATGGTAAGCAAGTAGGCAGGAGCCTGATAGGGACAAGGGTTTACGTCTGGCTGTCGGCAGTTCAACAGGCAAAATCCCGAGGAGTCGCAATAGAAATTGAAAATGATCTGTAAAAACATTTTTTCTTCAGTTTAGTGCGACCTCGAAGTTGATTATTTATGGGGATGCAGGGGGCAAATCCCCCCACATGGGGGTTATTGGGTGCACAGCCTCCCTCAAAAAAAAACTGACTTATGTTGCTAAAAGTCTGCCATGAACAGACAGTTATGGCACTTGGCCATACTGTTTCCTGTCCGCCATGACACCTGCAGCATAAATTGCAAACACTCTGGTTTCCTTTACGTCTTTGGAATGTTTCTGTCCCCCTTTTCCCCAGTCTACAGGGTTTGTTTTATGCAGTTCCTGGGATGGGAAGGGGAATGGAAGAATGAGGGTGTGCTCCTCTTCTTCCTTCTCCTGCCAACCCAGGAATCAGCCAAATAATAATTTCTTCATTTATGTGCTAGAAACATCATTACGTACTTTTTATTTCACTTCACTGAATAAACAGAACATTTGGAACTAGACCTCTCTGGCCTTTTTCATGGCCCTGCATTCCTTGGGCTTTTCATCAGCACCGGGGTCTTTATTTCAACTCCAAAAACCCTTTTTATCTGTCCAGACAGCTGGAATCTCTAGCTGTCAGTTTAGCCTTTCATTTGGGCCTTCTTCCTTCTCAACAGGGGTACCAGGGAAACAAAAGTCTCTTTTATCAGAGCTGCTTTACATGTCAGCAAATTAAATAACCACTATTAGTAGCTTCCTTTACCAAAGGTCACCAAGGTCATTTATTAAAGGAAAAAAAAAACACCTCAACATTCAGTGTGTGCATTAATTATGCAGATGGCATCCTTTAGTATGTCTGCACTTTATTTCTATACCTTTCTAAGCACTGCAGCACTTTTCTTTATGAAAGTACTTATGCACTTGTACATATTCACACATCAATTGTTTCACTGCACTCAGGCACTCTATATTATCCAAAATGTGCTGGCATCTTTTACAGCACTAAGTCCTAAAGATTCATCATTACAGCACTTTCTAGGGCTGTGGGTGGAGCCTACATACCTTTTGTGATTGTAGCTCTAAAGACGTCCGATCGTGGAACCTTCCATTGGACTTTTGGAAGAATCTTTCCGAAAGTCCAGCAGAGATTAAAACACTCTGCCATGATTGGCTGCTACAGAATAACAGCACTATTTCGGCTATTACTTCTGTTCTGTGGCATGAACTGTGCATGTGCAGCTTGCTTGCATGTGCAGTTCTGCTGGCTTATCATGTTATGAATGGCAATGCCATTCACCTCAACTGCGCATGCACCAGTGCCGCACATGTGCAGTTGCATAGCCGCCACCACCAGCAACAAAGAAAAGGCATCGGTTGGCACAGTGAGAGGCAGGGAGCAGCATCCTCACCCTCATGGTAACCACCAGATGATTGCTGGTGTGTTACTTGGTGTGATGCCGACAGAGGGCTCCTCACTGACCCCCAGGAAACCAACAGTATACTCTGCAGCTAGCTCGGGTGTTTTGGCAGCCCTGACCCTGTGCTGACATTGGCGGGAGTAACTAGTCAGTCACTGGTCGGTGAGAAAGAAATATCTGCAATCTGGTCTGAGTGTGCCAGTGTGGTGGGTGGGTGGAAGATGGTCAGTCAATGCCAGAGGGATTATTGTCAACTAGTGACAGCGCACAGTCAGTGGAAAAAATTGGGAGCAAGTCAGAGTGCCAGGAGTGACCTGTTTTTCACTGTCATGTCTGGGTGAGTCATCAAGAGCCACAGCTGTGTCTCTGTCTCCCCTCTGAAGACCGCTACTAGCAACAACAAAAAAATGATCGGTGACTGGTGGACAAGCTGAAGCAAGGTTAAGGAATCAGTGCCAGAGTATGGCATGGGCAGTGAGCCTAGCTTGAGTCGGACTCATCTCAATGGTCTATCCCTATTTTTGATCGCTGGCCTGGCGGATCAGCTGTCATCGACATCGGGGACGTCAACGTGATCTCAGAGCTGTCATCTGAGTGACTTTATTTATTTTTCCCCAGCGGACATAATGTTCCCCAATCCCTGTGTCAGCATTATGTCCCCCCACATGTGGCATACTGGGAGCCAACCGTGTGCCAAATGTCTGCTTTTTGTTTACCTGTAAACAAACAAAACAGTCTACCAATGTGTTTTCTGTGTTTTTATCTGTAAAATAGAAAACAGTCCCTCATCGTCTCCTCAGTCCCCTGCCCCTCCCCACCCTCCCACTGAGCACCCACCTCCCTGCACCCCCTTACCCCATACTGACCTCTGGAGGCTGGTGCTGTCATTTTCTCTGGACTGGGACATGTCTGCACTCTTCAAATCTGAACTGCAAACTGAAGAATCAAAGGTAAGCATGCTATAATGCCAGTCAATGGGGGTTTTCAACTTATTTTGATAAATAAGCCATATTTTGGAATTTTGACCACAAATTTTCAACATGGGTTTCATGGGACCCCACCTCGTGAAAACTTTCAGTGTGATTTCATTACTCAGTCTTGAAAGGTGATTTTGTGGTCACTGTGCTAAATCACCTTTTGGCACAAATTCACGAAATGACAGTGGTACTGTTCATGAGGTGGGGTCCCAAAAAGCCCATATTGCAAATTTGGTGAAAAAATTAAAAAAATGACTGTTACAAGTATGCATTGCACAGTTTCTACGCATGCTCCTAACTTTGCCAATTTTTAATATTTTCACTCCACACTTTCAACATTGCTATTTCTGCACACCTCCTTTTAAACAGTACAGCTGTCAGTAATCAAATCCTGCCTGAAATGTGTTTTGCACCTGTGGCACAGAATGGTGAACTCACTCTGTGAAATAACCTTTCAGGACAAGTGAACAAAATGACACTAGCATTCTTCATGAGGAGGGTCCCAAAATGTCATGTTGAAAATTTGGTCGCAACACCTCAAAAATGGCAAAGTTACACAAGGGTTGCTCAATAATTTCTAAAGCATTACGTAACTATGCTCACTAAGCAGCTCATTACAGCACTTGGTAGCTCATGTCTCTATTGGCTCTGGCCAGAGGCTGTTTTATGTAGCCAGTAAACCAGCACATTTGAAGGCTTCAAGCCTTTGGCCCCACTGAGGGAGGGGTAAGAAGATCTCTGCCTCCTTACCAGTTTAAAATCCTAGGACAGGTAGTCACCCTGTCACACATTCTCCCACACAAGAGGGTGACCATCCTACAGTTGTCCAACGTTGAACTAGTACCCTAAAGGGGTGTGTGGAGCTTCAGCCTACCCTCACCATAAAGCACTGCCCCAGTGTCCCTTAACTCAGCATAACCATTGTCAATAATACCATGATTCTATAATGGCAATACTTTCAAAACATTACCCTGGGGCTAACATAGATATTAGCATAGTATCCATCTATGCACACAATAAACTTTCAATCCACAATGCTTGTCTATCCCATATCATTCCTTTCTGGATACTAGAACCCTAGCAGTCTCATTTAATATCAGACATCCATCCACAAGAGTGCACTTACTGATCTACACCTGGAGCTCATAATCTTTGACTTCCCTATTTCTGGACCACAAGGAAGATGTAAGAAAATTAGCAGGAGATAGAAAAGAGGGAGGGGGAATTCGCCCGAAGGTGGCCATCCTTCCAGACTGAAAATGGTAAAGGGATAGTAAACGGGAGAAAAAGACTGTTGCAGCAGATATAATTTTTTAGAGTCAGAAAAAGTGGTCCATTTTCCATGGCAGGGAGTATCCACCTTCCCTATCTCTGGAACGAGATGGAGCTTCGGCCCACCCCCACCTGAAGCTCTGTCTAAGGGTCCCTTTCATAAAATTTGTAAAGTATCCTATACATAACAATACAAATACCCTGAGACATCTTACATATTTACTACATTAGTAAACTACAAAGCATTACATAAACTAGGAGAAAGAACCATCAACAGCATGTTTTATGTCCTCTTCTGAGTTTCCCTGACCAGAAACATTTGAACATTTGAATGGCTGGACCATCCAGCACCCAGTAGAACTGCCTTCAGGGGGAAGAACTACCCTGCTCCATCTCCACTTAGACATGTAAAGGTAGGCTAGTAACATACCATGCTGAGTGCCTAACAGCCTGTCCCTAACCTCTGGGTTTTCATATAAAATCTTATACACTACTAATGGCGTTGGCTACCACTTAGTCACTTCTGTTCTATGTGGGAGTCTCCCCTTCCCCCAAGGGTGCCATCTCTTGTTTTTCACTCTCTGGATTACTCCTCCCATATCACTATCTGTCTGCCTTATAACATGTCTTGTAGTATGCTGCCACCTGCCTGTACATCCCTGGCCAATAAAAATATGGGGTCATTCTAGCCAGTACCTTCCCATGGCTCAGATACCTCGAGTGACTGGATTGTGCATCCTCCATCACTTTTCCCCCTATATGCCACAGGCACCACTACCTGGGCTTCCACCTGCTTTGTCCGGGGTTTGGGTATTATATGATAGAGAACTTCCTTCCTAAGTTCATACCACCATAACCTGTCCCCCATGCCACAAATAACCTGTTTCTCATCCATGACTTATACATATTCTCTTAACTAGGTTACTTCAGGATCCCTGCTTCCAACCTTTCCGGGTCAGCACCAACAGCACAATAATTTTTATGGGAAGAGGTTCAAACATGACAAAGTCCTTCAGCCAAAATGGCTTCCATGTTGCTTGAAGTCTTCTGCCCAAGTAATAAATTGCCAGTCAGTCTTACCTGGGGTCTCCTCATGGTTCTTTTCTTCTCGTGCATCATCCTTCTCCAAGTAGCAGCTTGGAAAAATGGGCTCTCCAGTGTGGCTGGCCATAAATGCTCCATCAGGAGGTCCTCCTCCTCCTCCTCCACAGCCCATGGATCCTCCTCCACTGATTCCTCCTTGAAATCCTCTGAGTGGGACCTCTCAAGAAGCTCCTGGCATCTGCGCTCCACCTCTCTGGCATCGATCAGCCTCCAGCCATCTCCCACTTATCTAGTGAAGAATTCAATTCAATTCAATTCATCTTTATTTTTAGAAGGCGCTTTTCTTAAAATCAAAGCGCCTGTACAAATTCACAAAACAATAAATACAATAAAATTAAAACTAATATAAATCCTTAAAAGCTATGTTAAAAAGGTGGGTTTTCAAAGCTCCCTTAAAACTAAGGACAGTCGGGCAATTTCGCACCTGACGAGGTAGAGAATTCCACAGGGTTGGTGCCATAAAACTAAACGATCTAGCACCTGATGTTTTCAAACGAACCCTGGAAGAAGCCATATCAGGGTCTCCATTTGGCCATCGGGTCTGTCTCATCCCATCCATGGTGCCCCATCCAAGTCACCATCTCCAGCAGGTGCTGTCCTCATCCTCATACCTTGTCATGCGCCCTGCCATGTATCCTAGGTACCAGATCCGGTACCACTGACTGAACTCCCCTTGTTTCTTGGACGTTCAGTCAGATCCCACTTCCGACACCAGTAGTAGTGGGGTTGGAATTAGGATACACAAAACTAGGCAGACATCCTGTCAGGTGCATATAAAATGCCTAAAGACACATTTTATTTTCTGAGTAGGTAAAACAAATAACTTGTACAGAAAATAAGTAAAATTGGTTAGACAAAATAAATCTGATGACAACTGCTTCACTTCAGCTGTCTTAAGGCTTTCTTCAGCCTAACAGTGAGAATCTTTAAATCAAGAGGTACGACCAGTGTGAAAAAACACACTACCAGGAGGTCTTTCACCTTCCTCAGTCAGTGTCCAACTGACTACCCCATCTAAAAACAAGCATTTGTCAATGCCGAATGTTGCTTGCTTGTATGTGCTGTTTAGGTATTTGGAAGTGATAGTTCCATGCCTTTCTCCCAAGTCATCCACTGTGTCTTTCCACTCAGTATTCACAGAAAAGTGGGAGGGGCAAGAGCCACAGCAGTACAGCAGTTGCCAAGGGGGTGAAGCGGTGGACAATAGTCCATTCAAAGGCAAGAGTCCTGCAGGAGCTCACTAAATTGAAGGTGGACAAAGCAATGGAACCAGATGGTATATGCCCAAGGATATTAAGAGAACTTCGAAGGGAGATAGCAGTACCTTTGGCAGCCATGTTCACTGAGTCATTCAACATGAGTGAATTGGAGGAGGGCACATGTGGTCCCTCTAAACAAATGCAGCAGCAGGAGGAGGCATGGAATAGGCCGTTCAGCCTCACCTCAGTAGTGATCATGGAGGCATTGCTTAAAGAAAGGATAGTGGAGCATCTAGAAGCCATCAGAGCCCAGGACCATAGACAACATGGATTCACAGTGGGGACATCATGTCAGACAAATCTGGTTGATTTCTTTGACTGGGTGACAAAGGAAGTGAATCAGGGTGGGGCAGTGGACAACGCTTACCTTGATTTCGGCAAAGTCTTTGACACCATCCCACATAGGAGGCTGATAAACTAGCTGGATATGCTGGGCATGGGGGAAAGGGTGGTAAACTGGGTTAGAAACTGGCTAACAGACAGGCAGAGAGTGGTGGTAAATGGGGTGCAGTCTAGGGAGAGGGGGTGACCAGTGGGGTGCTGCAGGGTCTTCATTAGTAACATTGCAGAACGGTTGAAGGGAATTTTTTCCCCAAATTTTTAACATAGCCATTTTAAGACCTCTGCTCATGAACAGTGTCACTGTGATTTTCTTAATCTGTCCCAAACATTGATTGTGCACACTGACTGTGCCATTGTGCGCTACATGCACAGAAACACATTTTGGGCAGGACGTGAAATGACCGCTGTACTGCTCATAAGGAGGTGTGGTAAAATGGCAATGTTGAAAATCTGGAGTGAAAATATTGAAAATTTGCGAACTTATGAGCATATCGTAGGAACCTGCGTAATGCATGTTAGAAAGTCATTTTTAGGAATTTAGCCACCAAATTTTCAACAGACTTTTGAGAGCCCACCTTATGAACACTGGCAGTGTCATTTCATTAATTGGTCCGAAAGGTGATTTCATGCAGTGACTGTGAAATCACCTTTTGGCTTGATGTCACCATGACAGTCAAGAATTCATGAGGAGGGGTCCTAAAACCCCATGTTGAAAATTTGGGCCCAAATTCCCAAAAATGCTCTGAGATATGCAACAAAGTTGAAAAACTGTTTATTCCATTATACAGCTTAGGCATTTCCTCAGTTAGTCGGCTTTGAAGAGTGCAGGCGTGTTCCCAGTCCACGAAGATCGTCCACGCCGAGAGCTCCGTAGGTAAGTATAGGGTTGAGGGAGTATGGGGAGGCAGGGCGGAGTGGTGGGTGCGGTTGTGGGGGCAGGGAGACTACTTAGGACCGCTTTTTGTTTACAGGTTTTTTATGTCGACATGGGATGTTTGCCACGCTGAGGTGGGTTCTCAGCGTGGCAGCTGGAAAGGCTGTTTGGGGGGTCTGGAGATGACGGGGGTGGGCACCCCCGTCGGCCATAACAAGCTTTGCCACGCCGGGGCGAGCTCCCAGCGTGGCACCTGGAAAGCTTTTGGGGGGAGGCATGCAGTCATGGAGCCGGCGGCAGATTGGGCACCCCGTCGGCTATAACAAGCTTTGCCATGCTGGGGTGAGCTCCAGCATGGCACCTGGAAAGCTTTGGGGGCGTGCAGCCTGGAGCCTGCAGGGTTGGGCACTCCGTTGGCTACAACAGGTTTGCCACACTGGGGTGGGCTCCCAGTGTGGCACCTGGACAGCTTTGTGAGGGGGTGTGGAGCCAACAGGGGATTGGGCACCCCATCGGCCATGCAGTGTGTGTGTAGGGGCGTGTATCAGCACGCAGTATGCTGCTTGATGTAGCTAGGGGAGAGCTCTGCCTACTGGAAGCGGAGCCTTTTCAACTGTACGACCACTGCATTTTCAGCTGCTGTGATAGACAGCTGCAGCAATGACTGGGGAACTGGGGCCGCGCCTGCAAACACACTGACTGAATTGGAAGACAGGTGCCAGACCTCCGAAAACTCGGATAATGGCACTGTTTCTTGCACATGCATGCAAGCAACATAAAAACTAGCACTCGGGTAGGGCTTTTATACTGGCCATATGGGTCATAAGATTTAAGCATTATCAAGTTTTTTAAAACTCTTCATCATTTCTTTTTTTAATTTATGTAAAGTTAGACAGCTTGCTAGACAATTAATTCCATTCCCAGGTATTCTCTTGCAAAAGGAATTTATTAGGCAAGAATAAAACCCTCAGATTTGTAAGGCATGAATTTCCTTATTGGCAGTACTATAAACTGGTACACTAGATGCAGCTACTGCCCTAAAGGGCTCAGTACCAAAGAACACTTCCCCCTTGGAATGAATGGAATACCCACTTGTTAGTTCAACTAGGCCCTGTGAAAATAATGCTATGCTGGTACATTTCCTGGTAAGAGCAACAATTTTTCATTACAATCTTTGTCTTGTCTTTCTTTTAAACATGTGTTTATAGTATAAATACATAGTATTGTCTTTATTTCAGCCTGGTTTCATGCACCAGGGTCAATGAAAGTACTTTGACTCCTGTACTACTTTAAAAACATGTTCACTTCTGTTGTTGAACCCCTAAACTTTCATAGGGTTCCTTTATGTGAGCTGAAGGTATTTATAGAGACAGGCAGTTTCTCTTTTATCTCTTTATACAGGCAGTGTTTATCTTTTCTCTGCCCTCTATTTTATTTACTTCTTAACTGAGGGCAGTAGTAGTTTTCCTTTATGTCTTTGGGATGTTTCTGTCCCCCTTTTCCCCAGTCTACAGGGTTTGTTTTACTGCAGTTCCTGGGACGGCAAGGGGAATGGGAGAATGAGGGCACGCTCCCCTTCTCCCTTCTCCTGCCAACCCAGGAATCAGCCAGTTAATCATTTCTTCATTTATTTGCTTGAAGCATCATTATATGCTTTTTACTTCAGCAAATAAACAGAACATTTGTAACTTGACCTCTCTGGCCTTTTTCATGGTCCTGCATTCCTTGGGCTTTTCATCAGCACCGGGGCTTTATTTCAGCTCCAAAGACCCTTTTATAGATACATAGGTACACAGACAGTGTCTGCAGATAAAGGCCTATGGCCCACCCAGTCTGCCCATTTGAGCTTGTAAGTTCAGTTTGTTTTCCTAGAAGTCTGTTGCACCTTACCCTTGACCTCCAGAATTCCTTTGTCTATCCCATGCATTCTTAAATCCCGTGATTGTTTCAGCCCCCACCACTTCCTCTGGCAGGGTGTTCCCCTTGTCCACCACCCGTTCTGTGAAGAAATTCTTTCTCAGGTTTCCTCTGAATCGTCCTCCCTCCAACTTCATCCCATGCCCTCTAGTCCTGGAACATCTTTTTCACTTAAATAGTGTTTTCCTGCACCCTGTTCCTCCCTGTAAGATACTTGTATGTCTCTATCATATCCCCTCTCTCCCTCCTCTCCTCCAGGGAGTACATGTTCAGTTCCTTCAACCTGTCTTCATAGGACTTGTGATGCAATCCATGCACCATCTTTGTTGCCCTCCTCTGAACCTTCTCTACCCTATGTCCTTACGTGAGGTATGGTCTCCAGAACTGTACACTGTACTCCAGGTGGGGCCTCACTAGTGTCTTGTATAGTGGAATTATGACCTCCCTTTCCTGCTGGTAATGCCCTGCCTATACATCCCAGCATCCTATTTGCTTTACCTGCTGCCTTGTCACACTGTTTCTCTACCTTGAGGTCATCAGAGATGATAATCCCAAGATCCCTTTCCTGCTTGGTGCATGCTATATCCTCACCTCCCAACTGATATATTGTGCCAGGGTTTTTGTGCCCCATATGCATTATCTTGCACGTCTTTGCATTGAATTTCAACTGCCAAACCCCTGACCATTCTTCAAGTTTCTGCAGGTCGCTTCTCATTCTGTCTACACCCTGTGGTGTCTACTGTTACAGAGCTTTGTGTCATCAGCGAACAGACTTATTTATCTGTACAGACAGCTAGAATCTCCAGCCGTTGGGTTAACTTCATTTGGGCCTTCTTTATTCTCAACAGGGGTACCAGGGAAACAAACTAGTCTCTTTTATCAGAGCTGCTTTACATGTCAGCAAATTAAATAACCACTATTAGCAGCTTACTTTACCAAAGGTCACCAAGGTCATTTAAAGAAAAAAAAAACCTTAACATTAAGTGTGCACATTAATTATGCAGATGGCAGCTTTTAGTACATCTGCACTTTATTTTTATACCTTTCTAAGCACTGCAGCACTTTTCTTTATGAAAGTACTTATGCACTTGTACATATTCATACGTCAATCGTTTCACTGCACACATGCACTCTATCATCTAAAATGTACTGGCATCTTTTACAGCACTAAGTCCTAAAGATGCATAATTGCAGCACTTTTTTATTTAGCAGTAAAACAGCACATTTCAAAGCTTCTATGCCTTCGCTCCAATGGGGAGGGAGGGAAGAGACCTCTGCCTCCTTACCAGTTTAAAATCCTAGGACAGGTGGTCTACTCTGTCACACTAGGACTGGTGTTAGATTATGGCTGGATAACAGCACAGCAAAGTGTGGCTCTTATCCAATCAGAAAACAGCGATATTTCTACCCATTTTATAAATCACATTAAAAGACAGCAACTTTTGGTAGAGAAGCATTCATGGTAGTCATAGCACTGAATATCTCCCCGCATTAAGCACCAGCGCTCCAGCACAGCGGGACAGCAAGCCTCCTGTGGCTGCCGCCCTATGCCTCCCTGACTGGCTCCTCTCATGAAGAGAATATCTCGCCGTATTGAGCACCAGAGCTGCAGCACAGCAGGATGGCAAGCCTCCTGCAGCCACTGCCCATGCCTCCCTGGCCGGCTCCTATCAAAGATATACTGTTCACCAAGTGTGCTTCCAATTGGGCACTAGTGGTTTCCGGGCTCCATGATTGGCTGGCTTGTACAGGGCTGCCACTGCCATTGGCTACCTGCCACCTAAAGCCAATTTCAAGCCAAAAGCTAGTTCCTTTCCTCGAATTGTTCTGCTGATATTTTAATTTGCAACTTAACTCACTGTTTTTTTTATCTGCTGCAAGTAGTGTTGGAGTACTAATGTTACCATTCTGAATTTAACTGCTTGGTAGTTGTGTAATTTCATGCGGGGAACCTAGAGTGCTAAGCTGATTTTCTCTACTTGACTAAAGCTTTCCAGTGTCTTTTCTATCTTAATCTCTCCCCCCCTGCCAGCTAACTTTCTCTTAACCTCCCACCCCCATGAATTATTTATTTTCTCTTTCTCGCATCTCCCCCACCCAGCCACGGGTGCCCTAACCCTCCCTTTTTGGACCCCTGTTAACCTGTCTGCATTTTAAATTTTACTTGGTGACTAAACACCTTAATTGCCTGTGGCTGCCCTCAGTCTACTCCACCACCACTTAACTCTTAATTACTCGTTTGTCTCTACTAAACCATCCCATTGATTAACAGTAAAGCCCCTCTGAGCTCAGACCCTTTGTCGCTCTACCTAAAATCCCTCCGCCGCAATTTAGACCTCACTAATCCCCTGTTCTTATTCCTGGCCCTAATCTGCCTTTTTCTCTCTTCCCAGGACTATGCCCTGAACAGCTGCTCCCGATGCACCAGCGCTCCAGCACAGAGGAACGGCAAGCCTCCTGTGGCCGCCACCCACGTCTCCCCAGCCGGCTCTTGTCATTGAAGGTGTACCACTCACCAATATTGCTTCTGATTGGGTGCTAGTAGTTTTGGCTCTGTGATAGGCTGGCTTATACAGGACTGCCATTGGCTACCTGCCACCTAAAGCCAATTTCGAGGCCAAAGCCATCATGCCCAGATTGCTCTGCTGAATTTTCTTCCACCAGCCCTCCCCACCCCAGCACGCTTTAAATACACCTCCTCCCTCAAGGAACTCCTCATCCATCACAGCTGCAAGGCCAACCCTTAAGGGACATCTCCCCAGCTCAGGGATTAGACTGTAGCTGACAATCCCTCCCTTCTAGACTTCCCCCTCAGCCTAAAGAGACAGATGCCAGGGAGCTATTATGATGGGCACTCCACTCTACTGCAATATACTAGTCCTCCTGTTTCTGACCTCCCTGGTGGAGGTCTTTGAAGATTTTATTTATTTATTTATTATTTATTTTGTTTTTGTTGACCAGGTAAGTGCACTAGACAAATCCTACCTATTTTCAGGCACGACCCAGGGGAGGGGGATACAGATGAATACTTACTGACCTTGAACCAGATTAAGCTGTTGGTGGTATTTTTAGTGAATGAGGGAAATTTGGTCAGGACACTGGGGAAATTCCCCTACTCTTTTCGATAAGTGCCATGGGATCTTTAACATCCACCTGAACTACCACCAATCCAGGTAGATGGGGCCTCGGTTTAACGTCTCATCCGAAGGACGGCACCTCAGAAGTGCAGCACCCCTCATGCTGCACTACAGTGTCAGTACTGGGATATTAACCCAAGTGCCAGATGTGGGAACTGAACCCACAGCCCTCTGATCTCCCAGCCTCAGAGGCGAGTGTGCTACCTACTGAGCCACTGACACTGTAAGATATGAATGCCCCCCCCCCTCGGTGCACTGTAATCTCCCAGAGCATTTACCCTCTCAGAACTGGCCTCAATTGAACTGAACTCAGAACTATGGACTTTGAGGCAGCTAATTCAGCAAGCCTAGGTTTTAGCTACCACCATGTGGGTTCCACTATGCCACGGTGACAAGACATTTGTCGACCATTGGCACAACAGCACAAACACCGCCAATTGGTGTTATGCCATCACTTGGGTAACAAGTGTTTTCTGTGGGGGGCAGGGCCCTTCCCCCTGCACCCCTACACTTTAGATTACTAGTTCCAGACAGAGTCAGTTCTGAGGGGGGCAACACCCCACCAGCAACAGTGTCGGGAATGTGGAGACCATCACAGTGAACTGCAAAAATGTTGCTCTGATGGTCTTCACTGCATTCCCGTCACTGTGCTGTCAGTATACCCACCATGCAAGCAGGAAGCCTTCACACATAACTGATCTTGTCATGGCCCTAATGGGTACCTATTCCTACAGTAAAGGCCATACTAAAACTGGCAATGTCAGCCATTGGCTAGCCCACACCCACAGGTCATGGTGAAGGTGCTATATCTTAAGGATAATCCTCATCCTCCTACTCATGTCAGGGAACATTCACCCCAACCCTGGCCCTGTCACCTCCCAAACCACCACACCATGAGCTAATAAAATCACCTTATTAATATTGGCAGTGTACTATCCAAACTGCCCAAACTCCAGGCCTGGATAACATTGCACAAGCCAGACATTATCTCAATAATGGAATCTTGGCTCTCACCCAAAGTCCCGGATGCCACCATCTCCTTAGAGGGATACACCATATTCCGCACAGTTAGATTTGCCAAATGGGGCGGGGGGGGTGACTCGTCTACTTCAGTAGGAGTATCAAAGGACAAGCCATGCCCTATAACACCAACACAAAAGAAGCTCAAATATCACTGAAACTCTCAATTGGGTAGCAAAACAAAATGCTGCTATTGACAACAGTGTACATTCCCCCTGGAAAGCAAGGAACAGGGCTTGATCTTTTCTTTGACCACATCAGCAAGGCTAAACAGGATTGGGAACAGGTTATTTTGGGGGACTTTAACACAAACTGGTTAGCGCATGATACAGTAGCTGTAAGGGATAAGATACATGGTCTCTACCTTACGCAGATGATCGACCAATCAGAATGAACTACCATACAGGGACCAGCACCCTAATAGACTGGCTCCTAGTAACATCTCCTGAGCATATCAAAAATGTGTTGGTCCTTCCAGATACCTTGAGTGACCATTCACCAATAGTCTGCTCCTGGACTAACAAGTGCACAATAGACCCCCCTCAACTCATCAAAAATGAATCCCTGAGAAAAGGGCAACTGCACCTCTTCAAAAGGTACATAAAGGATGCTGACTGTACCCCTTTAGATGATTACGTTGATGTTAGTAAGGCCCTTGACTACTTGATGACAGTCTTTAATAGTGTGTGACCTATTTGCACCTGTAATAACCTCCAAAATTAAGGGAACTATTAACCCATGGCTCAGTGGCCACCTAATTGTGAAAATGAAATATAGGGACAATCTCTGGCACATAGTGAGAGCAACAGGTAAACAGGCTGATTTCACTGCTTACAGGTCTGCAAGGAATAAATGCACCAGGTTAATTAGGAATGCCAAGGCTGCATATTACAGAGAGCAATTAAGTCAGAACTGGGGGAAAGGAAGCGACTTCTGGGATAACGTTAAAACCCCTACAGGGAGGGAATCGAGAGCTCCACCTGATCTAATTGTTACTCCCTCTGGCCCAGTGCAACATCCAAAAGACCTTGCAAATTCCTTTAATTAAGCTTTTATGGACTTAAGCTCTGTTCTACCCCCAGACTACCTTGACCCCAATCTTAACAGGATGCCCCCCCAGCCTCTACGCTGCACACACCCTTAACCCCAATTGACCCCTCTTCTACTTCAAACAGATCTCACAGTCCAAAACCATCAAATATGTCAGAAGGGTCTTAGGCAAAACTAGAATGGACAGTGACTCTATCGACATGAAGCTGCTCACCCTTGCATTGACAGAACTAGCCTATCCTCTGACAAAACTATTCGACATTTACCTCAGGACTGGTACATTTCCAGATAGATGGAAAACTGTCCTAGTCACACCAGTCTTTAACAAACTCTAGTCAGAGCTGATGTGGCTGCAGAGAGCTTTTGGGATGCTTTTACCCATTATTTCTAATGAATTTGCACAATGCAGATCTGTGAAGAGGCAGTTTCAATGTGGCCTTCCTTTTACACATTTTTACAAAGTGTCTTCCTAGAAGGGGGGTTACTAGTGGAGTACCTCAGGGTTCAGTACTGGGTCCAGTCCTCTTTAATGTCTTTATAGGTGACATTGTGGTGGGACTGGAAGGAAAAGTATGCCTATTTGCAGATGACATAAAGATCTGCAACAGGATTCATACACAAAAGGGAGTGGAAAGGATAAGAAGGGACTTGGCAAGGTTGGAGGAATGGTCAGACGTATGGCAACTTGGATTCAATGCAAAGAAGTGCAAAGTAATGCACCTGGGAAACAAAAACCAGGAGAAGAGTACACAATGGTGGGGGAGGTACTAACAACAAAAATTGAAAGGGACCTGGGAGTAGTCATATCAGATGACCATAAAGGTGGGCAAGCAATGTGAGAAGGCAGTAAGGAGAGTTGGGGGGATACTGGGATGCATAGGGAGAATCATCACAAGTAGAAAAAGGAAGTGTTATCCTCTATACAGGCAGTTGGTGAAACCCCAGCTTGAGTACTGCATGCAGATTTGGAGACCCCATCTCCGCAAGGACATAGACAGGATGGAGGCAGTCCAGAGGAGGGCAACTAAAATGGTGCAGGGTCTGCATCAGAAACTGTATGAAGAGAGACTGAGAGCTTAATATGTATACCCTTGATGAAAGGAGTGACGGGGGGACATGATAGAAACTTTCAAGTACCTCAAGGGAATCAAAGTCCAGGAGGGTAGTATCTTTCAGAAAAAGAGATGTGCAAGAATAAGGAGCACAATTCAAAGATAGAGGGGGAACAGTTCATGGGCAATGTGAGGAAATATCTTTTCATGGAGAGAGTGCTGCATGCATGGAACCACCTTCCTGGGGAGGTTGTGGGTTCCAAAACAGTGGGGGAATTCAAACATGCATGGGACAGACAGAAGGCAATTATAGCAGGGGGTAGGAGGAAGTAGGCTGTTTAACTAGAATCTGCAGCTTATACAATAGGTAGGGAAATGGGCAGACTGGGTGGGCCAAGCGGTCCTTGTCTGCCGTCAAAGTCTGTTTCTATGTTTCTATATGCCTGCTGATTTGCTATATATTTAGCCTGGATAATTCACAGAAGAAATGACATCTTATTTTCAGTGGAGCTCTACATCTACACAATATTATGCCGCATTGTGTAATATCAGAACACACTGAAAACAATATTTTACATCTGGGGGGACATATTAAGTGCCAGACTGATGCACAAGCAGAAAGATGCATTGCGCAAAGGGAATGCGCTGGTCGGCACTGATGCAATATTCAAAGACAATGCACCACTGGTACAGGGTGTGCATACAGTGAAGCCCACCAGGATGAAGTGCAGCACTGCAGAATTCTGCAGTAGTTACTGCAGCAAACGATTCAGTTTCAATGGGAGTTAATCCCTTTTGTCATGCAGTAAACCTGTGACACTGCGCTTCATCCTGGCAGGCTTCATTGTACCTGCTGAAAATGTGACCCTGGACGGGAGTCACAGTGCAGTCAGCCACCAAGTCAGGTGCATCCAGGGCAACCCCGACTGAATACCTTCCAGGGAGAATGTATGGCACATACTGGTATGCGCTGTAGCCCCATAGGTGATTTTGAGCCCAGAAAGCAAATGAACTAATTGAGCATACAGGGTGCAAAGGGCCTCATGTATTCTCATTACCATCTCATTTGCATATCGGCTAAGGATGAATGTGCTCAGCAGCTCTTGCCCTCAAGCCCTAACCAGATTGCTCCCATGTGGGACAGGCCCTGAAGTCTGTGGTGCTCTGGTGGTAAAGTGGCACCCCCACCCATTCTGCCAGCTCTGATCGTGACCGGAGTCCAGGCTCGATTGGTTCCATACTGTAGGGACCCTGATGCCATCCCTGATTGCACCTGAATATGTCCACAGTCCCTGTTCATAGTGTAGTGGCCTCCGCTCCCTCTCAGTGGTGGACAGACACCCCCCCAGCCCCACAGCCCATCCCAGTCTGACGACTGACTCTTTTGAGATCATACCACTGTATTGACGGATGGCAGAACACTCACAGAAGGATGCTGGAATGTGTTATATGTAGGCACAAGAAGTTTTGGGTGATAATGCCCAGTGGCCACACCCCAGGCACTCACATGCGGGTCCATCATCCTGTGCATTGCACTGCTCAGTGCAGGTGATGGCCAATACAGTACTCACTCACACAGGTCCAAAACAAGCAGTTACAGCCAATCTCCCATCCATTTGTGTAACTGGGAACTGCGGATGAACTATCCATAGCCTGAAGCGTACACTTCAAATAGCATTTCAGGATACTGCACCCCATGGCACCCGGGATACTGCAGCAGTCTGGGAGGTGGCATGTTACACAGGGGGAAAGGGGGAGAGTGTAGACTTGCAGTGGTGTTTGACAACAGGAAGATACAGCACTGGAAAGGCATGCATTGGAGGTATGTAAATTCCATCTTATGCTTTGCCAGGGATGTACACATGGCTGCATACACTGGTGGGTCTGCAGCTTGCATGGTGCCCCAATGCACAGTAAAGCCATTTGGGTCATTCCAGAGTGCAAGTCCCCAGCCCAGGTTCAGTGCAGTCAATGGCTGGCCATAGCAGTGTGTGGAGGGCAGTGCCAGTCTTTGCAACAGGTCAGGTATGGGGAGATTGAGGGTGTCTGCATACGGGGTAGTGGGTGGGGGTCCTCTATGCTATGGATATGGACCATGGTTTCCTCTGGTGTGATCGGGTCTGGGGGAGGGGTCCTACACTATGGAGCTCTTCAGAGATGGAGTTGGATAGATTGGGAATGGAAAGGGGGGTACCTCTAGTCCACCAGGGCTGCCAGGCTGCTGTGCTCTTGGGTGCACATCCACAGCCTGCCTGTGGGTGGCTGGATAGGTTAGGACAGCTATTCATGGCCTAACTGTGGGCCTTGGTGCTCTGGACTGTGAGGGGTGCATTCCCACTGAATATGCCGGAACACAGTATATGTATGGGAATGCCCCCTTGACTTGCATGGCATACCATTTGTGTGTGCCCTGGCCCATTCCCCTGCAGCCAGCGCATCCCATATGTTTGAATATCATGCTGCTGCGCATTGTTGGGAGTTGCGCAGCACACCTCCTTTTCCGCCAGGATGCACTGAACATCTGCTTTGAATATGGTGGCCCTGGACTAGGTACCCTGAATAAATACGTTATAAAAATGGTAAAATCGTGATCCCACTGAAAACAAGATATTACATCTAATCTGGGACATTCTGAGTAAACGCAGTGCAAAAATGTGTAAATGAAGATCCCTATGAGAATGAGATGTAGCATACCCCCTGTACTATCCAGGATACAAAATATAAGATAAGAAATATTCAGTACTCCCAAATCCAAATAACCATTTTACTATTAGAGACCTTAATTTTTCCTGTGTTTTCCCAACAGTGGCAGAATCAAATCCCGTATAAATCCCTGTAGATTTTTCCATAAGCCACTGGTTCCTTATTTATGACTCTGTTCTTTATTTATTATATCAGCAGCCTTTTATCAGAAAAACAGCTGATTTGCTGTTTGGTATTAATATTATGTCAAGATGGCCTTGGAATGATTTGGATTTACATGGTATGCATAAGGCATAATGGGGGACTATACGAGGCCCTTATCCAGCAACTAAGCACTTTCCCATTTGCAGATTTCCTAAGCTCACCACGAGTGGTCACTCAAATGCATTTTCCAACTACAAATACCCTGCTAGCAATATGCTGCACTGGTATCTGGCAATATTATGCCTGCTAACACCCCTAGTCTCCTTCCCACCTTCCATCTACCCTCTACCTCAGCCACGCCTCCTTATTTTTACCCCAGAGCTGAGCCTCCACATTGTGCCACCTCCTCCTTATGGCTGCGTAACCATGCCACCTGAATGTTTGGCCACTAACAGCCTCCATCCTGCCACCTCCTTGCAGGCTGGGCTGATGGTAATAAACATCACTGATACAAGAACACCTTTTCCTACCCTGCTCCTCCTACCACCGGTCTCCCCTTGCTTCCCCTATTCCTTGCCATTCCCTCTCTCCAATCCCTCCCCATCCCAGTCTCTCTCCACTACCCCTAACAAGGGTACTGTCCCCAGACATCATAGGCATATCAGCATTCCTCTCAGGATGATTTCACTACTACTCCTTTTATCTGGTAATGTCAACCCCAAACCAGGCCCGCTCACTGGCAGTAAATCTCATCTCTCTACAACCTCAGGACTCAGACTTGCCTCCATTAACATCTGCAGCCTGCTAAAGAAATTTGCTGGCCTGCAAGTCTGGGTCACTCAGCACCAACCAGATATGCTGGCACTAGTTGAAACATAGTTATCCAAGGCAACGCCTGACTCATTCATCTCCCTCCTGGGTTACTCGCTCTACAGGGAGGACAGAAGTGGGAAGAGAGGACAGTTAGTGCCATCTACCTACTGGACTCCCTTTTAGGCCTCCCCCTCCAAAAACCACTACTAGAGCACAGTGCCCAGGCTATCCCTCTAAAGGTCACCCTGGGCCCCTCAAGAGCCCCCCACATCATCACAGATGCCTACATTCCCCCTTGTCACTAGAACCGCACCCTGCAATCTCTACTAGATTACATCAACCATCAACCCAGCAAGATGGAACAAATCATGGACGACTTAAATATAAACTGGCTCGCCTACGTGGGGAACGGTGCCAAAGATGCCTTTGCTGCTCTCAATCTCACCCAACTTGTCTCCTCCCTCACACACCCACATCTGACCACTGGTAGTGCCACTCTGCTGGACCTGGTACACTCAAACAGGCCTCAACATCACCAAGTTGACAGTACTGCCAAATGCCCTTAGTGATCACTGCCCAGTCATTTTTCTTTGGTCATGCAACCGTGAGAAGCCCAAGCCCGTCCTCATATCCAGGAGGCACCTGTCCGCGGATAACCTTGCCTTACTATGTGAACACCTTGCCAGCTGGGACTGGTCTCCAGTAAAACTGGCCCCCAATATTGATGCTGCCCTCAACTATTTTATTTACTACTTTAACAGGGCCTGTGATGTATATGCAACATTTCCAAAACCATACATAGGAAACACAACTCTCCCTGGATCACCCCTACCCTCATAAAGCAAATGCATCTCAGGGACGATCTCTGGTACAGAGCCCTGGAGTCCAGGAAGCCTGCTGACAGACAAACCTACAGATCACCACGAAACCAATGCACAGGCAGTCCATAGTGCTAAGGAGGCATACTACAGAAATACCTTACATCCACCTGGGTTCCTCACACAAGTTCTGGGACAACCTAAAGGAACTCGACGGCAAAACATAGCCCCCAAACTCAATATCAATGGCGCAATCACCATCGACTCACAGTATTGCAAATGGGCTGACTGATGCCTTCTCGGATCTCTCCTCTACCTTACTAACAACTTTTTGATCCCGCCCCTGATCCCACCACCTCTGCCCAACACCCACCCTCTACTTCTGAGCTCTCTCCTGTCTGCTGTCAAACCCCATCTGCTCAAAGCCCTAAGAGGTGCCAGGCACAGTAGTGACTCACTTGATCCCTGCCTTCTCTACTCTACCCTGGATGTTGTTCTTACCCCTCCCTGACCTTCTCAACCTCTCTCTCTCCAACTTGCCAATTCCCACAAGCATGGAAAAGAGTGGTCATCACCCCCATACACAAGGGTGGTGACAGAATGACCGGCAATTACAGACTGATCTCCATCCTCCCCCACAAAGCCCTAGAAAGATTGTTGCTGACCAGATAAGACTACCTCAATGTGCACAACCTACTCTTCAGGGAGCAGCACAGGCTTTCATCATGGTCACAGCACCACCACTGCCCTCATCGAGTTCTCCACTTTCATTCACACTGCACTGGACAAAGGGCATCCTGCTGGGGCAGTCTTCATCGATTTGTCAAAGGCCTTTGACATGGTCTGCCACCCTGTTCTCATTAACACCCTCACCCATCTTGGTTTCACCTCTGGCCCTGTAAGCTGGGTTGCCAATTACCTTGCTGCCTGCACCTAGTGAGTAAAAATCAAAAATATCCTCTCTAGCCCACATCAGGTCCACTCCGGTGTCCTCCAAGGCTCTATCCTAGGGCCACTACTCTTTAGCTTATACTTAAACATGCTGCCCAATGTCTCCCCAGAAAACATACTGCTTTACGAGGATGATGCGTTCTCTTCACGTCCCACCCCGACCCGCCCAACTCCAGCTTGTGCTACAATCCACTTTTACCCAGACTGAGCAGTGGTTCTTGACCACAGGCTTGTGATCAACCTTAAAACAAAACCTTGCTGTTCACCCACAATCAGAACAAACTCAAGGGCTCTGCGCTGGCCATTCAATGCCTCTCCCACCACCCTCTTGAGCAGGTCACCTCATACAAATACCTAGGTATCATCCTCGACTTTCCTTCACCTTCCATGAACACATCCACACCCTCTGCTCTGCCATAAACTCCCACATAGGTTTGTTATATCGGCATAGAGCCTGTCTCCCCCAAGAAGCACTAAGACTAGCCATGGACTCCTCAGTCCTGTCCCTAGTGGACTATGGACTCCTAATATACGGCACTGCAGACAACACTGCCCTTGGCAAAATCAAGCTCAATCAACAAGGCCTCAGCCACTCACTGGGGCTGACAGGCTAACACACACCTGCGATCTTTATGACTTGTCTAACCTCCTCTCCCTTGAAGAGCGACTACACTACCAGACCTGTTTGCTCACCCAAAAAATCTGTCGGCTTAACCCCCCCCAGGTCTTTCTAAACTTATCAGCACAGCCACCCCTCCTACCCACACTCGTAGCTCCACCAAGCCCCTACTAATAGTCCCCAGGGTTAGGATGTCCCTCGCTCAGAGGTCCTTTTCCTGCAGGCACCCTCCTGATTCCTTCCCTCCTGGTACCTTGTCTGAGCTCAGAATTGGACCATTCAAATCATCCCTGCGTTGCCACCTTCTCAGCTCCCACCATTGCAATTGCAAATAATTGCACCCCTACTGTTCCACATCCTACCATCTGACCCAACCCACCCACCTCTGCTTATTTGTTCAGTGTGCTTAGCTCACGATTTCTGAGCCACAATCATGTATGGGCCTGTACCTGCAATTTGAGTTTTCTCTGTATCCCTGCTGTCTGCCCCTACTGTATGTAAGGTCTTTGAAGTATATAAGCTCAATGATCACTCCATCTTGTTTAGCTGCCATCATGTATAGCCTGTCTCCAGCAAGAAGGGCCTTTCTTGCTGGCATGGTCCTCCACCTGTATTTTAATTGCACAAATTTGTATTGTAAATATTATTGCCATACTACTGTTCCTGCACTACTGTCTGTTTTCCTCTCACTGTATGTTTCTCCTTCCCCATCCTATTCTGTGTATGACGATGAGCCTTTGTAAATGAGTCCTTGACTCAAAGGGTTGCAATTCTGATACTGTAATAAATAAGATAAAAATATATCCTCCATCTTGGCATCAAATAAGATATTGGCTTGTAAAAAGAGCTGAAATGCCTAAAATTTGTTGTACAGTAATTAATTGAATAACATCTACATGTCTCATGTACTTTATTGTGTCTTTTGATACAGGTTGTATATTGTATTTGTTATGCTTGTATTTATGTACATAGTCTGTGTAATTATTTGTTTATTTTATACATTGGGACCCCACTGAAAATGAGCCTCAGCTCAACTGGGCTATCCTTTTCTGAATTTTCAGAATAAAATATTTACTGCTACTACATGTTGTGAGATCAAAGCAAGTTAACACATACCCTGGCTACACTGTCAGACCTCAACTTTATTTATAGAAATTATGTACGATTACTGTACATTACTAATACTAGAAATTAAAATATTATTGTTCAGACCTCCTTACTGTTTAGATTGCGCATTCCAACCACAAACAATTCATTTATGTTCCACAGCCTAGCATTAGAGGTCCAAAGCACAAGAAAAACTCATTGTCTCCTACAAATTTCTTTCTCAGTTGTTTTGACTAACTTTTTTATAACTCTGTATGGGAACATAAGGAATCAGATAAATATGAAGATGAATTTCTCACACGTGGTTTGTCAGCAGTTAATTCATTAGATGAGATCTCCCTTGCCAGGGGTTTGACTGTTTCTCCACCTCCCCAAACACACACACTCACAATAAGAGATCTCAGTAGCTCTTATCTGTTATGTTTGGAAGCAGACACAGCTCTTGCTGTCAAAAAGAAATTTATATATTTAGTTCACTGAAGACCTGGCATTTTATCAGATAGATCTTGAGAGGTTAAAAACAATGTAAATCTTTATAAATTTGCTGGGAAAGGGTAATATTTCTAAGGTATGAATCTTTCTTGAAAGATATGCATGTCCAACTGAAGTTAGTAGTAAAAATGTTTAAATGCTAGGCATTTAAATGTGCAAGTATTGCATTTCAAAGGAGTAAACAAATCTCCAGTTTAATAGGCAAACCAATATTTAAAAAGCTGTTTTAGTTTCCTAATGGCCATCTGATAAACAGCTTGGAGCTACTGTATGTCATATTCTAAACAGAAAGAAGGGATTATTTTGTTTTAGTTGCACATAGTGATTTGTAGATGTGGAAGGATGCATTGAAAAGTCCAAAAATGTGTTCTACGATACTCTATTTTCATGCTACAGATGGCAAGATGGCTGTAGGCTCCACCCATAGCCATAAAAATGGAGACAGAACTATCCTGGGAAATTATCACCCAATCTCCATCTTGCGGCCCCTTTCTAAGGCCCTAAAGCGAAAGGTGTCAGACCAGCTCACAGCACATCTGAACAATTACAAACTACTCTGCCCACAGCAGCATGGGTTCTGTAAAGCCCACAGTACTGTCACAGCACTCAGACTTTACTTCCCATCTTTATGATGCCCTTGACTCTGGTATGATAGTGGGGTCTATTTTTATAGACCTGACCAAAGGATTTGACACCGTCAATCACCAGATCTTGCTCAAAAACCTCTCAACTCTAGGCCTGTCCACTGACAGTCTCTTGGTTTTCAAGCTACCTCTCTCACAGGAATCAGTGCATTAGATTAAATAGTCACATCTGAACCCCAGAACGTAACACTGGGGGTTCCTCAGGGATCAATCTTAGGGCCATTACTCTTCAGTCTTTTCATGAATTCACTCCCTAGTGCATGCCTTGCCAAGATGCTGCTCTATGCAGATGATGCAGTGATTTCTGTCAATGCCTGTACACCACTTACCAGACAGAAATAAATATTGCTCTTCAAGATAGCTTCTCCAAACTTGAGGCCTGGTTCTCTCATAACAGGCTCCTATTAACTTACAAAAAAACTAAATCTATGCACTTCTCAATGCAGTGGTCCAAAAAGAATGCCAACCCCCTGATCATCCGTAGTCATAAAGGCGATGTTCTAGAACAGATCTACACCTTCAAATATCTGGTCATCCACATTGACTCCCCCTCTTTCGCTGCTCATATAGACCACATTACATCTGCTAATATCCGACTCGGGATCCTATACTAGCACAGAAAAGCTATGATCCTGGAGGCCCTCAGTCCCATCACATGGAGCTCCATATTGACAATTATTGACTATAGCCTAATCATATACAGTGCAGCCTCTGAAACCGTGCTTAACACGTATACCTTCTCCTTAAGGCCTGTGGGCTCATATTAGGGCTGATCATTGCACTCATACTTGCAGCCTATATTTCTAGACAGGGTAGCCCCTCTAACCTAAGGACTAAATATCAAGCCAGCCTACTTGGGAAAAGTGTCCTCCCAGGACAAACACCTAAGTCAATAGCAATGTTATTCCAATGCAACCTAACATACAAAATACCAGAAGTTCAGTGAAGGGCCTACTACATGTACCATTTAAAAGGATCTCCTTGCCCAGCATTCCCTTTCTTATTGTGACCCACAATGGTTGAATGACCTACCTCCACCATCTTACAATGTGAAAATATTAACCCTATAAGAGACATTCATCTCCACCTGGCTGGAACCAACAACTGTGACTGGTATGCATAGCGACTGACCTCTGGCCTCATCTCCTGCCTTCTTCCCCAAGTCATCCCCACTTCCCTCACACACCCATTAATTCACTGTCTACCTCCCTTCGGTAGCCACCCCCTCCTCTAGCTCAGGATCTTGTCACCTGATCTGGTGGACCACTCTCTGCTGTCCCCCTACGATCCCTCACCACTCCCTCTTCACAACCATTTCTAGCAGCCACCCCCACCTCCCTTCTCCACCCCCCTTTTCTCTTACTCCCCTTTTGGACTCCACTATGACAAAGCCACCATCTTCGCATAGTATCTGACTTTTCAGCACTTAGCAACTGGTTTTGTTTTTGTCTGTGACTACTTTACTGGAGTTAAATTATGTACCTTGCACGTTTCTAAGTCTGCCTATGTATTTTGTTTACTCCTATGATCACAGTGATGACTCTAATTACCTACCCTGTCTATTATTGACACTGAAAGTTTTTTGTAATATATTGTTTTATGCCCATGGCATGGAGCCTTCGTAAAAGCCTCCTTGGCTCAAAGGTTGTAATTCCGAAACTGAAAAAAAAAAATTGAATGGCAAAATCTACCTAATTTGTGTCTTATTACAGTTAGCGATGTATAACTGAACTATTGTAAGACAGATGTCATATGATGTTCTGTGCAACATTATGTAATATTAATTAACTGCATTGTTGTTATGCCAGCCATCCTGTTTGTATATTCCTGATGTAGCTGAACATTGTTATCCTTGTAAAAGTGAATTGATTTTTTTGTTCAATGTAGCTAACTCCAGGTCATTCCTGAAAAAGGGACATCTGTCTCAGTGAACCAACCCAGTTAACAAAATTCAATAAATAATGAAATAAACAGAGTTAGCCATCTCCAGAATAGATAGGTTTCATGGAAAATGTCTCAGTAAACTGGATTCTTAAGCAGCCTGGGGATTTTTTTAGCTTTAAGAACTGTGGAGACAGCCCCACATGAAATCACCCTGTTCTCTATGGTATTTTGAGAGTATATTAGTAAGACAATGAAATTAGTATCTTTCCTCAGTTCTTTCCTTCTTAAGATGTAGTGTTTTCAGAGGACTGGGAGGCTTATGGGACAGAAGGCTCTTCAAAGATAATGGTATTCACCTTATAAGAGAAGGGACTATTATGTTAGGGCAGAAGTTTGACATCTACATTGGCAGACAGTTAAGATAACTGCAGGGGAGGCTGGGGCTGAGATTCCACAACTGAGAAAGGGGGAATCGGGAACCTAGCCAGGACTCCCACAGGGATGAGGGAAAAGTGTTCAAGAAAAAGTAGCAGAAGAGTCTAGTTCAGGGGACCATGGAGTGTAGCTACAATAGACCAGCAAAAAAGGGAAAACACAAGTCACCAAGAATAATACGGAATTGTGATAGGGGAAATCATTAAGGAACTAAGGGGTGGGAGCACAAGTTGGAGGGTGGAATGCTTCAATGCCAGTAGTCTAGGTAATAAAATTAATGATCTCCAGGCACTGGTGGCAGACTCGGGGCTGGATCTAGTGGCCATTACAGAGGCTTGGGCCAGTGAAAACAATGACTGGGATCTGGTGATCCCTGGCTATACTTTATAGGTATGATAGAGAGTTGGGTGGAGGTAAAGGTGTGGCCATTTACTTCAGGGGAGGAATTAAGGCAGTAGAGGATATATCCATTGGAGAGAAAGGGGAAGTAGAATCACTGTGGGTACAGCTTATAGAGTTGACAGGTAGGAAACTTGGCACTGGGGTGGTTTATAGGCCACCTGGGTAGGGAGAGGAGAGAGGTAAGGAACTAGGAGCTGAAGTTGGGAAGGGGCAGCAAAGGGGAGGTGGTAGTACTAGGAGATCTCAACCTGCCAGACATCAGCTGGGATATTCCGCAGCCAAAAGCACTAGAAGCTAGGCCCTACTCGATACATTGCAGGACTGTGTTGATATGGCAGGTCAGGGATCCCACTAGACAATTTGCCATTCTCGATGCGGTACTCACCAACTCAGAAAGGGTAGGCACACTGTGGGTTGGGGAACCACTGAGTTTCAGTGACCACAATGCCATAGGGTTCGAGTTGGCCCTGGTGCAAGTAAGCACTCACCTAAGGCTGAAGGGCTAAACTTCAGAAGGGCAGATTTCAACCAAATAAGAGAAATTACTCAAGAACAGGTTAGCTTGGATAGGCAGCATTAGTGGTGTCGAAGAAAGATGAGGTGTTATAGAAAGGGGCATTCTTGAGGTAGCAAAATCACGCACAAGAATAGTTACCAAGACAAAGATGTATAAGACCAATTTGGTTCTCTAAAAAGGTCAGGGAGGCAATAAGGGCAAAAAATAAGACCTTTATCAGGCATGAAGAAAAACGGGAGACAAAGAATGGGATGAGTACCAGGAAAAACCTAGACAGGCCAAGAGAACAGTCAGAACCACAATGGTGGACACAAAACCGTGTATTGCGGAGAGGATCAAGGGTGGAGAAAGACTGTTTTTCAGATACCAGGGGAAAAAAAGGATGATGAGGGAACTGTTAGACTAACGTAGGGGGGGCAAGGTAATAGAGAAGGACAGGTAGGAAGCAGCTGTTCTAAAAATCTACTTCTGCTTAGTAATCACTATGGAGAACAGCAGGCTCTTGCAAGAGAGCAGCATAAAAGCAGCTGACAGAGGGGACCCAGAAATGAGGCTGCAGAAATATACTGGCAAGAGTCGGGACAAGGGCTAGCAGCCTTAAAGGTTGACAAGGCCCCAGGGCCAGAAGTGATGCATCTGACAGTACTAAGGGAACTGGCATCAGTGTTAGCTGAACCCCTGGTGAGGCTATTCAATAACTCTATGCAGCAAGGTGTGGTTCCCACAGACTAGAGGATGGCAGACGTAGTTCTGCTGCACGAGAGGGACCAAAGAGCAGCCAGGTAACTATTGACCCATCAGCCTTACTTCCATGGTAGGGAAACTAATGACACTATTCAGAGGATCTAGTCGAATACCTGGAAGAAAACAGGCTTCAGGATGGCAAGCAGTATGGGATAACAGTAGGGAGGTTTTGTTAGACCAGGGGTTCTCAAATGGTGAGGCCAGCCTCCTTGGGGAGGTCCCAACCTGTTCCAGGGGAGGCTCAAGCAAGTCTGAAAAAGTACTGTATTTAAATTTTTGAGTTTTATATATTTTGTTTGAAAAGATGAAGCAAACTGAAAGAGGATAATAGTAGGTGAAATTCATGTATTTATTTACAAATCATTGACAAGAGCAGATGAAGGAGTCAAGGCTAATTTCAGGTGTACCCAGAGAGTAGGGAGTGAATAAATTCAAAAGGTAACTGCAAAGCAGTCAAGCGATACAAAATGAACAATAGTGCAACAAATATGAAGACTAAATTAATAATGAGTGGTGGTAATTGATCAATTTGTAGAGTGATGGCAGAACAGTCCAAATACAAGGGTTGAGCATAGAAGTGCTAAGATCAATAGTAGGAAGGAGCAAAGTAATCCCTAAGAAGTTGCATAAGAGCAGAGAAAGTGGGGGTGGGGTGAGGTATGGAGAAAGGTTATTCCAGATAGAGAGGAAACAGAGAAAGTAGTCTGACCCCATGAAGGTACTGCAACAAGGGGTAACAACAGTTCAAGAATCAAAATAGTGGAGCAAGTAGGCTGGCCTGTGTGTGTGTGTGTGTGTGTGTGTGTGTGTGTGTGTGTGTGTGTGTGTGTGTGTGTGTGGTGGGGGTTACAGCACGCTGAATAACATTTATTTTTTTATTTGTTAGTCAGATAAAACTCTGAGCACAGGTGCACTTTTCAAAGGTTCCACATCAGTGAGAGACAAAGAACTGAATGACAGCCAAGTACTCAAAGGGATTTCAATTTATTCATGGTGTACTGTGCAAAGTATAGTATGTTAATTTTCTTTGGGGAGGCACAAGATTATTTCAGTTTTGGGGAGGCTCAAAATCTTTTCCATGGATTTGGGGAGGCTCACTGTGACAAAGTCTAAGAACTGTTGTGTTAGACCAATCTGATAGAATCCTTTGACTGGACAGTGAGGGTAGTTAAAGTGCATGCAGTGGACTTACTCCACTTCGACTTCAACAAGACATTTGACTCAGTGCCACACTGAAGGCTGCTTGAAGAAGGTGGGGATCTGGGAACAGTTAAGGAAATAGTAAGGTGGGTAGGGAGTTAGTGGGAGGGGAAGCAGCAGACAGTTGTGATGAATGGGGTCAAATCAGTGGAAGGAGGTCATCAGCGGAGTACCACAGGAATTTGTTCTGGCCTCAGTCCTCTTCAATATGTTCATCAGCAACAGGAGGAGGGAATTCAAGGCAGGTTGTCTCTTCACATATGACACTAAACTCTGTGGCAGGTTGACAACATAGAGGGATAAGGCAAAAGGAAAGAAGACCTGCAAAAGCTGAAAAATGTGTCCAAAGTTTGGCAATTGAAATTCAAGGCCAATATGTGCAAAGTGATACACATGGGGAACAAAAGCACTAGAATAAAGTATTAAATAGGAGTAATTAAGCTGGACACAACATCAGAGGCAAAAGACCTGGGCGTCATCATTAGTGATTCCCTTAAACTAACCAGCCAATGTAATAAGGAGTACATCAAAGCTAACAAGATGCTCTGGAGCATCAGGAGGGGGTTAGACAATAAGAAGCAGGAGTTACTATTGCCTCTGTATAGGTCATTGGTGAGGCACACCTAGAGTACTGTGCCCTGTTCTGGGGTCCCCACCTAAAAAAGTACAAGGTCAAATGAGACAGTGCAATACAGGGTGACTAACATGATTTTGGGCCAAGAGGGCAGGTCCTATGAGGATTGACTAATGGCACTGAATATGTAGTCACTTGAGATGGGGGGGGGTGATAGAGACCTTCAAGTTCCAGAAAGAAACCAACAAGGGGAACTGTGAGGAGCTGTTCACCAGGAACAGTGTAGCTAGGACAAGGGGTCATGAGTGGAAGTTGGTTGGGGAAGGCTCAGGAAGGATGTAAACAAGTGCTATTTTATGGAAAGAGTGGCTGAGCCATGGAATGGTCTTCCAGCAGAGGTGGCAGGTGCCAAAACCATAAACAGCTTCAAACACAGCTGGATAGTTAAATGCATGGTAGCTACTCTCAGCGGAGGAGGGCAGTGGTAACAGGAGGAACAAAATAATAGTATAAGCAAAGACTCCTCAGAGATAATACATCTCTAGGTATGATAGGATAACATGGGCAGACTAGATGAACCATTGTTTTTTCTTGCTGTCATTGTCTGTTTCTATGTTTTTATGTTAGACCAAGTGAGTTAGACAGAATGAAGACATGAGATTAGAGACAGCTCTCATACCTGACGGAGTAGGAAGGAGTGGTACTGGTAAGTTCAGCACCGTAAGTAGTACAGTGGTAGAACCTAGCACTGCAATTGTATCAGGAGTAGATGGAGGTACTCTGGGAGGCAGAGATATGGGTGGAGCAGTTCAAACCACAGAGGAAGTAATATTCCAGATGAGACACAGAGGAATGCACTTGGAGAATGAGATCCTGGAGATCCTCAAATTGTGAGTGGGAGGAGTGCTCAGTTGAGTTGAAGGACAGAGATAACTGTAGACCATTTGGAGTTAGTTTGGATTAACTTCAGGGCTGAAATGAACAAATCAAACAGCTACTGCTTCTTGGCCAATGAGGTGAAGGGAATCTTCAATGAATGGAGTGCAGCTATCCATTTTGGAACTGTCCATTGCTTGATGTGTTAAAGGGATTTAGAAGTGGCTTTTCTGGGTTGAAAATGACCTAGTTCAGAATGAGTGGAGTAAGAATCCTCCTGATCTTGGTGGTGCATCCACCCATTGGAGTTTTTAGGTGATGCAGACATAGTTTAAAGTAGTTGGAGTGTTGGAAGAAGAGGGTAGGCTGTGTGTGAGTAGATAAAGTAGGACACTGATGAGCTTGAAGCAGTGAGATCTGGCTATCTGATGGTAACCACTAAGGGTGGATGACCAGTGTTCTGGGCATGGCCCTGGGGAAGAGACCTGGTTCCAGATACTAGAGAATCTACAGCCAGCAGTAACAGCAAGGCTATGCTGGATCTGCATCAGGAAGCACCCGCAGTCTCTGAGGGAGAGATCGGGATGGCACCTAGTGGGAAAAGAAGGAAGATCTAATGGATGAATGCAGGAGTTAAACAAAGTCTGCTTAGATGAAACCATCTGAATGTACTTACTTAGCTCAGAAGTTATTCACTGGGTGTTAGGAGGGGAATGGAGGACAAGCAGGATGGCGGAAGGACCACTTAGTTGACAACAGCTGATTTCAGGGGTGATGAATGTGTGGGGGCAGTAGTTTGCAGCAGGTTACTGGTGTCAGGACTGAGGAGTCATTAGGGAGTTGAATCTGAGGAGACACTTTGGCTGGTGGGACAGTGAAAAATGTTCAGGCTGGGAAGGCTGTGGCATAGGAAGAGAGCAGCAGGAGGGAGTATCACAAGCAGATTACATGGTAGCAAACTCAGAGGTGGGGTGCAGCTGTGGGCTGGGCATGGCTGCAAGTCAGTTTAGCTGAAGAGACTGGAAACGGGGAGATTACATGAACCTGGCACTACAGGTAACTCAAAACAAAAGGAAGCATGTCAGCATGGGCTGGAATGGAAAGAGGAAGGGTAGCAGGAGCAGAGAACTGAAGCCCCAGTGAAACCCTTGTCTCAGAGCTTCTGTGCTAAGGCTCTTTGTCTTTTTTAGCTTGCTTTCTTATTTTAGGCCCACGGTGACCCAAACCTGTAAGACCACATAAGGGCGGTTTGTTTTTTCCCTGGGTGAGATACAGATTTGGCACACTGAGTACTGAGTAGGATGGAACATGTGTCTGTCTTCTATTCTCAGCCTTTGCCAATTATGTGAGGGACCCTTTGTCACTGTGCATTCCTGCATGAAGCAAAACTAGCCTAAACGTTCTTGGTGATTTACATATACATCCCATGATGCTTTGCTTTATGGATATGTGTGATTTTGTATTTCTTTGAAACCTGGCTTTGTTGCCGATGCCCTTTTTAGTAACCCCTTGCCTTGGTGCTTTTGTGCTGAGGTTCTTTGTCTCTTTATATCTTGATTTATTTAATAATACCATTTTTAGGATGCGTCCTTGATTTTGGTAATTTATCCAAGATTTTTTATGTCTTGTCCCTGAAGCAGGAGTTTGAGAAGTATACAAGTTTACGAAAAAATGTGACAACTGTAATTTGTAAATACTGTATCCCCTAACCATTATATCCATTTATTGTCAAAAGTACCTTCCTATAGTCTCACAATAGAAATCAACTTTCTGTCACAGATCTCAGTCACCATACCCCGCCATTCCTACCTGGTTGGACAGAATTTTTGTAATCACTTTCCAGCTGTACATTTCTTTGCTGCAGTGAGCAAGAAACATTTCTATACTTTGATGCCTCCTGAACCTGCTTTCAGAGCAGATCTTTGTGCAGGTGCCAGTTACTCTCCCACCTGAGGAACCCCACCTTGACTTGCCCTGACCACCAACACTTTTCACAGCTACTGATTGGCTTGCCCTGTAGACCTGGGTTTACCTACATAGTGAGGTGTCAGAAGTCCATGTGGGTTTTGGTGGATTTGATCAGGCATGACCCTTTGTGATATGGAGCTAGGTATCAGGTTTATCTCCCTTGCTCCAATGTCCCATTTTCTAACTATTTTTTCTCAACCTGCTTACTTCCACAGAGGTATGTAGGCATTGCACCTAGAAGCCACCAGTGTCTGAATGCTACCCTGGAGCACCAGGGGATGGATGTGCAGTGGCACTGGAACCTGTTATATCTGGCATGCATGCATACATACATACATACGAAGAATCCGGCAGAAGGCCATTTGGTCTATCAGGTCTGCTCATACTGCAGGATCCACAGCTGAACTAATGTCCCTGCCCTCCCTCCCCACTCCTCCCATCCTCCCTACCTATGATCCTTACTTTCTCCCTATGCCTATCCCAGCCTCTCTTAAAGCTGCCCACTGTCTTCAACAAAATGACCTTTTCAGGCAGTGCATTCCAAGTCTCCACCACCATGTCTGTGAAGAAGTGCTTCCTGACCTCCCTCCTAAACCTCCCACCCTCCAGCTTAAGGTTTGGCAGAATTACTGGCATGCCTTCTTAGGAACTAAACCCAGGACTCAGAGCCTTGAATGCAGTGGCTCTAAAATTCACCTAAACATATATTCCTTCTAATTTGAAGGTTAAAGTGCTCTGTTGACTTTATATATCACAATCTTAGAAACCACAACCAGAGGTTTCTTCTGCTACTATTTCTCACAGTAGGATTCTGTCAGAAGGAACCCATCTCCCTGAGAAAACAACTCCTGCTTCCTCCACAGCAGCAGTCTGGGGTTGCAAAGTAACCCAGGTCAGCAGAATTGCAAATGTCTCCGTGGTGTACAGTAGCTAGAAAATAAACTGTGGACATCTTTGTGCACATAACCTTGTTTGTTGTCCTGTGTTGCATCCTGTTTGTTGTCCCCAGTTATACCCTATTTGTTGCCCCTAGTTGTACTATTTGTTGCTCTGCAGTTATACCATTTGTTGTCCCCAGCTGTACCATGTTTGCTGCTCTATAGCTGTATCCTGTTTGTTGCCTCCAGCTGTACAATTTGTTGCTCTACAGTTGTGCCCTGTTTGTTGTTCCCAGCTGTACCGTTTGTTGTTCCCAGCTGTACCGTTTGTTGTTCCCAGCTGTACCGTTTGTTGTTCCCAGCTGTACCGTTTGTTGCTCTATAGCTGTACCCTTTTTGTTGTCTCCAGCTGTACCCTTTTTGTTGCTCTACAGCTGTATCCTGTTTGTTGTCCCCAGTTGTACCATTTGTTGCTGTACAGCTATACCCTGTTTGTTGTCTCAAGCTGTACCGTTTGTTGCTCTACAGTTAATAATAATAACTTTATTTTTAAGTGCCTTTCAAATATCAAGGCGCTTTACAATAGTAAAACATAATTCCATAAAATAACTATTAAAATAATATATAATACAACAATTACAGATACCAACAGTTCACTGGTAAGCCTGATCCCACAAAAGTTTTAAGCTCTGTTTAAAACCCCTCCACGGTTTGTGCATTCCCGAGCTGATGGGATACAGAATTCCAGAGGTAGGGCCGAAACATAAAATGCATCGGCCCCAGAAGATTTCAAAGTTACCCTCAGAATCTCCAGCAACCCCTCATCAGCCGAATGGCACTGTCGACAGGGTGTAGGGAATCAGAAGCTCTTTCAAGTAGTTGGGACCAAGTCTGTGCAGGGCTTTGTAAGTCAGTAAAACAACTTTAAATGTGATCTGCCACTGAATCGGCAGACAGTTGCACCCTGTTTATTGCCCCCAGCTGTACCATGTTTGTTGCTCTATGGCTATATTCTGTTTGTTGTCCCCAGCTGTACCCTGTGTATTGCTCTACAACTGTATTCTGTTTGTCTCCAGCTGCCCTGTTTGTTGCTTTACAGTTGTACCCTGTTTGTCCCCAGCTGTACCATGTTTATTTCTGTATAGCTGTATCCTGTTTGTCTCCAGCTGTACCATTTGTTGCTCTCACGGTTGTACTCTGATTGTTGTCCTCAGCTGCACCTTGTTTGCTGCTCACAGCTGTTTTCTGTTTGTTGCTCTACAGTTGTACCCCGCCTGTTGTCTCCAACTGTACTCTATTTGTTGTTCCACGGTTGTACCAGTTGTTGTCCCCATTTCTACCCTGTTTGTTGCTCTACAGTTGTACCATTTGTTGTCCCCAGCTGCACCATGTTTGTTGCTCTACAGCTGTATTCTGTTAGTTGCTCCCAGTTGTACCCTGTTTGTTGTTCCCAGTTGTACTGTTTGTTGCCCTACAGCTGTACTCCATTAGTTGTCTCCAGCTTTACCCTGTTTGTTGCTCTACAGCTGTATCCTGTTAGTTGCTCCCAGTTGTACCCCATTTGTTGCTCCCAGTTGTACCCCGTTTGTTGCTCCCAGTTGTACCCCGTTTGTTGCTCCCAGTTGTACCCCGTTTGTTGCTCCCAGTTGTACCCCGTTTGTTGCTCTACAGTTGTACCCTGTTTTTGTCCCCAGCTGTACCTTGTTTGTTGCCCCAGTTGTACCATTTTTTTGTTCTACAGTTGTACTCTGTTTGTCTCCAGCTGTACCCTGTTTGTTGCTCTACAGTTGTACCCTGTTTGTTGCTCTACAGTTGTACCCTGTTTGTTGCTCTACAGTTGTACCCTGTTTGTTGCTCTACAGTTGTACCCTGTTTGTTGCTCTACAGTTGTACCCTGTTTGTTGCTCTACAGTTGTACCCTGTTTGTTGCTCTACAGTTGTACCCTGTTTGTTGCTCTACAGTTGTACCCTGTTTGTTGCTCTACAGTTGTACCCTGTTTGTTGCTCTACAGTTGTACCCTGTTGTCTCCAGCTGTACCCTGTTGTCTCCAGCTGTACCCTGTTTGTTGCTCTGTACTGTATCCTGCTTGTTGCCCCCAGTTGTACTGTTTGTCACTCTACAATTGCACTCCATTTGTTTGTTCCCAGTTATAATGCAAAAATCCTAACCTCTCAGGACAAACCACCCACACATATCTGTTTAGTTCTCAGCTTCACTTCTTTATTTCTTTCACTATAAAATACCTCCTGCTTGAAAGCCCAACATTTTGCACTGATTGGACTTCTCCGGAAGAGGGTTTCTAGCTAAAATACAATACACATACTCAATACTTCAACTCATTATATAACCATATCATCCTTCAGTGCTTTACTAACTCATTGTGTGGTACTAAGTTACATGTACTATATTGTGTTGTCATCTACAGTATCTTAGTTTCCATCTATATCCAAGGTGACCTGCATCACCTTTATACATTGTTTACTATTATCAGTCACCCTGTTTGTTTCCTTGTGTACCCTGTACTAAATTTAACTGCCATTTCAGTGTGCTTCACCACTTAGTTTGGGCAGGGCTGAGGGATTCTAGCAGGCAAGTTTGTGACTGTGTGTTTGTAATTGGCTATGTTTGAACCTTAAGTGCAGACATCATATTACTGGGATTAATGTAGTCTGAATTTGAAGTTGTTTCTTAACTGCCATTTCAGTGTGCTTCTCCATTTAGTTTGGGCAGGATTGAGGGATACTAGTTGTATGCTTATGACTGTGTTTGTAATTGGCTGTCTGAACCCTAAGTGCAGGCTTTATATTACAGGGATTAGTGTAGTTTGAATTTGAAGTATTTTCTTAACTGCCATTTCAGTGTGCTTCTCTATTTAGTTTGGGCAAGATTGAGGGATTCTAGCTGGTAAGTTTGTGACTGTTTGTAATTGGCTGTGTCTAACTCTTAAGTGCAGGAATCATATTAGAGATTGGTGTAGTTTGCATTTGAAGTCTTCTCTTCATTGCCATTTCAGTGTGCTTCTCCATTTAGTTCAGGTAGAATTGAGGGATTCTAGCTGGTAAGTTTGTGACTGTTTGTAATTGGCTGTGTCTAGACTGCGGTGAGTGAGTGAGGAACCTCTGCCAGAGGACTCCTTGGCTGATTGTTTTGTACACAGCCTGTGGTGTAATCCCACCTCCCACCCATAATCCACCCACCCCAGGGCCTGTTACAGTCATTGGGTGGGTCCCATAGGGCCTTGCAGCATCCTGCACCCATACAGGAAGTAGCAAAGACAGAAAAACCCTATGGGAGATGACGAATAGGTGACTTAAGCAGGCAGTAGATTGAGGAGGAAACAGAAATGATGGGAGTGGTGCAGTGGTGGTTGTGGAGCAGTAGTCTTCAGGGAGATATTCTGGAGGCTCTGATGTTGCCCTATTTGCAGGCACCTCTCTGGGCTGAGGGAGGAGGTTACCTGTCTGAGAAGAGTTGGCCAGGCTGCAGGTGGCATCCACCCCATCCATAGACCACTGGGTCCACAGCCTGAACCTCAAAGGATGCCTAGGAAGAAGAGTGATTGACCACAGTGGGCTTGGGGCAAAAGACACCTCAACTGGTCCTGCTTAGTAACTCCTACAATGTCTTGGAAGAATGGGAAAGCCCCATTCAGGAAATCAAAGCTGGAACCAGGGAGGATGGGCAGGTCCCCAGGATGAGCACCAGGGAAGGGAGGTGGGGACCCCAGAGGAGCAGGAAGCTTCTTCTAGTGGGGGATGCTATTGTCCAGGGAGTGGAGTTAGGGACACCTAAGAGAGGAGAGAGGGAGGTCAAGTGCATCCCCAGAAGCACTGCATGGTGGGATGGGGAGTGGATCCATCGGATCACTAGAGAAATAGCTAGGAGGGAGCAGCTGGATGTCATTGTCCACTGGGGAACAATGACCCGACAGGGAGAAGGTGGAGTTAGCCAAAGCCCAGGAGGATTTCAGGAAGCTGAGAGGCAACCTGAAACAGATGGCACACTCTGTCTCATTCTCAGAGCTGCTACCTCTCCAGGGCACAGGGGAGGATAGGGCACTCCACATCAAAACATTCAACTCCTGGTTGAAGGATTGGTGTGGAAGGGAGGGATTTTGGCTTCATAGGAGACTGGAGCCCAACCTGGACAGATGCAAGCTTATAAAAGGAGGATGGCCTGCATCTGTCCAAGAAGGGTACCTTGGCCCTTAGTGAGAAGTTGAAATATTTCTGCTGCAAGCATTTAAACTGGCCAAGGGGGGAGCTAGAAGGGAGAGGAGACTTAGGAACAACCCCATGGGAGCATGCAGGAACATAAGTTGCCAACAGACACAGCTGAAGCAGACGGGGATGGGCAGGTAGGCAGAGTGTATAACAAGTGACACATGGGGAGCACATAGGAAAAAAAAAACAGGGGGCAGTTGCTGAAGAGGGAGGACAGGAGCAGAGGGAGGGCAGCCTGTAAAACATGAAAGGTCATGTTAACAAATTCCTGTAGCCTAGGAAATAAGGTTCCAGACCTGGAAGCCTTGTTGGCAGATGCAGACCTTGACATAGTAGCAGTAACAGACACGTGGTACTCTGCTAATCATGGCTGGTAAGTCAATGTACCAGGCTATACACTGTTCAGGAGGGACAGACAGGGTAACAAGGGTGGGTGGTTAGCCCTGTACATCAAAGATGGTATAAAGACTAAAGAAGTTCAGAGAAGACAGGCGGAGGCCAAGGCATGGGGTTACCCTGGAGCCAGGGAATGGAACAGCAATATGCACGGGTGATCTACAGACCTGACACAGAGGGAAAACTGATGGGTAACTAGTGAAGGACATACACAATATGGGCAGCTAAAGGCAAAATCATGCTACTGGGGGATTTCAATATGCCAGATGTGGATTGGACCACCCAGATGGCTGCTTCATCCAGAAGCACAGCCATCCTAGAATCCCTGCAGGGGGTTTGACTCAGGCAGCTGGTGCATGAACCAACCAGGAACAAGTTGATTCTGGACCTGGTATGTACCAGTGGGAACAGAGTCAAAGAAATACAGGTTGAAGGGCAGCTGGGGTCCAGTGACCACCACATGGTGTGGTTCAGCATGGCAACATGGACTCAAGTATGCCACACAAGAGCAAAAGCATTAGATTTCAGGAGGGCAGATTTCTCTGAAATGGGTAGATGTATGCAAGCTGTCCTGGTGAAGGGAGAGGTAATAGAGGGGGTGGAGGAACAATGGGAGAAACTGAAAGGAGCAATAGTGGGGATAACAAACCAATGTTAGGATAGTGGCAAAAGGGAAAAGAAGAAAGAAACCACTATGGTTCTCTAAGGAGGTGGTGGACAATATCAGGACTAAAAGACTGAGTTTCAAGAAATATAAGGGGACCCAAAGGGAAGAGGACAGGGAGGTGTACCTTGAATGTCTAATGGAAGCAGGAAAGGGTGTTCGGTGAGCAAAGGCGCAGAGGGCTTAGCACAGTCTGTGAAAAAAGGGGACAAGGCATTTTATAGGTACATCAGTGAAAGAAGAAAAACTGAGTGGGATTGTGAGGCTAAAAGGGGAGGAGGGAGAGTATAAGGAGGGGGATCTGGAAAAGGCAGAAATACTGAAGAAATACTTCTGCTCAGTATTCACTAGGGAGGGGGAAGGTCAAGGACCACAGATGGGTAGCAGAGGCAGTGGGGGAGGAGAAGTGGACACCAGTCCATTCAAAGTGGAGAGAGTTCTGAAGAACTCACAAAGTTGAAGATGGATAAGGCATGGGGCCAGAAGGCATCCACCGAGGATATTAAGGGAGCTGCAAAGGAACTGGGCAACACCTCTGGCAGCCCTGTTCATGAGTCACCAACACAGGTGTGGTTTCCAGAGGACTGGAGGAGGGCACTTGTGGTCCCATCGACTAAAAGCAGCAGTAGGGATGAGGCAGAGAACTACAGGCCAGTAAGCCTCACCCAGTGGTGGGAAAGATCATGGAGACACTACTGAAAGAAAGGATAGTGACACACCTGGAATCCAGGGGTGCCCAGGATCTGAGGCAACATTGATTCACAGCAGCAAGTTCATGTCAAACAAATCTGATATTTTTTTTTTATTGGGTGACTAAGGAAGTAAATCAGGGAGGGGCAGTAGATGTCACCTACCTAGATTTCAGCAAAGCCTTCGACACTGTCCCACATAGAAGGCTGGTTAACAAGATGGGTAATCTGGGAATGGGAGACAAGGTGGTAAACTGGGATAGGAACTGGTTGAGACAGGAGACAGAAGGTGGTGGTAAATGGGTTGCAATCTGGGGAGATGGGGTTGACCAGAGGGGTACCGCAGGGATCAGTACTGGGACCAGTCCTGTTCAGTGCCTTTATTAGTGACATTGCAGAGGGCCTGGAAGGAAAGGTCTGTTTGTTTGCAAATGAAACCAAGATCTGTAATAGGGTGGATACTCCAGAAGGTGCAAAAATGAAGAGACCTGGAGAAGCTTGAAAAGGTAGTCAGAGATGTGACAACTGAGGTTCAAAGCAAAAGTGCAAAATAATGCACCTGGGTAGAGGGAACCCTGGAGAAGAGCTACAGGTTTGGGGCTGACTGTGACTGAGGAAAGGGACCTAGGGTTCTCATCTCTGATGAACTTAAGTTATCAAAGCAGTGTGCAAAGGTGATGGGAGGTTCAGTGGCATGCTGGGGTGCATAGGCATGGGTATCACTAGCAGGAGGTGGGAGGTGATAATGCAATTGTATAAAACATTGATAAGGCCTCACCTGGAGTACTGCATGCAGTTCTGAAGGCCATACCTGTGCAAGGACATAAACAAGGTGGAGACTATCCAGAGAAGGGCGACAAAGATGGTCCAGGGCTTGCACCACAAAACATATGAGGCGAGACTAAGGGATCTCAATATGTACTCACTGGAGGAGAGAAGAGAGCAGGAGGACCTCAAGGGCATAAACAAGGTGCAGGTGGAGGACCTTTTCCAATGTAGGAAAAAGTACTAGAACAAGGGGGCACAATATAAAATTGAAGGGGGATAGATTAAGAGGTAATGTGAGGACATTTTTCTACACAGAAAGGGTAGTTGATGCTTGGAATAGTCTGCCACAGGAGATAGTGGGGGCAAACACAGTGGAGGGGTTTAAGCATGCCTGGGACGAGGCAGGCGAACAACAGAGGGGAGTGATGAAAAGCCATTGATCACAGGGTCAGTGGCCACATATAATGTATAAGGTCTGCAGGCAGAATGGATGGGCCTCGGCGGTACTTATCTGCTGACAATTTCTGTTTCTATCATGAAAATAAGTATTAAAACACCCAATGTCAATTTCACAATATTACAATCATAGGTACATCTATTCTGTTAGTACTGATCTGTGCACCCAGTGTACAAGTACAGGTACTTAGATTCTATGAACACTCAAGTCTGCTCAGTCCTGTCAAAGTATATTACAAGACAGTGATTGTCATTTACAATCTGTGGTATATTAGGATTACTACACATATACTCAGTGAATATGCTCTTGTTTTAGTTAAAATGTTTAAATATCCAGTGTAATATTACCTGGCAATCAGGTTAATTCTTTGGTTTGTAAAGTCCAGTTTAGTATTGTTTGTATAAATCTGTGTGGTAACGCTTTAAGATTGTGTTAGATGTTACACCCAATGCGTGTATATTATTAAATTACCTCTTATAGCCAAGACTTGTTAGTGCTTCCGATTCCTTGTAACTTCAGGTTCACTTGGTCAGTGACTTAAAAAGCATTAAATATTTTCAGTATTGACAGTGGGCCCTATGCACTAACAGAAAAGTTGCCTACGTGCCATGTATCTGAGGTGTGCATGCAACCTTAAGTGTGAATGCCATGCAGTGGGGGTCCCACGGACCCCCAGTGGCATTCGCCAAGAGTGTGTAAGGCACCTATGTGCCCACCACCCAAGCCACCCTAGGAGCACCACCCTGGGGGGCATGCCTGCTCTATGCAGCATTCACTAAGTCATGTAGTGCCAGGCTCAGGGGGTGCAGGTACACTAGCCGAGACCAGGAGTAACCCGGTACACCCCCCGTGTTCTCCATCCACAGGGCGTGGCAGCACCGTGCAATGGACACCCTTGCTGCCACAGCCCACAAGGCTGCAGGGGAGGGCTGGTGCAGTGGCTTGGGAGTGCCCAGAAGGAGTATTTGTGTTGCTGCTGTATGCAGCAGGCCTCACTGTGCACCCACCGCATGGGCTCAAGGGATCCACTGCAGGATCTGGTACAGGCATCCGACTGGATGCCCACCCAGGTCTGCAACTCTGCCTCTGACCGTCCCGCATGATCCAGCACACCTAGGGGCTTGGCTGCAGACAGGCACCCCATGGGTGCGATGCAGTCATGCATTCTGCATGCCCTATTCCTGTCTGGTGCCACATAGGTATGCGGGTGGGGCACGGGCTCAATCGCACATAAACCCACCTATTAGTGCATACCGCCCAGTATGTGTACATGTTATCATTTTAACAAGTTCTGAATAATGTGCAGTTTATTCCACACCTTATGTTAGCACACAAAGTACAGTACTGTCTTTATTGAGAACGATCCGCTTAAACTGCTAAACTGTGGTTCAACATGTTAAAAAGTATATTAATGTCTGTTTACAGTGATGGTCAGGGACTAATGCAATCAAACTATTCTGGAACGCAGTGGCAAAGCTGCTTGTATTATTCACAGGTCAACTCGCACCTGTCCCCAGTAACCTTATGGCTAAGAACTTAGACAGAATCTGATTCAGTTCATCTGAAATTGAATCATCCTCACATGCTCGCCTGCTGAGATGTCTGCTTGCTCAGCTCAACGCCTGCTTTAAACTCTAGTGCATGCAACCCAAATAGTGCCACATGACTTAACTGCTACCAGACTAAGACAAAAGAAAACAGCTTATGGTCTGGAGACACAGCACTCAGTGGTAGCTCCCCTGCTGACGTTTCCCTTTGTTTGTTTTTCTACCAATTTTCTGAACTTAATGTGCTCCTCAGTCAGTCAATAAGTAAAAGGGACCTTATTAAGCAATAAAACACTTAACTGTGAGTGTGATTCACTGGAGCTGCAGTCAAATACAGTAATTAAGTGGGTGATAATGGGGTCCAAACGTCCCATTTGTTAAAACTGGGATTTGTTATAATGAGAGATGTTATAGCGAGGGACTATTGTATATAATACATGGATGGGACCATTCCTTATAGTAGCCCTTATGTATTTCCTGTATTCCTCCCGCAATTAAACCCACATTTCCAAACCATTAAATCTGTATACCCCTCAATTAAAACTATATAGCTCTGTACAAATTCTTTGTGCCATGGGAAAAGAACACCCATATTCACAATGGTGAATGCTGATTTTATCCTTATGGCTTTGGAGATCATTTTGAATCAGGATTCTTTTCTATTTGACAGATTTTTATCTCCAAAAGTGTGGCACAACAATGGGGGCGTCTGTAGCACCCTCATACGCAAATCTGTATATGGGTATGTGGAAAGATAATATATTTATTCTGACCACAATTTTGCCTCAAATGTGGTGTTTTAAGGACACTTTATTGATAATGTCCTGTATATTTGGAAAGGCACCAAATTACAAATTGAACAGTTCATAGTATATATCAATAATAATAATAACATGAAATTAAAATTCACACATAGTAGGGACAGCAATAAAATTGACTTTTAGATCTTACACTTAGTTCCCTTCCAGATGGCTACTGCAGGCAATTCCCTGTTACATGCAAAAAATCGTCACAATAAAAACTAAAAACTCCATCCCTTATGGATAATACCTTAGATTGCACAGAAACCGCGCTAAGGATGAGGACTTTGAACATCAAGCAGAAGACTTAACTATTAGGTTTTTGCAACATGAATATGCTAATCAGGTGTTGACAACAGCATGTAATCAGGTTAGAACCATTGATAGAAGTACCCTGTTTGTGCCAAAAACAAAAAGACAGTCACAAAGTTCACACAATACAAGGAACTATGATAGCACTGCCAAAAGATTTATCATTCTCAATGGAATTTAATCCATTGGTAGGACAGATTGGAGGATTAAACATAGAAACAGACTTTGACGGCAGATAAGGACCTCTTGGCCCACCCAGTCTGCCCATTTCCCTACTTATTGGATAAGCTGCAGATTCTAGTTAACCAACAGCCTACTTTCTGCAACCCCCCACTATAATTGCCTTATGTCTGTCCCATGCATGTTTGATTTCCCCCATTGTTTTAGACCCCACAACCTCTCCAGGAAGGTGGTTCCATGAGTCCACCACTCTCTCCGTGAAAAATAATTTCTCACATTACCCTGAGCCGCTCCCCTCTAACTTTAAATTGTGCCCCTTGTTCTTACACATCTCTTTTTCTGAAAGATGATATATTTTGGCCCATTTTAAGTGTATCCAATCTTGAAAGCCAATATCCAGGATAGTCCCAGAGTGTCTTTCAGGAAAGACAAAAGCAGAGAAGAACATGCTCACCACTAGCCATTTTGGTGGCAACTAAGCCACCACAGTCCTGCCATGTAGAAATTGGTTGCCTCCCCCAATGAGTTCCATGCCTGTAAAACTGCAATATTTGCAGATATGCTTCAGAGAGTAAAAGATTCATTAAAGAAGGCAAACGAATGGAAATCAAGGAATCTAATAAATGTACTACACAGTCTGTGGTTTATATAGCGTGGTGCCCATGTAATAGTTATGTGGGGGAGGGGTACAGGCGTCCTTTGAAAGAGGATAAGAGTACTTTAGAGCTATTATAAATCAAGATGATAAAATGGTTTGGATTTTATTTTAAATGCCATCATAACTCAAACCCAAATGGGTTAAGATTTACAGGGTTAGAACACATACTCCCATTACAAAGGGAGGGGGTCACATAAAATTACTCCTACAAAAAGAAACTAGATGGATGGTTACTTTTAAATACAATATTTCCAGAGGGTCTGATTGATTGAAGACATCAATTACAGTCCATATTTGTAATCAGATATATGTTTGCACAGTTCCCCCTCATTATTTTAATTTTGAAATTAAATTGAATTACAATTTTTAACTTTAAAATTACTTTGTTCCCTTCCCTAACTGCCGTTAGGGAGAATTGTTCAAATTAATATTTAGTGGTTTGCAATCATTGCTAAATATGTTATACCTACTGGCCCAGATATTCAAACTGCTCCCAAAATGTGCGCAACAGCAGGAGCAAGCACAATTCAATTGCGCATAAGCACAACAGACGCGATATTCAAACATGGAGCAGAACAAATTGCGCAAGCAGCCAACGTCTGAATAGCACACAAACTGCGCTATAGCGCAACCAGGAAGGGGAAGCTGAGCAGAAAGGTTGCGCCATAGCACAACAAGGGCAGCACAGCTGAGCAGTCCAGAGGTTCCATAGCGCAAGCAGAGCCCCCCAGCAGAGCAATGAAACTGCACAACCAGGGAGGCAGGCTGGGGCCCACCACCAGCCATGCCACACATGGGCACAGAAACACACTGCAGAACCAACAGGACACCTGCACACCCCAAGCACAGCATCACTGGGGGCGGGATGGATGATCTACTGGCCCATGGGGACAAGCCAACAAAGCACAGCAGGGCCATGACGCCCCAGCACAACCACTGGCAGGCTAAGACTGCCACACACAGGGTGTTGACAACCACAGTGCACATCAGCCCCCCATACACACAGCACACCCTGCACCATGACCCCAAGACACCACCCATGTGCAGTGACTGGCACTGCAGGAAACACCATGCATCCCCTGGCACACGCCAACCCCTGTAGCAGAGAACCATACAAGCCAGACCCACCCTGTGCACCCAGCAGTGGGTGGCAGCATGGCAAGACCAACAGAAAGTCACTGCCACACTGGAGACACCTCCCGCACACACACACACACACACACACACACACACACACACACACACACACACACACACACACACACCCAGGACCATACCACCCCAGATGGCATGCACACCACTGCAACTGAGCAACCATAGCCAGCTGCAAATCAGAGACCAACACAGTATTCATATCAAAATATATATGCATTAGAAAAATTTAAATTACAAAAATTAACAAAACTATTTACAAGAGGGGGGGGTAACGCAAGGGTAGGGATGAACAACTTGGAGAGGGAAGCCAGGGTGGAGAGATGGGTGAAGTGGGAAGGGAAGTCGGCCTAAGGCCTGGCAGGCTGGTCCTCTGCCACCTGGTGCCGCCGTGTCTGGCTGTGCCTCCTCTGTAGGCCATGGCGCTGGATGTTGTGGAGGATGGTCCTGTTGTCCATGGACACCTGGGTGAGCTGCTGCAGTGCCCGCTCTATCCTCCAGAGCACAATGAGGCCTAGAAAATGGGAACACAGTCAATGGCTGTGACTGACCACAACCCTGAACACCACCCAACCTGCAAGCCATATAGCCCAATGTCCCGCACCTGTGATGGTATGCACCCACCCACAGTGAACATGCACATGGCCAGCCCAACCAGGTGGCACCAGCTATGTGCACCACTGCACACACACACACACTGCCCATGTCCATCACAGCACAAACAAGGCTGTCAAGTGATGTGGCAATGTGGTACGATGCCAGTTCCACAGCCATGTGCCCAGTGCATGCATGGACCACCAGTGACGCACACACAGACGTGCAGTGACACTGGACAGTGATGAATGTCGCCTGTGTCGTGCATGGTTGTGTTGTGCATGGCTGGTGGTCATGCCCACCCCCTCCAGCATGCAATAGCATCCATGATGTAATGATACTCACACTCCGCAAGCAGCTGTGGCTGCTGCTGCTGCTGTGGCCCACCCCTCGCAGCACCACCATCCGCACCGGGCCCTGCCACGGCCCTCCTCATCCCGTGCCTGCATCCTCTCTGCCCGGCCTGTGGGAGACAAATGTTGAGAAAAACATCAGTGTGACTCCAAAGCAGACTGCCCCCTGCCTCAGTAAGAGTGCCTGCCCACACAGCCAGACCCATGCATCTCACACCTGCACACACTGACACAGCCAACCATGTCAGAGCCATCACCCATGCACAGCCACCAAAATACACTCACACCCCTACAGAGAATACAGGTGCATAGATGGTACACCCCACCTGGCCTAGGCACAACGCCTCCTGGCACGTGACCAGAGTCAACATGCAGGTCAAGCCCTCCCGCGGAGGTCACTGTACCTGTGTCGGCACTGCTCAGCAGACCGGGCGCCCAGTGACCCCCACCAGGTCATGGCCACTTGCAGCCAGACCTGGTTCTAGCCATGGTGAGGGGCCTCACCATACAGTGCCCCATAGTGGGGTTTCACCAGGGCCACCAGGTTGGCCACCTCCACCGGGCTCCATTGGACTGCCCTCCTGCATGCCATGCTTCCAACTTTACAGCAGGCAATATGGCGCCCCTCAGCACGGCAACCCCACGTGGAAATGTTGCGCAGTAGACCACCATAGGTTCTAATCACGCTGTTCGTACAGCGCCGTCAGTCCACATAGCGCTGTCACCAGATAGCGCAATAGGGCCGCATAATGCGGCAGCCGAACAGCGCCAGGTGGCAAAGGCTGTGACACCAGGTCAGGGTCTAGCGACGCAGCGCCATGCACAGCGCCATCTGACGTCTACACATCCTGTGCGACCGACCACCTGCATGACAGTGCCACAGTGGACTATTGCGCAGTAGTGCCACAGCCATAGTGCCCAGTGTTGTAGCGCCACTGGCACAATGGTGGCCATGGCCTGAATTGCCAATCGCGCACAGCACATCAGCGTGGCAGACACCTGCGTAAGCTACCTGGGCATGTGCAATGCAGTGTACCGCACAGTCACAGATCTGCACTATTGGCTCAGTTGTCAGCCGCCCAGCCGGGCTCAGCCGCTCAGCCGTATTGCAAAAGCGAATGGCGCGATATTCACGACATGCAAATCATCTGATCGCCATTCAAAGTAGTGGCACAATTTGCATCTCAATAAGCAGTTGCTCCATCTAATTTGCATGCATTGCGCTATAAAAGTGCGACGCGGGGCCGCGCTGGCCAGATTCAGTTACTGCAGGTGAGAGGTGAGTTGCATGCTGTGGGATGTTCTGGACAATGGGCATGGGATAACGCTGTAGACTGCACAGTGACAGGTGTCCATTTCCACCCATACAGAACGCCATGACCGAGCAGAGCCAAGGTGAGGTGAGGATGGTGGGCTAGAGAAGGAGGCCCAACTTCACCACGGCAGAGACTGAGGCCCCTTCCAGGCCTACCTGGAGGAGGCAGTCACTGAGTGGATGGCGGGCACCCCTGGGCTCGCGCGGCTGCATGGGAGGGTAGCCCGGGCAGTGAACCTGCACGGAAGCCACCAGCCCGGCAGGAATGCCAAAAGAAGATTGGGACAGACCACAGGAGGGTGAAGGGAGAAGGTGGCAGCCTCAGGGCAGCACGCGCGAGACTGGCGGGGCCAGCCAGCGGTGGTGGAGCTGACCCGCTGAGGACCGACTGGCTGCATCAATGCAGCGCGGTGCTATTGAGGGCATACCAGGAGGTGGATTCCAGACAGGTGGAGCCCATCACTGCACGGTATGACTGGTGGTGGTGTTGGGTGAAGGTTGTTCACATGCACCCATGTCCTCTTTCTGTTACAGATCCTGTCTTCAGGAACGGTGGTGGTGGGTCCAGGCAGTAAGATGACCTGCTGGACGGAGGGGGTCCATCCACCTCTGTCACCAGCCAGCATGCACTGCACCAGCATGCACGCTGGGCTGCCAACTCTGTCAGTGAGTCAGGTGGGGGTGCACAGCCTGTGTCTCACAGTCTGGCATGCAAGCATGCCAGCACGCCAGACTGTGGCTGTAGCTGCACCTGCACCATTGATGATGCAAGGACTGCAATGGGCAGTGACGCGGTGTCCCATGACAGACACACAGCAGGCCAGCACGTGCCCCTGGGCCTTGCTGGTTCAGACTTGTGTGCCAGCATGTCGGCACAGTCCCAGGCTGTGCCTGTCAGCACTGGTGGGGCAGCACTGGTGGCTGTGCAGGTGTCTGGCACTGTTGCGGCCACAGCGGTGGAACGAGTGGTCCCTGGGGCACAGCAGTTGGAGGGGCAGCAGTAGTCACCCACCAGGTCTGGGGGTGCAGTGTCCAGCGGTGGCACATGCCCGCCGCCCATTGATATGCCCATTCCTGGTCCTGGCGAACAGCGCCCACCCTCAAGGGGTGTTGTGCATCAGGACCTTCCACACCCTGGGGGACAGGATGCCATTGTGGCAGAGTACCCATTGGATGAGCACACCCACCTGCTGGGGGAATCAGTACAGCAGCAAAGGCGGTTGCAACGCCTGGAGGCACTGTGTGCGGCTGTGGAGCGGCACAGCAGGGATTGTGCTCTGACCGCGTGAGATGGTCCATATGCGGATGGATGTGACTGCCGCCATTGACAGGCAGACCCAGGCATTGGTCACTGTCATGGCTGCATTGGGCACACACACAGATGCTCCTGTACCGCTGCATCCCACACAGTACGCCTCCCCATTCCGCGCCGTGGTGACACCAGGCCTGTCGACGCCTGGGTTCTGCTGTGGCATCCCAAGCACCCCTGGTGCAGGTGTTTGGCATCCCACAGACCCCAGTGTGGACAAGGTCGCGATCACGCAGTGGGACCCCTGTGGTCTATTGTGCCACCCCATGTGGCCCCTGCTCAGCCTGCCAGTGCTGTTGGGTCATGGCGGGCCACCCACGCATCCGCTGTGGTCGTGGAATGGTGCAACATGACTGACCTGTCTCCAGTGCGGGCGCCTGTCTGTTGCTGCCCTGTGCACTCAGGCGTCATGGTGGGCAGTGCACTGGTGTGCCCTGCCCATCACGCTGACACATGGACCACCTGCACACCATCCCGACTGCTGTCCACAGGTGCGTGCATGAAGATGCCTGCATTGTACTGTACACCAGGTGCAAGGTGCCCAGCATCTGACACACGTGCTTGGACAGTACAGGTGGTGGGTGTGGTCTGTGGATCTGTGTGTTTGCCATGTCTGTTCCTGCTCTGCTGTGCATCTGCCCATGTACGCCGGTGCCTGGTGTGTTTGTGTGTGTGTCCATATGACTGTTCGCTTCCTCCCTGATGGTGTGTTTGTGTGCCTGGTCCTTCCACCCTCCTTGCCGCCATGCACCCCTGGTGTGTTACTCTGTGTGCCTGTGGGTTGCGCCAGGACAGTGTTGTTTGCACATGGCCCCTTGACTTACCTGTAGCTGTATAATGCTCCTCCATGATGGTGTCCCGTGCAGCTGGGCCTGCCGGATCAGTTGGGGTCCCACCGTCCAAGGGGGCTGCACATCACCATACAACACCGCTATGCCCCATTGCTGTCCCTCTTCAACCTGTGTGGCTATCCCACAGTCATTGGCCATGTTGTGCAGGATACAACAGGCCAGGAATATCCCACAAGCCTTTGAGGGGCTGTACTGTAGGGCACCGCCAGAGATGTCTAGGCATCGGAAGCGTGCCTTGAGCATCCCAAACACCTGCTCAATGATGTTGCATGTGGCGGCATGTGCCTCATTATAGCATTGCTGCGATGGGGTCATGGGGCGCTGGTACAGTGTGAGCAGCCAGGGACGGAGTGGGTATCCGCTGTCAACTGTGTGGAGATAGTGGAGATCAGTCTCATGTTCAGGTCCATATTGCCCATATCCCTGTGTGCCACTACCATGGCACCTGTGGCATTCCCATCCTTGCCCCGAGTTTGCATTCCCTACATGCGTACTCACCCACTAGATGGCCTGTGGGGATGTCCCCACTCTCGAATCGATGGCACAGTGAGGACTGATGCCATATAAAGGCATCATGTGCTCCACCAGAGTGTGTGGCACAGACATTGATTATACGCCCAGTGGCATCACACACCACCTGGCAGTTGACACTGGGGAAGCCCTTCCGATTCATGTAGGTGGCCCCATCGGGCCATGGCGTGTGAATGGCCACATGGGTGCAGTCTATGGCCCTGCATGCCAGGCATATGTGCTACCTTGTGGAATGCCTGCATGTTTGCTGTATGCTCTGCCGCAGTGCTGGGAAATGGATGTTCTCCGCAGCATGTGGCAGCAGTGCGCTTGAGGAATTGGGTGAGGATGCGTGCGTGGCCAACTGTGTGATGCCTGTGGTGTCCCCTGTTGGCCTCTGGAAGGTGCCCATGGTGAGCAGGCACATGCAGGCTGTCACCTTGGTCTCCACTGACAGAGCATGGCTCGCCGTGAGGGTGCCTGCATCACATCACTGCACAGCTCTCAGAGCCGCCTCAGTATTGCCCTGTTCAGGCTGTACCGCCCACGATCTCTACATCTGTGTACAACTCAAAGCTGATGCGGCATGGTACTGCCTGTTGGGGCGATCACCGACGGGCCCTCCACAGCCACGCCCCTGCACCTTGCATTCTCACCCTCATTACAGCTTCCATGTGGAAGCTGCCACTGTCCATCTCCTGGCTTGTGCCCCCGCTGATGTTGCTCTGTTACCCCGCTATCCTGACTGCTACTTCCACTGCACCGGCACCCCCGCTAGCCTCTGCAGCCTATGGCCCACACTGCTTCCCTTGCCTGCCCTGGCCTGTCACCGTCTGTCTCTCTCTCTCTTCCCCACTTGGCATCCCTGTGGTGTTCTTGCGCCCGCCTTGAGCCTTTTATTTTGGCTCATTTCAGCTGGGGGCGCAACTTCGGTTGGTCGCTGTTGCTGCATTGCACAAGTCGTTGGATATCGCATTGTGCTCTTTATGCATGGATCCACCTCTTCCGGGTGCGCATGCCGCCATTTGCATTCGCGCTGTTGCTCAGCATGTTTTCGGTGGCGAACTGCCTCCTGCTGAATATCGCAGAATGGAGCACTTTTGACTTGCGAGGCACAACCCTATTGCACATGGCACAACCTTTTGAATATCCCACCCACTATGTATAATTATACTATTCCTGAACTATGTACCTTATCTGAGTATTTAAACCAATGCACGGATCTGGATGCTGTTTGACTTATGATTGCACTAATGAATGAAATGTTTTTATTATAGTAATATATGAGTTTTTTTAGAAGTATTTCAGTTTTTTTGTACTTATTCACAAAGGGGTTATGATTATTATGTGCATCTGTATTTTTAAATCTGGGCTTTTTATTGAGGGTTTGTCTGCCTGTCTGTATTGGCACCCCAACCCCCGGAAGACCCATGTGGTTGCATCGCTGGGGCACAGTTTGTCAGTGTCCTTTTGGGCTGCTGTAATAAACTCACTATTATTGCAATTTTAGTGTTTTTGACTTTGTCAGGCCTTTTCTACCCTGAAAGATTCAGATCCAAATTCCATACCATCTGGTGCAAGGGCTGACAAACACAGCAAAAAAAAAATAATTCACTTTTTCGTTATCCAGATCTCAGAATTTGCACATCTGACTGGAACAAAACTTAGAATATCAAGAAATCCACCCCACAAGACAACACATGCAAAATTTTGTGCAAATCTGTTTAACAGTTACAAAGTTATTAAAGTGCAAAAACTGGGGTTTAACATTAAGCTGCCTATTCAGCATTAAAAATAGGGGTGCGACTGTGTCCCTATAATATATATATACATACATATATGTAATAGATAACCCATTCTAGGGTGTGCAGTTGTGATCTGATATATGCACCCCTTGGTGTGCATTCAACCACCCAAGCGTGCATATTTCAGAGGTGACAGCACACCCTAGAGTAGGTTATCTATCTTATAAAATGGCCAAAATTGTTTTGGAGGGGGGAAAATGTGCAGGTGTGTGGTCATGCTCTGATATACACACGGTCATATGGTGTGTTTTATCCAGTCAGGAGACAGCATTTTCCTTACCCATTTTATATATATGCTACCATAGTTAGGGTTGAGGAGCCCTTTTAAGGTTAAAGGGTCAAACTTTGCACCTTAATAACTTTGCCACTGTTCAACAGATGTGCCTGAAATGTGGAATGCATGATCAAGAACCATACATCTTGGGACCTGCCAACTTTTGTACCGGTCGGATACACGGCTGCAGAGTTAAGTATGATCTGTGCGTGCATTTACACTTTCTGATGAATTCTTTGCTCATGCCTAGAGGTTGCACGGTTTGTGCGACCGGTCCAAAGCTTCAGGAAATGTGCGCCCAGGGTCCCTGATGTTCCTTTTGAAGATTTTGTGAAAAAATATTAAATGGCCCAAAAATTATTCAAAAAATAAGTTCCCATTATAAGTCAATGGGAAAAGTTAACAAAAAGTTCGACAGTGTCGCAAATGCACTTTTTAGTGTCACAAATGGCCCTAGTAGTATCACAAATCCACCATTTTGTTTTCAGTTGTTGATCAGAAAAATGCTTGGCATTTAAATTTGGGACCCTCTAGCAACACAATTCTTTTTGTGTTCTCCTAGTCAGACCCTGAGGATGCTAGCCATGTCTTTATTTTGGGGTGAAACACCCTAGAAATATGTTTTTCAAATTTCTGGAAAAAGTAGTGTCACAAAGTAGTGTCACACTCATGACACTTTTGCAAATGCTTGCGAAAGCTTTTGCAAATTGCGACACTACTTTTTCAGACTATGGCAAAAATGACAGCAGTTCTTTGCCACCCTGCTGCAAAAGAACGCTTTGGTCTTTTGAGCTGAAACATAGAAACATAGAATTTGACGGCAGATAAGGCCCACCTAGTCTTTTGAAATTTGGAGAGAACGCAGCCAACATCTCACAGATGTGCCTTTTGGTAGTTTGGTGAAAAAATATTGCATGGCTGCAAAGTTACAGTACTCCAAAGTTGGTGTTTTTTCCCATAGACTAACATGGTGGTATATGCCGCACCTTTTGGGGCTCGTATCTCAAAAATGATGCAAGATACAGATTTTTTGTTTTGAGTTGCATAGCCCATTGAGCTATGTAATAGCAAAAACCTAGCCAGGAAAATCATGATTTTTGTGAAATTTAAATTTTTTTCTATGTGATGCGATTGCTGAGATGTGTATTAAGTACTTCAATGCTTATTTAATAATAAGGCACGACAGGGTGTGTGTTAATAACAGGATAATGCACCTGGGGTGATTAGGCACGAGGGCTGCAGGTCGAGTGCGACTAATCACCCCAGAAGTGACGTTATCCCAGCACAACACACACCCTGGAGTGTCAGATGCTATT